>MU968359.1:50612524-51056917 GCA_034641835.2 Pinus albicaulis
ATATTGGCAACGGTTTTTTCTAGGTGCGACAGTGTTTTCAACCTAGCCTTGCCATTTCTAGATAGCCTTGATGAGATGGGTTCTCATACTTCAGTTGAGTTGGATTGCCAAATTTGATTTGAAGCCGAGTAAGGTGGATCTTCAAATTGATATAACACATGGCCTAGTAACCCTTGAATTAAAATGTGGGTTGCAGTGAATTTGGATAGTGTGTTTCCTCGGTGGGCTTAGGAATCCTTACTGTGAATGGTGGGATATACGGTAAATACTAGAGGTGGTTTTCCTTGGTTTAGGGCCTAGTGATCTAGGATGGATTGCGATAAATCATGAGAAGTGGGTGCTCTCCATTTGGACTACTAGTCTAGGGATGGGATGTACTGTAAATCCTAGAGATTATGTCTCGATTTAGGTCCTAGTGATCCCTGATTCTGATTGTGGATTATGGTAAAGCCTGAGAGACTATGAGACAGGAAAATTCTTCATGGTGTAGGCGGAGAAATCTAGTATCATTCATGCATGTTTGGTTCTTTTTGGTTGGTTATGAGTCCCACATTCATGCTTGGAATATGGAACATGGGTGATTGGCTAAAGGGAGATTTCGCTGAAGAGATATTTGATGTATAAATATACTGGTTATTATGTCGACTCTATCGTTGTTGTATCCACTATATTTCTATTATTATTATGATGGTTATAAAGATGTATATTGACAATGTCGATGAAATATGCCTCTCTCAATTTTTTTACTTATAAATGAATTCACAATGTATCTATGGTCAAATAGATTGTATGGCATCTAATGATGTAGGAGAGCAATGTTTCTTAGCGATTCTCAGATAATTATGAGACCCCTATGCTCAGTTCAATTGTTTAAACTTGTAGCTTTTATGTTTGTGACATGTTTTAAAAAATTCTTGTCATGGATAGGAAGGGTCAAGATGAGTTATTAATGATGTGATTACATCCTTATCATTGTCTTGTAGTTATTTATCATGTCTGAACTTTTCATTTCGTTTTTTTCCTAAAAAGGTGGCTCAAAACCCATAGATGCAAGAACATAACTAATTTTTTGGGGCCCTGGTTGTTGGCATGCAGTGTTATACCTATGGATATAGCCTCTTAGGTGTTGGCATGCAATTTTATTCCTGCGCCTATGGCTCAAACAGGTAAAAATGTCAGTGTGACCTAGGGGTAAGAGGCCTGAAAGGTTGGGTTACCTCATGGGGGTGTTTTTATTGTTGTACAAGGTTCGTAGGTTGTGTTTTCCATCGATTCCACTTCCTTAAGGTCACATAGGAGGTTGAATCTAATTATAGTAGCCTCTCGTCGCATTTTTACCCTGGTTGGTTGGTTACTTGCGTAGATGTGGGAAAAGGGTATTACAGTTATTACATCGATATGATTATGATCATACCTGTACATGCTAATGTGGACTAATATTTCAGATGAGATAAGCCTCCCCTGAACATCACTGAGGTTTGTATTTGATTTTGGTATCTATTTGGTTTATCTGACATGGTATAATTTTAGGAAGAAGAGAATTCAAGATCGCAAGAAAAATGGTAGACTATAGTTCCCATGAGACTTCCTACAGATCTGTTGGGAAGCAAGGAGAAGAGTATTCTCCTAGTATAGAAGATACATTAAGGAGCTTGAGGGTGGAAATTAGAAGTTGCAAAGCAAAAATGACAGGTTGGTTGAGGCTTAGGAAAGACTTGCAATGGCTTAGGAGAAGTACGTACAGGTTAATGCGGTGATTATTCAGAGCTTGTCAGAGTTGCATAAACAGGGACAATTGAGAATTAGTTAAGAGCAAGAACAAAAAATAAATGAAGCTTATGGTAGTAGATCTTGGTCTAGATATAAATGGGATAGAGGAGACATAGTTGGAGGTGTTAGATCACTAGACAAACCTGATAGGAGGACTAGTGTGTATTGGAATCATTCTAGTTCCTCATCTTGGAGACATCATCAAATTCATCACCGTCATCATCCTTATAGGAGGAGGGAGTATTTACCTAAGGATTTCAAGAAAGTGAAGCCTCCTATATTTTATGGAGAGATGAAGAAGTAAGAAGATGTAGAGGCGTGGTTTCTTGGAATGAATAAATTCTTTAGGTTGCATAGTTATTCAGCGAATATGAAATCCAAGATATCCACCTTTGGTATTAAAGGGAAAGAAGATATCTGGTGGGAATATGTGAATAATGTCAAGGGAATTTGGGAGGAATAATTGATTTGGGATGACTTCAAGAGGATATTTAAGAAGAATTACTTATCATAGAGATACTATGATGATAGAGAAAAGGAGTTTTATAAGCTACATATGGGTTCTATGACACATGATGAGTAAAATAGCATATTCTTGGAGTTGTTGAGATATGTGTCATATCTCAAGGAGGAGAAGGCTAAGATTCAGATATTCATTATCATATTTCAAACAACATATAAAGACCGGATTGAGTTTAATGAGCCTAGATCATTAGAGGAAGCAATCTGAAAATTGAAGCATTATTATAAGAATTCAAAGTGAAAATTTGGGCCTAAATGTGAATTGAAAGGAAATGTGAAGATAAAAGGGAAATGGCCACCGAAGCGGGGAATACCTCAAGATGAATGTGAGAAAGAAAATGTTACTCCTTATAAGAATTTCAAGTAGTTGAGAAGGGACGTGTGACACATCTTGTAGAGTAGCATACTAGAGGTGATAGTAGAGAACCATTGTAGTTTTGGATATGTGGCAAAGATCATTGTAAGAAGGATTTTCCATTGTACCAGGGAGGTAGTCCTTAGATCTATAGTGCTCAGGAGGCACGGACAATTGGGGATGTTGGTCATAGTATTCCTTAGATTTATGCAACAATGGACAACATACATGCACATCACCAGGCATCTATTATTTACATGGACGATAATATTTGTGATCAGTTTATTTCTATTTTGATTGATCCTAGATCTAATTGTAGTTATGTTAATCCTGACCTGGTGGATAAGTGTGGATTTAGAGAATAAGTGCAAGAAGAGTCTTAGTTGGTGCAGTTGGATACAATTACTAAGAAGATATTTCATCACTGGGTAAGAGCTTGTGCATTTTATTTGAATGGTATGCCTACAAAAGCACATTTTAATTTACTAACATTGGGGTCATATAGTATGAGTTTGGGTATGGAATTTTTGTATCTTCGTTGGACCAAAGTAGATTGCTATGAAAATGCTATTGAGTGCCTGGATGATAATGGAGAAAAGATAATCTTGCATGGAAAGAAGAAGCCTACATCAGTGAGGATGATCACATCTATGAAGGCTAAGTGCAGTTGCAGGAGAGGGTGTGTGATGTTTGCAATTTAAATTTCCAATGACAAGGGCAAGGATGTTGATGATGTAGAAATATTCAAGAGATACCACGTATTACAGCAATTTTAGGATATGTTTCAAATCCCTTTTTCTCTTTTTTCTTCTAATTGTTGTGATGTCAACCTTGTAGGTTGTGGAAGTCTAGGAGTAGCAACACTTATTTCTTTATAGATGTGAGTGGTAGGCTTCCTTGTCGCCATAGTTTTACATTCAATTTTTCTTGCCAGCCTGAATGCCGTCTCCAATGAATCAGGTTCCCAAACTCAGACTTCATGTTGGATGTTATCCTTTAAAGTCCCTATGAAGACATCAATCATGTGTTCCTATGGAATATCAGTTACCCTTATATTCAATTTTTGGAAGTCCTCAATGTGCTCCGACACTGAACCCTTTTTTTTGAGATTTATCAATTGGCTAAATAAGGTGTTTCTCTTTCTATCCTCATAATGTGCTATCATTTCCTGCGTAAAAATTGACCAAGTGAAAAAAAATTTACGAGATAAAATCCATCGATACGATACAAATGTATTTTGTTCTAAATGTAAAGTTTCAATGCGTACCTTTTGTGTGCTTTTCACATTATTGAGATCAAAATATTGCTCCATCTGCAGTATCCATGTTACGGGATCCTTGCCATCAAACTTCCTCATATCCATCTTTGAAATATGGTGGTTCTTCCATCCAAAATTATAGTTTATGAAATCACGATTAACATTTATTTTGTTCTCATCATGAGTTTCCTCTACTATCTTTTTGCCATTAGGAAACATTTCTTGTATCAACTTTGTCAAACCTTCTGTCTGCTCAACTTAGTGTTCCTAAATTGATGTCATAAATTGTCAACCAGGGCTAGTAAACTGTTGAAGTGAAGTGCACTATATGTGCCTAGGTATCTTCTTCCTACTTCGTTGTGTTTATTGTTTTTCTAGTGTTTTTGGTTTTGTATTTTTGTGTTAAGATGAAAATAACTAAATTTTTGGCAAAGAGAAGTTACTGATCACACTAAAACAGAACAAAATCTACTCTAAATTGTGTATGAAACCTAAGAACAGAAAATGCTAATTCATAAATTGCAAAGCTTGACAAGGAAAGTAACTCATAACATTAACTCAATCCAATTCATTTCATTGGAGGTATGTTGGAAAAAATTGAGAAAAGGATAATTTTGATGTAATGAGGTTATCTTTAATAAACAACAACTTACAATATCACAGAGAAAATCTTATCCAGGGTTAGAAATTTGTTGGAACACTTTGAGAAAATATTATCTGCAATTTAGTAAGGAATCCTATGCTAACATAACTTATGATACTAGAATTAACCCACTCTGCAACTCAAAATATTACTATTAAGCCTCATTCAAGGGTTAGAGATCTCTTGGAATAGCTTTGGAAAAAGGGTTGTTTGTACAATTATGAGAAATTGCAGAATAGTCAAGAACTTCAAAATGATATAAATAATTCTTGTCCATATGATGATGATGTGTTAAAAGAAATTAAGAACAAGAGCAGTTTGTAAATAATGAAGGCCTTTAAGTCTAATTTAACAGAACTAGAATACAACTAGCTAATAAAACTTGAAATACAATGAACAGAACTGAGCTAAAATGCAATTAACCTCTGAAGTATTATAGCTCTATCTCATTCACGTGTTAGTGATATATTGGAACAGTTCATAAGAATGAGATTGACTATAACATTCAATGTAAGTTAACATAAAACATGAAGTTCATAAAACTGCCTAAATTAGGAACAAAACAGAGCTAAAGTCACTTATCTAAAAAATATGCACAAAGCCTTTCGGACAGTAGGGGCCCTCTACCATCGGATTGGCACACGAATCCCCTCAAAATTGCTTCAGATCATGCATTAAAGTTGTACTTATTTCATTAAAGGAGAACGCTTCAGAAATAGAGTATCACAGTTTTGGAAAACTTAACAACAAAACATCAACTAGCTAACTGTCTCTCGGTTCACCGAGTTATTTTTATAAGCAAAATACATAACTGTCATTGAGAAGAAATAGGGATAGGTGTATTTTTCAATCAAAATTGAATTAGAACTCCTGTTGAGGCCTCGTACTTTGCTGAAGACATCTGCAGAGTCCTTTTCCTGGTAGAATTATACTTCTTAGTTTTGGTTTCCTCCACGTGCATAACGACTTGTAGATTTTTTCTCAAACTTTGTAGAGGGAAAGGAATGATGTAGGTGAGTTCTGGAATTCAACCATATGGTTTTTTCCTTTAAGTGACACCTGTAACCTGTGTGAACATAAAGATAGATGTGGAATATGCGACTAGCTACAGAATGGTTGCATTCTATAGCTAAGTCTAGTCAAAAATCACTACAACAACAAGACCACAAAAGTTTAGTAAGTCAGTTATTGCATGCATTCTTAAAGTAACTTTAATCATTCCTATTTATCTTTTAAGCCTATAATTAACATAGGATAAATGGAATGAAGTGAAATTTGGTGAAAGGAAAGGACATCTTTGGGGCTCAACACCTTCCATGTCTGATTTTAGATCATTCTTCATGTTTTCCATGTTGTCTTTCATTTTTTCTTCCATGTCATCCATATTAGCTTCCATGCCATCCATCTTAGCTTCCACGCCTTTCTTTTTTTGATCAGCTATTGTCATTGATGTCAACGCAAGCAGCACCAAGGGCTACCCCAATATTGCATGAGAATTTTGAGCTACAAAATTAATATACTCTGGTTAAAGAATTATTTTTATGGTTTCTAATTTTCGAGATGTTTCCGTTGATATATGGCACGCCACGTAATTCTTCATGGTTTGAGAGATATTCTTGTTTGAATTTTATACCCCTGCTAGTGGGCTAAAACACCATGAGGTTGTGGCATGGGTCATTGAAAAGTCATAATTAATATTTTTTAAGCTCCTAAAATCCCTCCCATGTTAACTTGTTGAAGCCCCTATCAAGCTAAGCATTTATATAAATTGTGATCCTCGTTTCCTCCTTATGCAAGGAATTTCACCATCTGAAACAGGTCATCGTTGAATTTTCACTCTAAATTTGTTTCTACGAATTTTCAAAAGATGAAATTTTTATGAGGCAAATCCAAAATCCTGAGGAAGATGTTGTGAAAATTTCAAATCAAGGTGCACAATAGTTTCAGAGATATGATCTGTGGAAGTCAGTGTTTTTGCAGGATCTTGAAATTTATCTCAAAGAAGTGGTCTTGGTAAAATCGTCATACCTCTCTCTCTAAGTATCGGATTGGAATTCCATAAAAAGTGGTAGATAGTGCACAGATTGAAGTGTTCGCTCCATCAATTTTAGAGCCAAATAAAGAAACAGTGACACGTGGTACGCTGTATAGGTTCGTTCTACTGAAATAGTCCATAATTAGAGCATTGTGAGATATTGGGTATAACTCTCTCTTGAAGAATCCAAATTGGGCAGACCTGTGGCATTGGAAAGACGACTCAGAGGACTACTACAGGACCAAAAATTAGATATTGGGGATTTTAAATAAGAGATATACACCAAATTCAATATCGAGCTCCTAGAAGGCAAGAAAAAGCTAGATCATGTGTTGTCAAGGGTTGCAAAGGACCAGACTTTCTAGGGCAGAAAAGCAAAGCAAGGTGCAGCAGAGGGTAGCATGAAAAGAGTAGCAACCAAGGTGCATAATAGCAACAAGAAGTTCATCATATGAAGTCTTCAAGTGGGCAGCACTACATAAAATCATTGTAAAGGTAACATTTTACTAAGTCATTGTAAATACATTATTGTAAAAATTTCACTAGTGTCTATCTGCCAAGAGTTGAAGAGGCAGTATTGGGAGGTCTAGGATCATAATTAGGTGGTTGTGTAAAATTTGGGGTTATGGTCTAGTATATCTTCTTCTTCTACATCATTATATGTCATTGTAAAGTGGACCTTTTTCCCTGGTACGAGAGTCCATTCTTCTTTTATTCTTCTATAGGGTGGTAGGGTGGTGCTAGGTGCTCATTGGGTGTTGGGGCATCCGTTCATTTGACTACTGAAGAATCTCGGACGTTGGAGCGTCCATCTAGTGGGAGCTGAAGAAGAATGATTTTCTAGATTCTAGGAAGTTGGAGCTTTATTTTCAATTGGAGTTGAATATTAAAAAATTATTAGAAAAGAATTAGGTGGTTTTTGTCCCAAAGTGGGTTTCCACCTTAAAAAGTGTGTGCATTTGTGTTCCTTTTGTTTGCTTCTATCATTGTACAAACACTGATAATAATTGAAGGTTAACTAATGCTCTAATTGAAAGGAATACTGATTGACCCCCCCTCTCAGTATTTCCAACATCTTTAAACCATCCATATTCGCATCCATGCCTTTCTTCAAAACTTCCATTTCATTTTTTGTTTCTCTTTGCGAGAGGGAAATTTGGTGCACTTTCTCTTGTAATTTTGATAGATCATGTTGCAATTCTTCATCTTCAAGAGTCATAGTAGAGTAATCTGAGGGATTAATAGGTGTTGAATTATTTTTAGGAGGCATTTCAGAACCCAATACTGAAATATATGCTCAATAGGCCCTTGGAATCACTTCAAATTAAAAAAAAATTTACACAAGACTTATGCAATTTGGAAAAAAAATACACACCTTTTTCCTGCTTTTGAGGAGCTCAATATTGAAACTGAATTATCTCTGTGATTTCAGATCTTCAATATCTGAAATTTGGCACTGAGGTAGCTCTCTGAATTCTCTTTTGAATTCCACAAGTCTAACCTGATTTGGATTCTTGAAGACAAAGTTGTGCCCAATCTCCTACAATGACCTAATTATGGACTAGTTCAGTAGTGCGAACTTGTATGACTTGCCATGTCTCACTATTTATTTCTTCAGATCTGAAATTGATAGACATGAAACTAAATTCTGTGTACTTGTGGCCACTTTTTACAAAATTCCAATCCGATGCTCAGAGAGATAGTTATGAATATTTTCCCACGATCACCTCTTTGAGATGAAATTCGGGAGCCTGAAAAAGACCTAACTTCCATAGACCATATCTCCAAAAATATTGCAAACCAAGATCTGCAATTTTTCTACATTGTTCCTTAGGATTTTAGTTTCGCACTATAAAAATTTCATCTTCTGAACCTTCGTATAAAAAAATTTATAGCGAAAAATCCACAATCACTTGTTTGGAGCATCGAAACCCTAGAATCCAAAGCTCTAATACCAAATGTTGAGAAACCAGCTCCAAAAATAGAATAAAAGAGATATCAATGCCTTATAAATAAGCCACTTCGAGGAGGAAACCTCCAATACATTACATGAATGAACAATTCTTGGATGATACAAATGACAAAACCTCGTTTCTATATATAGGAGTCTATGGGGCCATAATGTAATCCTAGTGGGGCCACAATGTAATCCTAGTTGACCTAACAATAATAATTGAAGGGCACAATAATAAAAAAATGTGGGTTACAGGGGTACAACAATAACAATAAGGGGGTTTCACTAACAACAATAAGGGACTATACTAGTAATATAGGGACCTAAAAAATGATTTGTTAATACCATGCCTGACTAACCAATGCATGTACACATGATCGCACTAGTCAACTAACAGCTATCATAGAATGAATAGAATGAGAGGCATACACATAACCATAATGCATATGACTACGTTGATCAAATAGCATATATCATACATGTAACCAAAATAAAAATGGAATGACAAACATATAAGTAACCCTAATTCTTACAACAACCATGAATCACATACCTGCATGCCAAACATACAAACTTGTATGACGATTTTCTCTTACCCCAAATTCCAATGTTTCAACATCAATTTAATGATCTGCATCTCTTGCTCTATCTTAGCCACCACATTAGCATCATAACATATCAATATCATCATGATGAAGTAATTGCATACAATGACCTTATGCACAACAACCTCAATTAAACCAATGCAAAATTGACCTTATGCACAAAAACCTCAATCAAAATAATGAAAACTTAACCATATGCACCCACTTGACATCTAAAAACAATCATGAATTAGCAATTCATGTTCAACATATGACATCACACAAGAAAGCATACACGTATAACATTGAAGCATGACCAATATGTAACTCTAGCATAAGAAAAGAAATGCATGTAAAATCTTTAACAATATGTAAGAAAGTGTGCACAAACAATACACAACAAGAGAAACACATAACCAATCATTAACTCATGACAAAATGTTCACATCAATACCATCAACACTTCCATGGCGACACCATTTCCACGATGGCCAACACAACACAGATGCAACAAGCACATAAACTACAAGCATACTAAATACATATGAAACCAAAATAAATGCATGATCAACACACTACCCATCCAGTCTGAGGGTTGAACCATGCTCTGATAGCACTCTGTGACACCCTCTTTCCATATGTACCCAAGTAACTAGCCAATCGGGTTAAACATGCGACAAGAGGCTAATCTAGTGAGTTTCAACCTCCTATGTGACCTTAAAGAAGTGGAACTGATGGAAAATACAACATACATACCTTGTACAACAACCACAACACCCCCATGAGGTAACCCAGCCTTTCATGGCTCTTACCCTTAGGTCACACTAAAATTTTGACCTCTTTGGGCCATAGATACAGGAATAACATTGCATGCCAATGGCTAGGAGGCTATATCCCTAGGATAACACTACATGCCAATGGACAAGAGTCTATATCCCTAGGTATAACACTGCATGCCAGTGGCTAGGGCACCAAAAACTTAGTTTTGTGCTTGCATCTCCGGGATTTGAGCCACCTTTTCAGGCCCAAAACCCAGTGCTTTGCCCATAACTTCATGAAAATTTCAGAGATGATAAATAACAATAGGAAAATTATAAGGATGTAAACACATCTTTAAGAACTCATCTGGACCCCTCCTAGCCATGATAGAAATTTTGTCAAACATGAAAGCTACAGGTATAAAAAACAGAACTGAGCATAGGGGTCTCATACTTATCTAAGAATCACTAAGAAAAATTTCTCCCCTACATCATTAGCTTTCATACAATCTATTTTACCATAGATACATTGTGAATTAATTTACAAGTAAAAACATGCAGAGAGCCATATATCATCAATGTCAACATACATGTTTATAACCAGCATAATAACAACAGAAATACAGTGGATACAACAACAATATAGTCCACATAATAAATAGTAAATTTATGCATCAAATACAAAAGGAATTAGCTTCTCATTTATGCATAGAAAAACCAATCAGAGATGGGACTTCCACGTTCCACCTGACCATAGATTGGCTGCGCCAAATCTCTCTTCAGCCAATCACCCCTATGCCATATTCCAAGCATGAATGTGGGACTCATAACCAACCAAAATGAACCAAACAAGCATGAATGCTACCGGATTTCTATGCCTACATTGTGAAGAATTTTCTTGTCTCCTAGTCTCTCAGGATTTACCGTAATCCAAAATCTGAATCACGGATCACTAGGCCCTAAACCAAGACATACTCTCTAGGATTTACTGTGCATGCCATCCCGAGACTACTAACCCAAAACAAGGAGAACCCACCTCTTAGACATTACCGCAATCCATCCCATATCACTAGGCCCTAAACCGAGACATACCACCCTTAGGATTTACCGTATATCCCACCATTCATAGGAAAGGATTCCTAGGCCCACTATGGCAGCACACTATCCATATTTATCGCAACCCATAATCTAGTTTAGGGTTTACTAGGCCATGTGTAATATTAATTTGGATATCCACCTCACTCGACCTCAAATCCAATCCATAGATCCAGCTCAACCGAAGTATGAGAAACCATCTCATCAAGGCTATCCTAAAATGGGAAGGCTAGGCTGAAAACACTGTCACACCTAGGAAAAACCCATGCCAAGACAGAAAATAACCACATGCAATACCATGCATGTTGGATCTAGTAAGGAAATCGCACATGAAAATTAATACCTGGAAAGAATCATGTTGTAGCTGCTTGATCATGCTCTTCCTTTCTTACTTCCTCCTTGTTACACAACAATTTGTCACCGTCCCTGCAATTCTCCATCCCACACATTGGAGGGCTTATTTCGTGACCTGTGAGTAGTGACATCATCTGAAAACACTTTCATGACATTCCCCTAGACATGGAATTCCATTCCTCTGAAGACAACTCCTTGTGAAAAACCCTAAAAATAGCATTTTTATCCTTGGCGCGACTGCTCAGTGTCATACTCACGCCAATGGGGGAAATCCTCCAAAGAAGGCGCGCCAACTGGCGCACTGTCTCAGTGTTGTACCCGCGCCAGGCTTAATAAGGAGTTTTTAAAAAAAATAAATGGCAGAATATTGACTCCAACAAACTCCTGAACTAGACTCTAAATCAAGTTGGGGCGTTTGGCTCTGGTTCTCCATGTAGAGGAAGTAGTTTTCCACCTCTCATGGAAGCTTCCTTGAGGATAGGGCCAGTCCCATGATTGTAGGGATCCCAACTCCCCTTCCACCATATATATAAGCTTTCCATTTCCCTTTCCAAGCTATTCTCCAAGAGCCTTCATAGCCTAAAGAATGCTGCAACAGTCCTCATAGAGCCAAATCAGTAGCAAGGAGATTAACGATCAAAGAGAGAGGCTTGTCCTCGTTCCCGACAAGCTTTACCGAGACGTATTCCGCTGACGACCCATCGAAGGAAGGTTCAGCGTCAAAGCCAGGTTGTATTTTCCTTTGTATGAATTAATGATAAGTGACTATTGGTTATGGTTCCACTCATATTGTTCATTATGATCATGAGTTGTGTCTTCTCTGACTGATACATAATTGCATATATTGGGTTTTACGCTTGTGTTTGTCATGTTTCTTGTGTGTGTAGGTGTTCGATCATGGCAAGCGAGGGGATTGTGATCTTTCAGAGCAAGGAAACGGGAGCGTCATATTCTCTACAAAAAACAGCGTTGGACTTGAGGTAGGCCTTCTTCGCAATTTTGTCTATTGCAATTAGGAACTTGCACCTTAGCATGATACGATTATTGCTAGACCCGATCTGGGCTAGTAGGGATCGCCTATGTTCGCAGAGGGGATTTAACTCTACAACAAATTTGGTGACTCCACTGGGGAGATGTTGATTTGGAGTATTGTCTTGTATTTTTGGTTGATTCTTGACTTTGCTTGCTTGATCAGCTCTTTTGGTTCACTTTTTCTGGTGTAAAACCCCTATTCAGCCCCCAGAGGATCAGATCTGACCTCTGCTTTTCCGAATTTTTCATCTTTTCATGGTTGGCTTGATTGGCGCGGTTTCCACCTTGATAGTCGTGCCAATTGGCGCAAGTTTCCAGTTCATCACTCGCGCCACCCCCCGTCTGGCGCGGATTACAGCTAGACAGTCGTGCCATCTCCTGTAGGTGCTAGGGTTGTCCATTGTTCGGAAGTTTCTTTTGGTCAGTACTTTGCTTCTGGGTTTGTTTTATATTTTTCTTGAAGTGTTGAGTCTGGTCTTGGTTGGGAGAAATTTTTTTTTTTTCATTTTTAGGCATTGGCGCTTGTTGTCCGTTAGCAACCCGCGCCAATTTTCCATTAGCGCTAGTTGTCAGTGAGCAAGTCGAGCCAGTTGGCGCTAGTTTCACCTATAAAAGTTGTGCCAATTTCAGGGTATATGAAAATTGAGACTTTTTCCCTAAATCCTTCACCGATGTGTCTTTCCCTTCCGATCTTTTCACTATATGAGTATAGATTACATTGCTCATTGTTTGAAATGTCTTATTTCCATGATTGTTTGATTTAAAATGGAATGAATGCCTTGTTTTGATCTCTTGCTTTGGAAGTGCTCTTTGTGTTTGACCTCATATGTCTTGTCACCTTTTGAGGGATTTCGTGACAAAGTGTTTGAAACAACAATTGCATTCTTAGTGTTTGTTTACATCTCTTTTGCATTCATCCTTCATTAAGGAGATTTGCGTTCTTTTAGTTTTCGTCTCATAGTTTGCTTTTCGTTAAAATGCATTAGATCACATTGCATTGAAAAGTGTTTTTTGAGATTCATTATTGAACTTAGATCACATTGTTTAATGATTGAAAAATAGAAATCGCTTTGATTGCATTCTCTTTTATTAAAAGCATGCATTAAGTAGATTCTCATTTCATCGAAAAATGCATTGAGTGCATTCTTATAATTTGAAAAGGAAAAGGAAATTGTGCATAGATTACAATTGCATAGTTTTCGAAAAAGAGGATTTTGCATAGATTACATTGCATTATTCGCATTGTTGAATGTTTGAAATTACTTTTGGATTGTGAAAGTCATCTAGTTTTGAAAATTTTTCGTTTAGAGTGTTGTTGTTTGTTGCATCATTGTTTGAAGCTCTTCCCTTAACTAGATAGCATTCATTGAATTGAAAGATTTATTTTATCATATAGCAGCATATACGATATTTTGAGACATAACACTTGCTAGGGCCTGAAAACTGAAACATAATTAAAGATTAACATTAAAATCTATTCAATTTACACTAAGGAAGCATTGAAACATTAACGAAATATTTAGAGGTCTAGGCTAGAGACGTGTTCCGACGTCGTTAAACCTAGTAGCTGTCATTCGCCTCTTGGCTTTAGACAACACTAGTACGGACTTGTACTCCCCGTACCGTCGCGTATATAAAAGGATACCCCACTAGGTTTCTATCCTTTATCCATAGGAAGCCGAGTCTACCACCCTATACCTGTGATACACCAGACATAGCATTCGGGGAGATTTCCTGCACGTACATTAAGTCCTTGGTTGATTTCTCTTTCATTTTGAAACCAAGGTGTATATTGCAGTTCACGAATATTTGGTACACCCTTTGCCTAGCATTCTTGAGCAATCATTTTGATCTTATCTTACTCCTTAAATTTGAAAATATCACCAAGCGCTTGTCCTTTCACGCTTGCTTCAAAACTGAAAGAGATAGAGTCACCTTTCATCTGTTTCTCAACTCTTAAAACATGAAATGGTGAAGTTTCTAAGTTTCAATGTGGTAAAATAAATCACCTACGATCACACACCCTTTTAGAGTTTGCTTGTTGGATGTTTGATTGTGTGCCTTAGTTTTTAGCCCGTGTGCGGTTTTAAGTTGTTGATGGCAACTTTTCCAGAGTTCGTCAACCAAGGAATCCCCTCTGATGGGAATCCTGGTCATTTTCTTCCTTTTGGGAATGTTGGTGCTCCTTAGATGGAAACGTTGTCCCTTCCTGGGTTAACTATTGGGTTACCTGTTTGATTTTTTTCAACCTCTATGGTTCTGAATGTCTCAGCTACTGTTCAATCAGTTCCTCCACCTGAACAACATCATGTTGATTCCAAGTTGGACCTCTCCCCTTCTTCGCTTGTTTCTGCGTCCTCCTCTTCTACTTCGCTTGGTGTAAGTCTGGATTCGAGTAATCAGGTGGCTAAGAAGAATAAAAAGAAGATAAAGAAGAAGAAGTCTGATAAGAGAGAGGTTAAAGCTGCCGCTATTGCTTCTGAAACACCTCCTCTTGATAAACCTCCCAACCCTCCACGGAAAGTCAAGTTCCCTTGCATGTTGTGCACAAGAAACCATCTTCTTCGAGATTTCCCTGGCATGCCCAAGGTACTCGAAGTATGGTCCAAAGGTCGCCCGCCATTGCCTTTGGTTTCTAGGAGTCAGTTTGGGGGCACGTCTTCAGCTAGTGCTGGTAAAAATCCTAAGAACCAGGGTAAGATTACCAATCCTTGTAATTTGTGTGGGGGGCACCATGCCATTCACCTTTGTCCGTATATGGATGAAGCCAAGATAGTTTTGGACAACTTGGCTGTTTCTACGCCATGCCTTCCAGCTGGTTACAAACAGATTTCTTTGAGTCCTCCACCAGTTGATCCTACAATTGGTCAAGAGTCATCCTTGGTCGATCCCGCTCCTCCAAAAATTCAAATTCAGAAATCCATCCCTGACCAACCATTGGTCGTGGGATCGGTTGAGCTGGTCCCTTCTATGGTGCACCAGGTCTTTTCCATCGAGAGTGGATCTCATTCCCCTCAAGTTCTTCTTGTTTCTTCAGATTCCTCAGACTTGTGGAAATATTCTCCCATCCTTATATCTCAAGAAGCTGCTCCTCCGCCTCCCGTGATGGAGGTCCTGGAGGATATCCCTCCCGATTTCGAGATGGAGGTTATGGAGGATGCTCCTTCTGCTTCCATAACATCAGGGGAAGACCTTCTCAATTCGATGGTAGCCCCTCCAAGTAGTTTGGTCGCTTCCTTTGATTGGAATCGATTTGCAAGATACCGCCTTCTGTCTTATGTGCCTTTCGAGATAACGGTATAGGCCTTTGGTTTGGTTGTAACTAGCACCATTATAGACGAAGGTGCATCTGTTAGTATTTTATCCTCCACTACTTGGAAAGCTTTCGGTTCACCGCCGCTTGCGCCCATTACACAGAATCTGTTGGCGTTTAACAGAAGAACTAGTCAACCATTAGGGATCCTTCCAAGCTTACATGTTACTTTGGGAGGTAAAACCGTCCATATGGACGTGATGGTTGTTCCAGGCCCCTTGGATTTCAATCTGATCTTGGGGCGTGATTACACTTATGCCATGGGAGCGCTTGTCTCCTCCCTTTTTCGTGTGGTCTCTTTTCCGAATGAAGGACGGATCGTGACCATTAATCAGCTTTCGTTCTTTGGTCCTGATATGGCAGCTGGCCCGCCATCATCCCTTCCTGGTTTTTATCCACCCATTGTATCTGCCCCACCACAGGTCAACTATGTGGCTACCTACCCCGTGCTTGTACTCAGTGACGATGCTGTCGTGCATAGTGTGCTGGGGGCATTGGGTCCTGACTTCCAAGATGTTTTCCTTCCATCGGGAGTAGAACTCTTGGAAGCGATGACTTCTTGTTCATTATGATGAAGTCTGTCAGAGCACAGTTCGTTTTCTTGTGTCAAGCTCCTTAAAAAATGAAACAAGCTGGTCGGAGCATAGTTCGTTTTCTTGTGTCAAGCTCCTTAAACCATGAAACAAGGTGTCTTGAGGATAGTTCTTTTAATGTGTCAACCTCGTTAAAACAATGAAACACTTTCTTGTTCAATTCGAGTCTTTGATAAGATCTCGTAAAATCCCAGTCGAGTCTTTTCCTTACTCTCGTAACTTGAACCTTCACTCCATCTGCCTTTCATATGGATTGAAGCTTGGGGGGCATGTACCTTGAATTGAGTCACCATGCTGGGGGCATGCTTAAATTTTTCAAGCATAGTTTGTTTCCATTTCAAGCTTGTGTAAAAATGAAACCAGTTTCAAGCATAGTTTATCTTTGTTTCAAGCTTGTGTAAAAATGAAACCAACTTCAAGCAAAGTTTCCTAATTTCAAGCTTGTGTAAAAATGAAATCATTCCCATTTTACCTCTTGTGATTGCCATTTTATCAGTCTGTTTTTGCCAGATGAACCTTGGTTTTATCACTCCATCGTCACTATCTTCTTGGCCGATCATATGCCTTCACTTGGTATTTTTACCCATTCCTGAGGAACCGCTGTGATGAGTGGTCTCGTTAGCCAGCCTCTTGACCTTTATTTTTTCTAAGCAGTTCCACCATCACCGGAACCAGTAGCTACCCCTTTATACCACTCATTCCTCCAGGAGGAGTCAACTTTTAGCTCTTTTCTAACTCTCTAAACATGAAAATATTGCCGAGTCCCTTGTGGTTTCGATCTTGTTAAAGTGGTCGCGAAATGACATCTACCCAATATACGCTTACCCCTTTTTCGGGCTAGGATAGATTACTTACGAAAAAGGAATACCCTAGCCTATCGCGACTAGGAGGTTTTCTCAGACATAGTTTTCTACCTTTTCGGATATGAGGAACTATCTACGAAAAGGGACTGTTGGAGTTTACTTTTCTGCTGTCTCTCCAAACTCTCTAAACATGAAAAGACGCTGAGTTCTTCCTTTGTCAGACTCATTAAACCCTGATGACATTGGATTCAGTCGTAATGATGATATTTTAGTTTCTCCTTCCCAGGGCTCGTTAAATGTACTAGGATGGATTCGTCCGAAGGACGGACTTATATTACAAGCATATGATATCCCCTTCAAGCTTATTTTCAAAAATAATTGGGGTACTTGCCAGAAATGTTGGGGAAAAATGGAACCAGCATCATTGTCGTGTCGGCAGTATGTCACTCTCGAACATGGCACTTGTCTGCATTCGTGTCGGGTTGGGGACATATCATCTCGTTTTCCATTTGCCTCCGTGGGTTTGGGTGATCCCTTTTGACCTCTCATATGCTCTTTGCCTCATCATCATGACCTCTGATCTTTTGATGTCAAATACTACCAAATCCAGTGTCGTGTCGCCGATATGTTGAAGATAAGTTGACCTCTGCAAGTTTAAACCTTCCTCTGATTCTCATCTGATCTTGATTCGCAAAGACATTATGTTCCTCTATCTCATGTCGATGATGTGGGAAACATTATGGCCCACCTTCGATCAAGGTCACTTCCTGTCGACTTCATCTCATTATCCAGGAAGCTGATCTGGAGACTCCCTTCTGGTACCTTGGAGCCTGCATGCCTCAATGGCAGGTTCTTCACGTTCGACGTGAGGTTTTCATCATTGGCCTCTGATCGAGTGATTCTACGGGTGTTCGATTCCAGCTCACTAATTCACATGTTGTAGATTGTACCTATAGTACCTTGAGGTCCATTATCACTATTGGTGGTATCTCTCGCGTCTGTTAATAGCTTTCATCATTGGCTGGTAATCATGCGATGTTATTGCATGTTTGACTTCAGCTCATTTATTCGCATGCTTGAACTTGTACTTTTTTTGGGTCGCGATGGAGCACAAGACCCTGGATTTTGTCTGTTGGAATCCAGGCTGCGATTTTGTGGATTATTATGATTAGTTACATGACTCATTCATTGGATGGCTGCGACCATACCTGAGTCTATTTATCGATCCTCACCGGATGGATGCGTCCATACCTTGGATCTGGATTATTGTATACTCTGTTATGGATGGTTGCGCCCATACCACATATATATCATGTATTTGAGATATCAGTTGTACTTCTCTGCGCAGTTTTTCTGACGGCAGTGTTTTCAGTTGGACACATTCTCGTAAAGCATTTCACCCCTCTCTCTCTTTCGAGCCTCATGATTTAGGGGGCATCTATTACACATAAATTTGTCACCGTCCCTGCAATTCCCCATCCCACACATTGGAGGGCTTATTTCGTGACCTGTGAGCAGTGACATCATCTGAAAACACTTTCATGACATTCCCCTAGACATGGACTTTCATTCCTCTGAAGACAACTCCTTGTGAAAAACCCTAAAAATAGCCTTTTTATCCTTAACGCGACTACTGAGTGTCATACCCGCACCAATGGGGGAAATCCTCCAAAGAGGGCGCGCCAACTGGCGCACTATCTCAGTTTTGTACCCATGCCAGGCTTAATAAGGAGTTTTTTTTTTAAATAAATGGCGGAAGATTGACTCCAACAAACTCCTGAACTAGACTCTAAATCGAGTTGGGGCGTTTGGCTCTGGTTCTCCATGTAGAGGAAGTAGTTTTCCACCTCTCATGGAAGCTTCCTTGAGGATAGGGCCAATCCCATGATTGTAGGGATCCCAACTCCCCTTCCAACATCTATATAAGCTTGCCATTTCCCTTTGCAAGCTAGTCTCCAAGAGCCTTCATAGCCTAAAGAATGCTGCAATAGTCCTCATAGAGCCAAATCAGTAGCAAGGAGAATAACTTTCGAAGAGAGAGGCTTGTCCCCATTCCCGACAAGCTTTACCGAGACGTATTCCGCTGACAACCCGCTGAAGAAAGGTTCAACGTCAGAGCCAGGTTGTATTTTCCTTTGTATGAATTAATGATAAGTGACTACTGGTTATGGTTCCACTCGTATTGTTCATTATTATCATGAGTTGTGTCTTCTCTGACTGATACATAATTGCATATATTGGGTTTTACGCTTGTGTTTGTCGTGTTTCTTGTGTGTGCAGGTGTTCGATCGCGGCAAGCGAGGGGATTGTGATCTGCCGGAGCAAGGAAACGGGCATGTCATCTTCTCTACAAACAACAGCGTTGGACTTGAGGTGGGCCTTCTTTGCAATTTGGTCTATTTCAATTAGGAACTTGCACCTTAGCGTGATACGACTGTTGCTAGACCCGATCTGGGCTAGTAGGGATCGCCTCTATCCGCAGAGGGGATTTACCTCTACAACACTCCTTATTCTTGATTTCTTTCCCTTCTTGGTCAAATACAAAAATTCTCCAAGAAACTCTAAGTGTCTAAGAGTGAGAGAAAGAGAGAGAGAATAATGAGAGATATCCAAAAACTAAATTGAAAAAAAAGTCTATGAACTGATCCTTTTTATTAATGAGGCCTCTATTTTATTCATTTTCCTTCATTTTCCTCCTCACATGCAACATGTAACCTTTCACCTTCCTTTTCTCCTATTTTCCATTATTTTCATAAATAAATGTGCCAAATAATGGTTCATGCCTTTCCAAAGCCTTTTCCATTTCCTTTTCTGATTTCCTTTAGCCATAATAACCGAAATGAACACCCTATAGGATGTTTTTCCCAACATTCAAATTGCAATAAGTGTCCCATCAACCATGGTTATTATTTTTTTCCTTTTTATTACATGGAATTTTCACCAGGGTTGTTACAATAACATACAAACATAACAACATACACCATCATGCATTACCATACCAAATGTACACCATGACCCCATGCATGAAAACCATAACCTTGAAAACATCATACTTTACCCATAAATATCGCAACTTACCCTAATACCACTCTGTGATATCAAATATTACCCAAAGAGATCACAATCTGCTCTGATACCACCCTATAACAATTCCACCTCTCATATCTACTAACTTTCACCAGCTTGCTCGGTTAAACATGAGCTAAGGGGATACTATGATAAGACTCAGCCTCCTATATGACAGTAAGGAAATGGAGTCAAAAACTTAAGAACTTACTGAATTCCCTTAGGTCCCACATGACCTCAAGGAGTAACCCAACCCCTCCAAGTGTCCAATCCCTAAAATAACTCACTTTTTCCTTGGCCTAGAACCTCATTTGCTCCCTTTCCAAGGCCTCCATGCAACTATGGGTCCCCAATCACTCCCATAGGCCTAATTCCATGCACCTATGGAATTTTCTATTGTGCTCTATGCTAGGGATCCCAAAGTTTTTTTCCACTTTCTCAGGGATAGGACTCAAGACTCTGCACAGAACTCATTGAAACTTCCAGAGAATGTAATTGATGTAGAAACAATTCTTGTAAACCAAAAACTGAAACTAGGAATTTACCTAACCATCCCCAACCAAGACTGAAATTCTCTCAAACACTTGGTGAATATGCATCCTATGGGTCATGAATGCAAGTCTAATCATAACAGACTGAAAACTTATTTGAGGTTTAACAAGAAGGGTCACTTCTCACATTCGGTGTCATAACATCAATTGGGTCTTACATTCATTATTAATTTAGTTACAAGTAAAAACATGAAAATAACTTTTTGTATAGGAAATCATTTCGGCAGACAGAAATGATCCCTCTAGTCCCATGGGAGGATCTAGAAACAAACAAGGACAATTATATGCAATATTTCCTAGCTCATACTAGAAAATATGAAGGAGGATATATTTCCTACCTCTCTCTGATGCTAATTCCTTTAGTGTCAACCTTGATTCTTTCACTTCCAAGCTCACGATCTCCCCTTCACTTGTGTCTATGAGTTCTTGCAAGGAATAACATGAGGAGACAAAAAATGTATACAAAGAATAATAGTTTCTAATGTAAGTTATGTAAGAGATCAAATAACATTACAATAACTGGATAATAACTGACACATTTATGGAAATAAATCACATATTGTATTATTAATATATGACAAAGGGAACATTACAACCACTGAATCCTTGACGTTGGAATCCTTCTTCAGGTGAGATTCCAAAGTCTAGGCCTTAACCTCCAAACACCTCTCCTCCTTTGCAAATGAGAAGCATTTGGGAACAATTTAGCACTAGGATGGAAAACAACCAAGATTGGATGGTAGCGATTTCATTTATAGGGAAGGAGAGGGAGTTGAGGATCCATAGAAAGAGGTAGGAGTTTCACATCTCAAGGGAGAGATCTGTGGAAGGAGGATCTAGGGCCAGGAATGGAAGGTATCGTTCCAATCATTAACTACTTGGAACTACATCATCGTTCTCGAGCCTTCTACGATGAGAAGCTTCTCCTCCATTTTTGGGAAAATTTTCCTAAAGAGGACCAACACCGATTTTTCCAATAAAAGTTGTGCTAGAAGCGCTAGACATGTGTAGTGCAAGACAGTAGTTATGAAGAATGCGTTGGGCTTGCAAACAAGGTTTTTGACAATATTTTCAGAATATTTTCAAGGAAAGTTTTCTTACTTTTCTTCAGGGATGTTCTAAATATGTTTAATGGTGAATACATTGTTTGCGATAGCTTTCATCACTTTGTCACACTATGTGGCATCGACGACACAAAGTGTGACACTTCAAGATACGAGACTTGGAGCGTGACAAAATATTGTATAGAATATGCCCCCTAAAGCATGAATTCGAAGTGGGAAGTGATGGTTGAAGTGATTTACAAGTTAAGGAAATGAATTACAAAACCACCATTTGAATACCTTCAAATAAAACGTAATACAATATATCTTACATCTATGATGTAGATATGCTTAAAGTGTAATCATCTAACAATACATGGATCCATGGCATGGACACAACCATTCGTATAGAAAGGATCATGTTTACAATCATGAATACTTTATAACTCCACGCAGTTTGGTTTTATTAAATGAAAATTGGGTTCTTCATCTTCGTATCGATCCAACCAAAGTAATAATCTTACCATGTGAATAGATGGGTTGAAGTTGAACATGGCAGAAACCACCTGATTACTGGTCGATGATGTAAATCGTTAACAGGCACGAGAGAAACCACCGATGAGGACGATGGCTCTCAAGGTACAACAACACAATCCAAAAGTGTGAATAATGAAGTTGAAGTCAAACACTTGAAAAATCATCTGATCGAAGGCCAATGATGTAAACCTAACATTGAATACGAATAACCTACCATTGAGGCATGCAAGCTCCAAGGTACCAAAAATGAATTTCGTAGATCATCTTCTCGGATAATGAGTTGGAGTTGACAAGAAGTGATACATTGAAGGAGGGCCATAATGTTTCCCACATCATCGACACGAAACATAGGATTTTGAAAATTTGGTAAGAGTGATTCAGGAATGATGAAGAGAAGGTCAAGTGGTTTGAATTTTCATGTGGGAATTCTCTTGAACATATCAGTGACACAACTCTAGAATTTGGCAGAATTTGACTAAAAATAGGATCAGAGGTCATGTTGACAATATATAATCAAATGAGAGGAATCTCGATTTCCAAAACTGTTATGAAACCAGCTCCAAAAAAAGAAGAAAAGAGATATCAATGCCTTAGAAATCAACCACTTCGAGGGGGAAAAATTCTTTACACTACATAAATTAAAAATTCTTGGATGATACAAATGAAAAAACCTCCTTTCTATATATAGGAGTCTAATGGGTCACAATATAATCCTAGCCGACATAACAATAATAATAGTGGGCTTCTATGGGGCACAATAATAAAAATATAAGGACTACATGGGGGATATAATAACAATAACAATAAGGGAAGACACTAGTATTATAGGGACCTAACATGCCCCTCTCCTTCAAACAAGTGTTGTCTTCAATGCTTGATTATTTCTTGATGCTTCTATATAAAATTATCTTCTTCCCATGTGGAATATTCAGCGGGTAAGTTCTTCCACTTGCTGAGATACTCTGAAAGATCGATTTCATAGTTTTTGAGTTCTTGTTTCCATGACTGCTTCATAACTTCGTTCGCTATGATGTTGATATTCCTGTTGTTTCATTCGATTCTCCACCAAAGTTAGGTTATCCTTTGAGAGTTGGAGAACTTGTTGTTGATGCTCGATGTGATCTTCCACTGCTTTTTCATCCATATTAGCTTTCATTTGATCCTTCAAACCATCCAATTTAGCCTCCATGTTTGATTTTAAACAATCTATGTAATCTTTGGTTTCTCTTTGTAATATTGAAATTTTTTGAACTTGGTACCATAATTTTGATATATCATACTGCAATTATTCCTCTTCATGCATCATAGTAGAGCTTTCTGAGGTCTTAATGGGTGTGGAATTATTTATGGGAGGCATTATATAACTCAATAATAATATATATGCTTCAATATTCCCTTGGAATCACTTAAAACCAATTTTTCAAACAAAAGATATGCAAACTTGTTTAAAAAATACACACCTTTTTCTTGCTTTTTAGGAGCTAGATATTGAAACTGATGTATCTCTGTAATTTGAGATCCCCCAGATTTAATTTTTAGTCATTTATTATCCCTCTGAATATTCTTTTCAATGCCACATGTCTGACCTGATTTGGATTATTCAAGACAAATTTATGCCCAATATGAGTCCAACGAAGGGGTAACTCGATATATTTTTCATGTTTAGGGAGATTGAAAAAGAGGTGGAAAAGAAAAATCTAGATGTACCTTTTCATATAGTCTCTCGAATCCAAAAAGGTAGAAAACAATATTCAAGAAAACCTCTTAGCCATGTTTGACTAAGGTATTCCTTTTTCGTAACTAGTCTATCTCAGTCCGGAAAAGGGTTAAACTTATACTGAGTAGACATATTTTCATTTACGTTTACGAGCTTGAAAGGACAAGTTATAGACACTCTTTTAATATTTTTTGGAGTCTGAAAAGAGATGAAAGAGGACTCCTCTTGGACGAAAAAGTGGTATAAAGGGTAGCAGATGGTTCTAGTCATGATGGAACTGCTTAAAACAAGAAAATTTCAAGATATTGGCTAGCAAGACTCCTCATCATAGCAATTCCCCAAGCAAGGGTAAAACAATCAAGTGAGAGTGTATGATTGGCCAAGCACATGGTGACGATGGAATGGGAAAACCAAGGCTCATCTAGAAGAAGAGGCATATAAAAGGGAAATCATGAAAGGTGTATAGGAATGGTTTCATTTTTTATACAAGCTTGAAACATGGGAAACTATGCTTGAGAATCCTTGAAGATGGTTTCATTTTCACATAAGCTTGAAACGAAGGAAAAACTATTCTTGAGAGTGGTTTCATTTTTACACAAGCTTAAAATAGAGACAAACTATTCTTGGAATAAATTTGCATTACCCCTATATAATGACTCAATTCGAGGTACATGCCCCCCAATATTCATTTCATTCACCTAAGTAAACTACTGGTTACTAACAGGTGGCTGGAATGAAGGTTCATTTACGAGATTAAGTGAAATAATTGACTATGAATTTATGACATGTAATCAAATATTAAAATTAGAAGGGGTTTTATTTCATTTTTTAAAGAGCTTGACACAAGAAAAGAAATATTCTCATAGGGACATATTTCATTTTTTAACAAGGTCGACATAGTAAAATAATTGTCCTCATAGGAACCCGTTTCATTTTTTAACAAGGTTGACACAGTAAAAGAACTATCCTCATAGGGAACCTATTTCATTTTTTAATGAGGTTGAAACAGTAAAAGAAATATCCTCATAAGAACCTGTTTCATTTTTTAATGAGGTTGACATGGTAAAAGAACTATCCTCATGGCACCTTGTTTCATTTGTTAACGAGATTGGCACAATAAAAGGACCTCTACTCCATGGATCTTGTTTCATTTTTTAACGAGCTTGACACAAGAAAAGGAAATTTAATCTGGTGACCTTGTTTCATTTTTTAATGAGTTTGACACAAGAAAAGGAAATTTTCTTTGGCACTTTGTTTCATTTTTTAATGAGCTTGACACAAGACAAGGAACTTTGCTTTCGGGACCTTGTTTCATTTTTTAATGAGCTTGACACAAGAAAAGGAACTTTTCTTTAACACTTTGTTTCATTTTTTAATGAGCTTGACATAAGACAAGGAAATTTTCTCCAAGGACCTTGAACAACTTCCAAGATATTCTCATCAAATGGGATAACAAAATTCTAGAAGGGATACATATCAAGGGATCTAATGGAAATATCAAGATCTAGTGCCCATAGTACACGATGCACTATATCACTGACTAAATCATCAGCAAACTCAGGCATGGAACAGGTTGCCACATAATTAACACATGATGGGGAAGATACCACATGCATATAAGTACCGTGTAGGGGTGTTGGTTTATTAAGAGTCAAATTAAGACCAATGAATGAAAGTTGATCAATGGTCACAATTCTTCCTTCATGTGAGAAAAATATCACTCCAAAGAGAGAAGAGATAAGAGCTCCCATGACCTAAACATATTCATGCCTAAGGAGTAAATTAAAACCCAAAGGGCCTTGGACAACCATTAAATTGATATCAATTATTTTTCCTCCCAAAGTAAGGGGTAACTTAAGAAGGATCCCTAACAGTTAACAAGTTCCTCTATTAAAATCCAATATATTCTAGGTAACGGGAACAAGCTACGGAGAACCTAAATATTTCCAAGTAGTTGATGACATAATACTAACATATGCTCCTTCATCTATTATTATACTAGGTACGCGTATATTATAAGCTTGTACTTTAATCTGAAAGGGCATGTAAGAAGGAAAACGATATCCTGCCAATCGACTCCAATCAAAAGAAGCGACCATATTACTTGGAGGGGGTGTCGTGGGAATGGGAGAAATAACCCCTTGTGCTATGGGAACAAGAGGATTTTCCTCCTGTACCACGGGAATGGGAGGTTTCCCCCCAATTCATTGGAATATGAAGAAACAAGAAGAACCTGAGCATTATGAAGTTCACTCTCTACGGGAAAGGTACGACCAACTGAAGGTGGAATCGAGTCAATCATTTTCTCAACCAAAGGTTGGTCAGGAACAGACTCGTGGGATTCACGTTCAGAGAGAGTGAGATTGAATAGATATGAATTTTGATCAATCACTTCATCAACTAGTGGAGGATCGGGGGAAATCTTGTTAACCAGTCGGAATACAAGGTCGAGAAGTCGTAATGTTTTCCAAAACTTTGGAGGCTTCATCCATATAAGGAAAAACGTGAATGGGGTGATTCCATTAACATAACCTACAAGGAAAATTGACTTTAACCTTTTTCCCATGGACCTTACTATCACTAGTTGAGGTTTTTTCACCAACATGATCTCTAGAGGCCAATGACAAAGGCCAATTTGAGTTTGTGGACCACACTTTTAATACCTTGGGAATACTAGGACAATATCTAAGAAGGTGGTCACCCTTACATATCTTGCAAGGGAAATTCACTCTGCAGGGCTTATTAGAATGTTTGTCCACATTAGTTGCATCTATAGCAATGGTTGCTTGGTTGTCCCCTTACTTATTTTTCTTCTTCTTCTTCTTCCTTTTAGTATTATTCTTAGCTTTTTGGTTACTAGAATCAATACTTTCACGAGACATGGAGGAAGAAAGGGATGAAGAAACAACAAGTGAAGAAGGAAAAGGGTCAAATTTAGGATCAACATGAGGTTGATGTTGTTCAGGTGGAGGAGAACTCTCTTGAGAATAAATTTGGATATTGTAAACCACAGGGGTCTAAAATAACCAAACTGAAAAACCAATGGTAAATATGGGAAGCAACAATGTTACCATATTAGGAACACCAATATTTCCAAAAGGAGGAAAAGGACTAGGATTCCCATCAGAGGGGTTTCCTTGATTGGTAGACTCAGAAAACGTATCGATTAATATCAACCTAAGATCTACTAAGGAGGTGTTCCATGAAGAGGATTTTATTCCATGGTCAATTAGTTAATTTTATAAATTAACAAAAAATAAATCAAAAAGGGGAAACTAGGAATAAAGGTTTACCAAGCAACCGTGAACTGCGATATACACCTTGGAGAATCAGGGACTTAACGTATGACATCCAATCTCCCTGAATGTTGTGTTCAGTGTATCATGTTATACAAGGCAGTCACCTCCAATACCTGTGGATGAATAAAAACCTGTAGGGGATTCCAAAGGTATACTCGACAGTACGTGGGAGTGAAGTCCGCAGTATTGTTGTCTAATGTGTAACCATTCGATGAGAGTGTTCTGATATAATTTCATGCGTGGAACACCATCTGATATACCTAAAGGTATGTGGAGAACGATCCTATACACTTCCATACGTGGAATGGGGTATCAACCCCTGGATTAAACACTGGAAAATAACGATAGCTCCTACGTTTAACAAATCTGGAACATGTCTCTAGCCTACGTCTCTAGCCTAGACCTATAAATGTTTTCGTTAACATTCCAAATTCTCCTTAGGTTAATTGAGATAAATATTAAATTTGATCTTAAATTATGTTTTGGTTTCAAGGCTCAAAAAGAAATGTCATGTGAACACACCTATGATGCATCTAATATGAAGAAAAAACTCTTTTCATTTTCAATGAAAGCTAGATAGTGTAGAGAAGATTGCAAACATTGATGCAACAATCAAAGATGAAAGCAACAAGAGCTTCCTAACTAGATCTTTCAATTTCAAAATTCCAATGCAACAACCAAAAATTAAATGAATTTTAATTCACTAAAATTCACCTACGTGAAATTATTTTTCTTTTTAAAATGAAATAGAATGCACTTATAAACTTTCAACACATATAAATGTAATCTATGCTCAATGAAAATCTCAAAAAAAACTTTCCAATGCAATGTAACCTAATGTAATTTCCAGAAGTAATGATCAACTTTGAGATGAAGGGTTAACAAATGAAAATGAAATTTCTTTTGTGGTTATCAAAAGGACTAAAAATTCTTATCATACAACAAATCAGTAATACATGCAAGTTGTAAAACAATAAATTTGATTACCCAAATAACTAAAGGTTAAACCAAAGTTCGTTTTCACTAATTAAACATGGAACAAAATCTTGCAAACCACAATGAAATTAACAACAATAAGTCAAAATTTAATGCAAACAAAGCAGGAGAAAAAATTTAAATATCAATACATTCTAGATATTTTGAAAAACCCCTAAGAAATATCAAGTTTTTGGACCAAAACTACTATAAAAAGACAAATCCGTGTTGAAAGGGTCTTCAGCGTGACTGTACTTAGCAAAACCAACACTGATGATGCTATTTTTTCTAGAGAAAAAGCATGTTGGACGAGAAACTAGACCATCACGGGAAGATAGTGGAAGACAGTCTCTTAAGCTCGACTATACTGAACAAGATCCATGCTAGAAATGCTCTATTTCTCAGAGAAAATATGTTGGGAGAGAAAAAATTAGGAAAAAATAATCAAAATTGAAGAGAGATCTATACTTGACACTCTAACCAACACATCACTCAGAATGCAGATCCATACTCAATCAAAGTTATGGATCACTAGGAGGTTGGCCAAACATAACAAAAAAACCAAAAACAAAAGGAGATTTTAAGGGTATGTGGTCCCCAGTGGGGCCACCATTTTTTTGTGCAGGTAATCCTTTTTGCGGACATAAATGATCCCTCTAGTCCTATGGGAGGATCTAGCAACAAACCAGGACAATTACATGCAACCATTCCTAACTCATACCACAATATATGAAGGATGATAGATTTCCTACCTCTCTCTGATGCGAGTGCCTTTGGTGTCAACCTTGATTTGTTTCGCTTCCAAGCTCACGATCTCCTCTTCACTGGTTTAGGTGAGTGCTTGCAAGGATTAACAAGTGGATACAACAAACATGTACAAAGCATAATAGTTTCTAATGCAAGTTATGTAACAGACCAAGGAACATTACAATACATGGATAATAACTGACACATTTATGGAAAGAAAGAACATATTATATTATTGATAGATGAAAAAGGGATAATTACAACCACTGTAGCCGTGATGTTGGAAGCCTCCTTCTGAGATATTCCAAAGTCCGAGCCTTAACCTTAAAACACCTCTCGTCCCTTACAAATGGGAAGCATTTTGGCACAATTCAACACTAGGATGGAAACAAACCAAGAGTGGATGGTAGGTATTTCATTTATAGGGAAGTAGAGGGAGTTGAGGATCCATAAAAAGAGGGAGGATTTCCACATCTAAAGAGAGAGATCCATGGAAGGATAATCTAGGGCTAGTAATGGGAGGTCTCGTTCTAATCATCAACTACCTGAAACCACGTCTTTGTTCTCTGGCCTTGTAGCAAGAGAAGATTCTCCTCCATTTTCGGAAAAAATGCTTGAAGAGGACCAACACAGATTTTCTTGATAAAAGTCGTGCTAGTAGCACTAGACATGTGTAATGCAAGAAGTTACTAGCGTGAGACACTAGTTATGTAGAACACGCTGGGCTTGCAAAAGAAGGTTTTTGACAAGTTATTCTGAATCTTTTCAAGGAAATTTTTCTTCCTTTTCTTCAGGGATTTTCTAAACATGTTTCATGGTGAACACATTGTTTGCAAAAACTTTCATCACTTTGCGACACTATGTGGCATCGACGACACAAGGTGCGACACTTCAGGATACGAGACTGGGAGTGTGAGAAAATTATGTATAACATAGTCGTGACACAGACCTGCCATAAAACCATGCATATAGCCATCATATAACCAGATAAATAATAATAATATAACATCTATTAAATCCACATAATAACCAGTACATTTCCTTATCAAAGATAATGAAAACTTTTCTCTTATTAAACATAGGCAAAACCGACGAAGTTCAAGACTTCCACATTCCACTCGACATAGATACATAGATTGGTTGAAAAAATTCTTTATTTCAACCAATCACCCCCGTGCCATATTCCAAGCATGAATGTGGAATCTCATGGGATAAACAAATCCAAACACAACCAAGGGAATCCAAATTATAAACTACCTCCACTTTCACTATACCATCAACTCACCTAAACCGGTGTTGAGATCACAAAACCAAAACGATCTTGGATGCCTCAGAATTTATTCACAAATATTTGAGGAAGTTTCCTATCTCCACCCTCAGGATTAACCGTATACCCTGACATTACCATTACAGGGATTCCTAGGCCTTTGGGAATTTTCTTGATACCACCTCACCCAGATCCAAAATCTTCTAGCAATCCAAATCTCAAACCGAGAAAAACCCCATCACATTATGGATATCTGGAAATGGAAATTATAGGCTAAAATCCAACTTCCAAGCTGACGAAACCCATGCCAATGGCATGAAAAGAACCAGATACCAACATGCACATAACATGCATGCCAAAACCAGCTAGGAAATCATACATGCAACTTGTTACCTACAAGTATTCTCGTTGAGACTGTGTGATCCTTTCCTTCATTTTCTTTCCTTGTAGTTGCTTTTCTTTCATTTTCCTTTCCTTTCCTTGTACTTCCTTTTATTTCTTTGTTTATTTCTCCTCTTGGGGCTCTTCTTCTCTCTGAGATAAATTCCAACACTAAACTGAAAAAAATATATATATACCAACTGATTCTCAGAGGTATTTTTATTAATGAGGCCTCTAATTTCTTCAATTTTACATTATTTTCCTTCATGATCCTCCTCACTTGCAACATGTGACCTTTCACCTTCCCTTTCTCTTAATTTCCTTTATTTTTATAAATAATGTGCCAAAAATACCTTTTTCCTTTCCAAAGGCTTAGCCATTGCCTTTTCCAATTTCCTTAGCCATAGACAAACAAGTGATGTCCACTTGGATATTTTTCCCAACATTAAACTTGGAATAAGTGTCCCTTTCTTGTGGTATTATTTTACCTTTGTTAACTTTTATTACACGAAATTTTAACCTTGGTTTGTTACACCAATATCAACTTGTGATTCTAGACAAAGAATGTTACTAGATTTTCAGTAGCAGCCATAGATAATGAGAAGAACTGCACACAAACACACACATGGAACTATGCTTTCAAAAAATGAGATATGAAATACTGAAATAGAAAGTGTATCCTAAAAACATTTGAAACCAATCTAATTATCCCAATTTGTTTTGATCTTTAACAAATTGACTTAGTAAAAGCAGCAAAGCGAGGATGAGGTCGCTTTTACCACATTGTTGTATGCTATTGATACTCTCATGATGATTTTTCTTGTTAGTGATTATTCCCGATGGTGATGCCCACATGATCATGATTCTTTTTAAGGGGGTATGTTTCCTCATAACCATGCATACCCTAACCAAATTATATTGTAGGAAACTTGACTAGGTCGCAAGACTGACATATAAATCAGTTGTGGGTTTGAGATGGATCTTCAAGGGTAAGAATGCAATAGGCGGAAGCATAGAGAAGTATAAGGCCATATTTATAGCCAAAGGATTCTCTCAAGATGAGGAAATTGATATGAGGAAACTATTTCTTCCTTAGAAAGATATTCATCCATTAGATCAATTCTTGCACATGTTGCACAAATGGGGTGGAATATCCATTAGATGGATGTAAAAACATCATTTCTTAATGGTGTTATTGGGGAGGAAGTGTACATTGCGCAACTAGAAGGTTTTGAATTTTTTTATTAGGAGTCTCCTGTTTGAAGACTTAGGCGAGCATTATGTGGTCTCAAATAGGCACCCTAAGCTTGGTACACTAAAATTGATATTTAATCACTAGTTTGGGATTCACCAAAAGTGAAGAGGATGAAAACCTCTATCATATTTTGGTAGAATGTAAATTTCTTATCATAATTTTATATTTTGATGATTTAATATTAACAAGTGATTAGAAAATAATCAGCTCTTGCAAGGAGGAAATTGCAAGGGAATTTAAGATGAAGAACATGGGTCTCATGCATTACTTCCTTGGGCTGGAAGTATGGAAATGTGATGGGGAATTATTTGTGTCTCAAGGAAAGTATTCCATCATGATACTGCAGATATTTCACATGGAGAGTTGTAAGCCCATAGAAACACCTCTAGCAACCAAATAGAGGAATGAAGATTCCACTTCAGGGGAAGATTTTGATGCTACTATTTATTGGAAACTAGTGGGTGCACTGATGTATCTTGTGAAAAAATAAACAGATATATTATATGTAGTCAACCAACTGAGCCAATCTACATTTAGGCAAATCAAATTGTATTGGAAGGCAATAAAGCATGCCTTGCAATACCTCAAAGGCACTAGCCAGTATGGATTATGGTACATATGGATAGAGGGAGTGAATATGTGTCGCTTCATAGATGAAAATTTGGCAGGGATTCCATCCAACTGAAAGATTACATCAAGGGGAATTTTCAGTGTTGGGTGTGCAAAAATTTCCTTGTACAATAGGAAGTAGAGATCTATTGATCTAAAATTTGGAGGAAACTTCTCCTTCCTAAAAATGATTATTCACTGATGCTTTGCAAGGAAAAATGGGTCTCAACACAAAATAGGTTTTCCAAAGGTCTCTTCAAGTTATGAGTTAGTTTTCACATGTAAACTTATACACAAGAAACATCTCATCACATAACCCATACAAGAATTCATGAACAGAACAACAAAGAATTTGGTGATGGAGTTCACCCATCCTGGGCTACATCTTCGGGCCAGCCAACATAGCTAGACTGCTCAATATATTCAGTGGAAAAAGGAGTAAATAAAATTTTACTAAAAAAATAAGTGGTTATTTCCCCATTAAGGAAATTTTCTCCTTCAAAGAACTCTCACTATAAACATCATGACAACCTGCAGTCAGTCATGAAAACATCAACAACACAAGGTATCTCTTACAAAGACTCTATAATCTATCTGAAAATGAGCATACATGAGCATATAAGCACTTCAATTCCACATTGAAGGATAAAAAATAACCTTTCCTCAACAAGACATAGTGAGAAAAGAATAGAAGAGCTGAAGCCTACAAGTAACAACTATTGCAGTAAACATATGAAGGTAAGAAAACCCCAACAAGGCCTTCTCCATGCTCAAACACCTTCAATAAAATCTCCAAAACACTGATTGATCCATACACACATGAACTTGAACCTGCAAAAATTCTCTTAAAAAGTTCTCAAATTAGCAAATAGAGGTCACCATTGGATCCAGAATGTCCAAAAAACCATAAGTAGACTCTTCTTGAGATCCAAAAGGAAAAAATCATCAAAGATATGGCTCCACAAGCTCTTAATGAAGTTTTACAGTTATCAATCCCACTACGAAGGTGACAATTTCACCCTCTGACGGTGCAAATTGTTGGACAATTAAATTTCCCAGTAACCCTTGTGTGTGAAAATTTACGCCACATGGGCCCATAGGACCATGGACTGGGCCTTAAATCATGACCCTGCCGACCTATCCCCTAGCTTCTGGAGTCATGGTCAGGTTTCCCCACAGGGCCGAGGGTTGTGCCAACAACCCGCCTTAACTATCAGAGCCCTCTTTCTTTCATTGTGATCCTATGCGGTCCATATGCCCTAGATCTAGGGTTGACTTCCAAGCCACCTTTCTCTGTGCACCAGGTCACGTGAAAGTCCATATGGCATGGGGTTGGCCCCATTCACTAGTGCCCTCTGACTTGGCTCTCGACATGGTCCTATGTCACCCAGGTGACTAGAGCCTAGGGCTACACCCAAGCTCCCTGCTCTGTCGCCACAAAATTTCCTACGTCCACAATTATGTGTGATGGTTGGTGACCATGGTTTTATCACCAAAATTTTTTCATCTAAACATTTACAATTAGATGGATCGAAGTACACCATGTAAGACCATGTAATATTCCCAAATGGAAAACCAGGAAAATAGAACGAAATTCTTGAAATAATAGTGTAAAACATCACATCAAGATATGAGACCAATTTGAAGCTTCTTTATTCATCATAACAGCAGCAAACATGTACAAAATAATGGGGCACAAATCATATAACAAGATCCAGCAAGCCTCCAATAGATAAATCCCCTCAATAATGAGGTGTTGCTACTACAAAAAATGCCGGAAGACTGCTATAGCGTAGTCATACGAGCACTGCTATAGCATATGAATACACAAAATATGAAAGGGCTGATATATACCTCATAAGATACAGAAAATAAATATCAAGGCTCTATACAACCTCCAACAGGAAACCCAAGAGGTTTTTCAAAAATACACCAATATACAAGAAATGAATCAAATCCCTAGGGTTGAAGATTCATTGCAATAATAGAACTGGAAATATGTGGTTGATATGATGTAGCAAGAAATATATCCAACGCCAATAGAATCTCTAAATGAAAGGCTGGTCCCTTCACTAGAAAACCTCCTCCCCAAATTGTGTACTGAAACCACCCCTGCAACTCCTCCCTAAAATAATGCAGTCTAAGACAGAAACTACCCTAAAGGGGCAAATGATAGTGTGGCGTGATGCCAAATGTTGCAATAAGGCTCAAGGGCCTTCCTCACTAGCCTCCCAATAGAAGGAAACCTTCCTCCACTAAAAAATAGATCATAAATCACCCAAATGTATTCTCCACTGCTGCAACCTGCAACACAACACAACCCTCTGCAGAAACTGCATTGTATATGAAATATGGAGCTTGGACTGATGCCAGATAGTGGAAATTTAGTGCAATCACTTCTCCTGAGTAGGCACTCGAATTCCCCCGAGGATGAAGGTGGGATTCCCGCTCGGGAACACCCTGTGCTAAACAACACTGCAATCTTAGCTAAACAGGTGAAGAGAGAAAACAAGTCTTAACATACCATATCAAAATAATAATCTAAAACATATCTTCTATGGCTGGAATTCCCTTCATTATATAAGTGGTGAGCTTCCTCACCTTTGGCCCCACTCATTAAATCCACTACTTCCATGCATGGAGTCTCCCTCCAAAACTGCGTTGTCCCATAATGAATGCCACTCCTCCATGACAACGTTGTTGATTTGGTCAAATTTGACCTAGTCTACATGCTCTAGCCCCTTTTCACACATAAGGGTGCTTTATCAAGCCGCTAAAGTGATATCCTTTCACATTAGTAGTGATTTTATTCCTACAAAGGATATTTATGGGTCTCCATACCCTCTTATTCAGCCAATTAAGAAGCAAAAGCAAAAATTAATATTCCAACTAGCTCATGGCTAATTGGGAATATTACAGACCAATTTTACCATAATAAAATTGTTTTCACTATAAGAAAAAATGTAATAAACCATATTTTATTAAGTTATTTTTTGTTTAAACAAGAAACCACATAATGAATAATTAAATAAATCCTTATTTATTTGATTTTCCTCTATAAATAATTAATTAAACCATTGTTTAAATAATATGTCTAGTCATATTTAACCCAATTATGAGAAATTATTAGATAAATCATTCAATTATCTTCTTTTTCTCTAGGAATAATTAATTAAATAATTATTTAGTTATTATTCCTTGTTAAATTTGACTAAGTCACCTAGGAATAATTAAACAAATCATTATTTGTTTATTATTCTTTAACCACATTCTTGAAATCATAAATAAATCATTATTTTTTATTATTTCTAAATAAAGGTATTTTACCAATTTAAATACCTTTTCCCTCCAACAAAATATAATAAAATATTCCAAGCGGTTATATCTAGATATTGGTTAATAATATTTTTTTTATTCACCATTATCGAGTATAATTCAATATTTTGTTATAAATAGAAGGGTTTTTCCATTCATTCTTCACTTTGATCATTTTCATTGTGGCGCTTTGATCATTCTCATTGTTGCTACTATTTTCTTTTTCTTCTTGAGCTCTCATAGATTTCAAAACATTTTGGGTTTTCTGTACCATCGAGAGAGAGAAACTTCTGGAACTGAAGCATTGAGGAAAACCAAGAACCCATCCCATTTGAGGGGGATTGGTAGCACTTATTTTTTCCCTTCACCACGTGTAATAATATATGAAAACATTCTTTAAATCTTGTCTTGTCTGTTGGATGCATGGATCAATTACTATTTCTTTTCATTGTTTAACTGATTTTATTACATAGATATGGATTTTTACAAATATTGTTCTAAATATCGATTGCAGATATAAAGAGTTAACAAACCATTTCTGTTGTTAGGGTTGTTTGTCATGCACAACTAAAGTAGGCTCTTTTCGTACACTTGCGTTAAGAATTTACGCTAACAAATGGCGACTCCATTGTTGTAATTTAGATTCCTGCATGACCATCAGCTTCAACAACAAGGGTTTTTCTTCAGCCATTTTAGTCTATTGATGTTGTTTTTTAACTTTTATGCCATAATTCCATCAAAATTCTAACTTCTGGATGTTTTCTGGTGTTTTTCGCAAGTAACAGGTATCAACCGCACTAGAGATGACAACTTTTCCGTAATCCGCTGTCCGAGAACCTAGGAACTGCAACTTACACTTTTTAGCTAAAATAGTGTGATATCCCCTTGAAATTGGAATTTTCTGCCCATAAACCATGATTTCACCTTACCCACGGGTCAGAAACTGTGATCTGGAATCTTTTTCTGATTTTTTTCTACAACTATCAGGGTTCTCCGAGAGCACTGTTTTGGGTTGTATGACCTCTATTTCAACAATTATTAGGCTTGGATATTCTCACTTTGTCTCCTTTAAGTAGAACCAAGCCCCCTAGGGGTTCAATACACTTCCACCTTTTTCGGAGGGGTCAAGCTGAGTAGGTAGTCTGAGATTTGTAGCGCTTTCAGCCATTATTTGAGGGTCTGATCTATCCATTTCTTAGATCCTTTTTATAGGTTATTATTCCATCCAAATATCCTCTTGATTTTTGTTTGGTATTTTCCTTAGGGTCCCCTTGTTTCCCATAGGGTTTTAACCTTTAACCTTATCTATCGCAGCAGTTTTCCCCTCTAGTTTCTTGGTTTTTTGTGCATCATTTCCATAACAATAGAGTTATTATATCCCTGTCCCTTTGAAATTATATCTATTGGCCATTCTTGTGTGTTTTGAGTCAATTTCTCCCCCTTTTCATCTAGTTTTTTTAGAGCCTTCATTGGGTTTGGATTTATGTGTTATTAGATGTCTATTTTATTTTCATTTCAATTTTATTTACAAAACTTCAAATTTTTTCTTTTTCTTTACACAAATTCCTGGGCTTAATTAAAATTAACACACAGCCTACACACTCTCACACCTAAAGCAAAGATCACTTGGTTTAAACCACCAAGCCAAGACATAAACATTACAATTAATCAATATGCCTCACAGATCCTTTGTTTATCACTCTTCAACCTTTTCGTGTCATTTTTGACTTGCCATCATTGCGTCCCCAAGGCATTTATCGTGGAAACTCCAAGGTCTTCACCCTCAGTTTCCATTAGGGCATCTTACTCCACCCCGTAGGGTCTGAGTTAGTCCTCTGTTGAGTCCCCATATCGACTTTGACTCTGGTTCATCGGGTTCTTCCTCTGATTTAGACCTTGATTCTCCTCACCCTCATACCATCACCAAATTAGGCACCAATGCAAGTGTAGGTCCTCAAGCTAGTGGTGGCCCTGACCCTAATGCTGGAGCTACTACTAGTGGAACCGCTACTAGAACCGTTTCGGCTATTGCCTTGCTACCTTTTATGGCAGGTTTAAGCCTTCCTAATTTTAGCCAGTTAATCAATGACCCCATAATCCACAATGTAGGTTGGCTTGCTATGCAAACTAAAATTCCTTATAAGATTCCTAATTTTTAAGGAAACACTGGAGAGGACCCTACTAATCATGTATCCTGTAATGTCCCGTTTTCAGGAATTCCTGCAATCTTGTCCTCAAGGACGTTGTATAAGGAAGACAGTGCGAAAATAAGTAGAAAGGGGGATGAGATCCCATTTTTAATTCATAAAACACTTCTCTTCCAGAATATGAGCTCAAATAAATAAGCCTAGAGGGCTTATACATATCTCCCCAAAATGGATCTCTCAGAAAATGCTCAATGAGAGAGCTTATAGCAATACATGAACATAACCATGAACTCTGCAAATATAAATGCAACAAAAAATGTAATATATTACAGCCATCATATCCATTAAGATATCAGCAACAATATATAGAAATATGATGAGGAATAATCCCCTCATTCAATTAGAATCCACCTCCAATGAGTAAACAATGAGATACAAGAGATGCAACAACTGCATAAAATGTCGGAGAGCAGTGACAGCGTTGTCTCTAGGAGTGCAGCTACTGCTATAGATATGAATACATGAAATATGACTGAAATATAGAAATAAATTCCCAAGAATAGAAGAATGGGCTCTGATACAAGATTTCTAGCCAATCTACGAGAGATTGCTAGAAAGGACGGAAGATGTAAAAATGTGACAATCTGACTTGTCACTGCAACTGAATAAAAATATAAAATGAGGCTATGGAAGATCTGAAATAGTGATGCCCTCCTTTGATAATGCTCTTCAGCAGAAGGCTAATCCCTCTAATCAAGAACAATCCTCCTGATGAGCCCAAACGGCTCTCCCAGCAACTGCCTCTGAAAATAACGCAGTTTCTGCCTAAGATTATGTTGTGAGAGATGGTGATTGAATGGCCTGATGCCAAATATCTTAAATGAAGCTCCATATTCACCTCAGCTACTCCTCCAAAGAATATGCAACATCTCCCCTGAAGAATAAGCCAAAGGATGGCTCTATAAGTTCCTCTGTTGCTGCACCCAGCAACACAATGTTAATATGCTGCAGAAATAACGTTGTAGCTACAGAGAGAAGCTTGGCCAAATGTCAGAATGAGGAAATGAAGCTCAAACACTTTCCTTCCTTGAGGAAGAGGTAGGGATTCCTGACCGATAACACCCTTGGGTGAAGAACACCACAAACCCTGCTAAACAGCCCAGGAATGCAAGTCTTGCAGACCCAATGAAAATGATAAGCTAATGCATAATGAAAATGGGCTGCCATCTCCTCCTTATAAAGCAAAGGAACCTTTCTCACTATGGGTCCCATTCACACTTGCTTCTATCTCAAGCAAGTGAAGCCTCCACTAAAACTGCGTTGTCCAAGTAAGTGCAATGTATCTAGACAGTCTTAGTTGACTTGGTCAAAATGACTAGATCCTTTTTTATCCAATCTTGTTCACACCATGTGGTGCTCAATCCAGCTGCTTTATTATCCCTAATTTCACACAAGGAGTGTTATTTCTCCATCAAAAGGGGTTAAGGTGTCTCCTTACCCATTTTATTTAACGAAATAAAAATAAGCTAACTATAATGTTCCATTTTAGCTTGAGGCTAAAATTGGGAACATTACAGTCCTCCCCTCCCACATGTTGCTTTCCCTCAAGCAACTGCATAGAGAGAAAAAAATTTCTCCCCCTCTTCTTGTGGCCTCTTCATCAATGGACCCCACCAAATCTCATCAAGGTATGCAATAAATCTATCCTCCATGTATCCCTCCAAGTATGTAGAACCAAAGAATACATCATGAGATAGTAGAAGGTGTAACTGGAAATCTCCTTGTGGTTCAATGGCCTCCTCAAGGTAGGAGTGATGAAAAAAATGGGAAGTATTTATTCCCAATGAGTTACTCCTTCACCCATGTAATCATCCGTATGAAATGAACCATCCTAAGTAGCTCAAGAAAGTGGTCCTCAACCCCGGATCTATGCAATATGTTGGGGCTGAATGGAGAGTTTAGATTTTTCCATCCAAGTAGTTTCTCCCTCCATTTATGATAAGTGTGAGGGGGTTGCTAATATTTGGCTGAAATTTCATGGCCTCCACAATTGGCCCAAGCCTCCTCACAAAATAAATCAACCATGAAATGCCTTCTCCAATAACGCATTCTCTCCCAATAGCTCCTCCTATGTGAAGAGAAAAGTAGTGACATGGCAATCATGGTATGCCCATGGTTTCTCCTAAAATATAAAACATGTGAAAAAGGGAGAATCATAATCCCAATGGGCATCTCCAAATCCAAGCCCACTCTCCAATCAAAGCCTCCCATGAGTACACAAACATCAGCAACATATGGAAGCAATACACAATGAAAACAAGCTGCCACTTGGCAACCGGAGAGTGAATCATAGTTCCTCATGAGGAACCAGCGAAGTGCACCTTTGACCTGCATCAAATCAAAAATCAAAAAGTGCCTTTCCAGCCACTTTTTTTCTGCCAAAAACATCTCATAAGGTAGAAACATGTAAGTACAGTTTGGTTCCAATGGTGCACACCAAGAATATGTGGCTCCCCCCACAAACCATCATAAAAATAGCCACTCCCATTTCTGCAATGGGCCACAAGTACATCATAATAAGGAGCATAGGGAGATGTGATCATCCTTAGCTCATCAAGCTACTCATATAATGTAAAGAAAGGTAACCCAAAATGAGAACATATACCTTCTTTACCATGTAATTCGGTCCTTGAGCTGAAATGGCTCATCTGAATGCTCTCCCTCACCTCAAATGAGTAGGGAAATGGTTGTTCCAACCTCTCAAAAATCATCCAGGCTATGCATATGTCCATATGCTGATATAAATCATGTTGAATGCCCTCTGGAATGAAATTTTCTAGCAAAGCAAAGTATGCATCATAGTGCATAGCTAGAAAGTCCACATGTGTTGCATTCAATAATTTCTCCTTGAGACTAGAAACTCTAGCAAGGAAGACCCTACCATAACAATAATTGACCACATCATCCATCATGTATATGTCATCTCCCTCCTAGTCATCAAGAAACATGCATGCACCAAGATCCTGGGAATACTCAACCAAAATTTGAGTCCTCCAACCTGGATCCATCCTCCTCATAGACAGCACTGGTGATCTACAATGTGATGCTCCCCTCACGTTTTTGCCTGCTACTTTGACATCCCCTATGCCAAATCCATCCTCCAAAATGCTACCATGCCAATCATGCAGCTTCTCATGCTCAAATAATAATGGTGATCCTTGGAAGCTAGTCTCCCATAAGAGACTGTCGTCCAAAAGGAATCTCCCGATCCTGGGCAATGTAAGCATGAGTAACCTCCATGTACTCCCATGTGTGAAAGAGTCCTTCCCCAAAGGAAGTATCCTCCTCATCAAATATGGGGAGAATTCATCCTGCATCATGAAGATGCAATCCTCCATCCCTGCAGCAAACTCTGTCAGCGCAGTACAACTGATGAGAGTGGGTGATGCTGAAAATGAGAGAGTGTCTCTCTCCTCCCTGGGTCTATCCCAAACTCTCTGTGTTGTGCTATATTCCTCTAATTTCTTCACCTCCCCGAAATCCAAGAGTGGTGAACCAAATGACAAGATGTCTCTCATCAACTCTAGATCAGGTGGCCTCCCAGGTGGAATGCCTCCTTATAGTGAGACATCAATCTCGGAAGTGGATTGTATGTATAAGAGGACTGATTTGTCCCTCTCTTCACTGCACTGTATAGTCTCCTTCTTTTTGTGAAAATACTCTCCCAAATATATAAGGGTGTATCAACCCTTGATGCTGATCCTTCTCTTCCTCCTCCATCTCACAATCCCCAATAGCTGCTACATATGACTCCGGAATTGTGCCATGGTCCCCACATGTGAAAATATTTGGAATCCCTTGCATAGAAACAAAGACTCATCCTATGGAAGCAATGGATCTCCTTTCACCTCCATGTGGTGATGGATCTCCTCCCAACATGACAGCGTTGTTGGTTCTCTTGTGCTTATCCTCCCCATCAATAAATGAGATTACCTCATCATCAAGGAGTGACCCTAGATCTTGGTCATCTCTTGAAGGAAGTACCTCCAGGAATTCACAAATGTAAGAGTGCCCTTCACACAATAGGGATCTTGCCTCTAGCAAGTCATCATGCACATTTTCATCCCTTTCAAAAATATGGAATGGAGTTTGTTTCATGGTTCTCTCCCATGCATGAAAAGTGTTTGATGTTTTGTTACAAAGAGATTCACAGTGATTTTCATTAAATTCTCTCATCAACCTTTCAATGAATCCATCATGTGATTCTACATTTGCTTGATAGCATGAAACAGAATTTTCAAACCATAAACCATGAGCCATACCTTTGAGTTGCAGCGTTGCTCCTCCAATGGCCTCATCTCCTTTCTCCATCCTTTTGGCAGTGCAAGTGGACAATGAACTACGTTGTGGATATGCATGTGTGTCTAAATTCTCACACCCATCATGATAATAGCTAGGGATTTTTTCATCCACAAACCCTCTCAGAAATCTTTCCAAATTTCCCTTTCTTTCTCTTCAAGGTCTTCAATGATACCCTCCAGGGTCTGGAAAATAACAAGGGAAACATCCTCTTCCGTCATTCCTCTTTCTTTGTTTTCTCTGTACATATCCTCTTCCAAATGAGGAGCTTCTCCTTCTAATGGCATTTTATCTTGTGTTGCACAGGTATAAAGTTCCCTTCTTAGGAATATCAAAATTCTATTCGAGAGATTGACTACAGGGGCATTTAATGGATATGTCACCTTTGAACAAAGAATGAGATCTAGAGGCTACCTAGCCTTCTTCAGAATCTATCTATAGAGTTTTAAATCTTCCTCCTTCAGGGATTCAGCACTTTGGCTTGAAGCCACAGGCTGAGCCAAAGATCATGCTCTGATACCACTGTAATGTCACTTTTTGAAGAGTTCCTGCAATCTTGTCCTCAAGGACACTGTATAAGGAAGACAGTGTGAAAATAATTAGAAATGGGGCTGATATCCCCTTTTTAATTCATAAAACACTTCTCTTCCAGAAGATAAGCTAAAATAAATAAGCCTACAAGGCTTATACAAATCTCCCCAAAATGGATCTCTCAGAAAATTCTCAATGAGAGAGCTTACAACAATACACGAACATAACCATGAACTCTAAAAATATGAATGCAAAACAAAATGTAATATATGAAAGCCATCATATTCATTAAGATATCAACAAAAATATACAGAAATATGATGAGGAATAATCCCCTCATTCAATGAGAATCCGCCTCCAATGAGTAAACAATGAGATACAAGAGATGAAGCAACTGCATAAAATGCCGGAGAGAAGTGACAGCGCTGTGTCTAGGAGTGTAGCTACTGCTATAGATATGAATACATGAAATATGACTGAAATATAGAAATAAATTCCTAAGAATAGAAGAATGGGCTCTGATACAAGATTTCTAGCCAATCTAGGAGAGATTGCTAGAAATGCCGGAAAATGTACAAATGTGACAATCTGACTTGTCACTACAACTGAATAAAAATATACAATGAGGCTATGGCAGATCTGAAATAGTGATTCCCTCCTCTAATAATTCTCTTCAGCAGAAGGTTGATCCCTCTACTCAAGAACAATCCTCCTGATGAGCCCAAATGGCTCTCCCAACAACTGCCTCTGAAAATAACGCAGTTTCTGCCCAAGACTGCACTGTGAGAGATGGTGAGTGATTGGACTGATGCCAAATATCTGAAATGAAGCCCCGGATTCACCTTATCTACTCCTCCAAAGAATATGCAAGATCTCCCCTGAAGAATAAGCCAAAGGATGGCTCTATAAGTTCCTCTATTGCTGCACCCAACAACACAACGTTAATCTGCTGCAAAAATAACATTGTAGCTGCAGAGAGAAGCTTGGCCAAATTCAGGAATGAGGAAATGAAGCTCAAACCCTTTCCTTCCTTGAGGAAGAGGTATGGATTCCCGACCGGGAACACCCTTGGGTGAAGAACACCAGAAACCCTGCTAAACAGCTCGAGAATGCAAGTCTTGCAGACCCAACGAAAATGATAAGCTAATGCATAATGAAAATGGGCTGCCATCTCCTCCTTATAAATCAAAGGAACCTTTCTCACCATGGGTCCCATTCACACTTGCTTCTAGCTCAAGCAAGTGAAGCCTCCACTAAAACTGCACTGTCCAAGTAGGTGCAATGTATCTAGACAGTTTTAGTTGACTTGGTCAAAATGACAAAATCCTTCTTGATCCAATCCTGTTCACACCATGTGGTGCTCAATCTAACTGCTTTATTATCCATCCTTTCACACAAGGAGTGTTATTTCTCCATCAAAATGGGTTAAGGTGTCTCCTTACCCATTTTATTTAACAATATAAAAATATGTTAACTATAATTTTCCATTTTAGCTTGAGGCTAAAACTGGGAACATTACATATCCTCCTTTCATATGTGGTCTTCATCTAATCCCATTACCGATTACTCCATCTACCTTTTGTTTTTCCAACTTACTCTCACTGGAGAAGTTGCAAAGTGGTATGTTGAGCAAACTACTGCGTCTGATTCCACCTTTGCAACTCTTGCTAAAGCATTTTTGTCTTATTTCTGGTTACCTCTCCGTTATGATACCGATACCGATTTGTTGACCGTATTCCTTCAATCTTCTGCCACCCACCTTTTTTACAATGTCCAAGAATGGCGTAGAAGAAGGAGCTTGTGTCGATCTCCTACTCTCCCGACGCTCCAGCCCCTTCGACATTAGCACCCCAGCCTCTCGTGCCTTATCAACCTTTTCCACAATAGCCACCGCCTCCTCAAGGCTAGGTGTATTCCTAATAGATCAAGATGAATCCTCCTAATTTGAAGAAAAATAATAAGGGGAAAGGCAAATACAACCAACAATCTCATGGTAACAAGGGCCACCAAGGCAATCCACCGAACGCACCCCAAGGAAACTGGCCTAACATTGCAAACCATCAATAGGGCGATCAAACCAAGTAGAACAAGCCTCTTCGTATGAAAAAAATTGTTCATGCTTTGGTTTCCATGGCCATTATACTCATAATTTCCCCTGTTTACCCCAGATGCACCAGTTGTGGGAAGCCCAAGCAGTGTTTAAAGGACAACAAGCCACTGCGTCGCTTCCTCCAAAAACTTGCGCTAGCTCAACTAGATGTGTTCACTAATCCTTTACCTTAGCAAGGATATGTTGTTTCCAAACCACCTCAAGGTCAGGTCACTCCTCAACCCTCGCCATTTTGTACCCCTGATTACCATATTCTCATGATGAATTCTGAAGAGGTCAATACTGTTGATGTCAACCTTCAAACTTGTTCATGCCAATATGACAAGAAACCCACTATATTTGAAACCGAGTCTCAACCATGAGAAATATCATTCACATATGCATCACTACGAAGGGTAGATGAAGAGCTAGTAGATGAAACATCTCCTGATGTCAAGATGACAGACTCTTCAGTTTTTATTCTCTATATGTCATCATCCATGAGATCCACTGTGGAAGACCCTTCTGGGGCTTCCCGTTCTATTTCGATCGAACCTCCCTCGTCGAACACCTTAGTCCCAACATCAATAGACGTTTCATCTACTAGCTCTTCGTCTACCCTTCATAATGATGTGTATGTGAACCATATTTCTCATGAATATGTGCCAGGTATCCCCACCGCATCATGTGGTATCCCTTCCGCCAGTCCTCCCATATTCCATTCTAATGAAGACATTATGGAAGCCATGACCACCCTTGAGTTTCCTTGGGATGATATGCACCATCGTCCATATTTCCTTCCATAGCAGTACCATGACCAATATGTTTTGGAGTCTAAATACTACATTCTTAATGAAGTCAATTGGTTTAGAAATCCCATTCCTGCACTAGATTCTTTAGAAGAAGGAAACATGGCCAATATCTCTCCTACCATTAAAATAAAAATTTCTGATAAACCAGGGGTTGAAGAAAAAATTACCTTGGGGGCACATTGCACTCTAGAAGAAATTGAGGCTTACACCAAGCTATTCAATGAATTTCGTGATTTTTTCTCCTAGTATTATTAAGAGATGCCTATACTTGATCCCGCCATTGTCAAACACCGTATCAATACATGGCTCGATGCCAATCCCATTCGTCAAAAGCTAAGACCCATAAATCCTTATAGACGAGAGGCTAACAAAGCCTAAATCGATAAGATCAAGTGTGTTGGTTTTATCTATCCCATTGAATACACCACATGGGTTTCCAACCTAGTTCCCGTTCTCAAGAAACAAGGCACCATTTTTTTCTGCACTAAATTTAGCGACCTAAAAAAATCTTGTCCCAAAGAATACTTCCCCGCAACATTTATTGACCAAATCATTGATGAGTGTGTGGGGCATGAGTTTCTATCCTTTATGGATGGTTTCTCTAGGTATAACCAGATTACTATCCGTCTTGATGATCAATTAAAAACCACGTTCATTAGTCCATGAGGAGCTTTTACTTATAGGGTCATGCCTTTCGTTTAAATAATTTCGGAGTGACCTTCCAGTGGGCCATGTCTTATTGCTTTAATGACTTGGTCCATATTATTCTTGCATACCTTGACAGCCTCACTGCTCGTTCTAGGCTTCAAGTGTAGCACATTCTCACGTATAATATCTACCTCAACCCATTGAAGTGCATATTTTGTGTTCCTGCGAACCATCTCCTGGGATTCATTGTGTCAAAATATGGAATAAATATTGATCCCCTCAAAGTTCAAGCCATTTTTTAGCTGCCCATTCCTCATACCTTGCTCCAGTTACAAATAATTCAAGGCAAATCCAACTTATTTCGTCTATTCTATTAGTGTCTAAATGTTCAGTGATCAAATACACTCTTTCAGGTTTACTTGGTAGTGGTCCTAGGTCAAAATTTCATGTTTTCAAACCAATTCTCAAATAAAAAAAATTTCACTAAATTTTGTTTTGGTCTGAATGATACTCCCTTCACTCCATTCATGGTCATCATCATCTCAAAGGTCATGTCATCCATTATCACCTAGGGTCATAGATCACTCAACATGCATCCATCTAGGTCATGGTCTAGGTCTCTTTTGTTTCGCCACCGCAATGTCCAATCATGTCATGAAAGAAGGAAAACAAGATGTCATTTTCACCACAAAAATCCTTTACATTGGGAGTAAGCAAAGGTAGGAAAATTAGTAAAGGAAATTTGTATTTTCTAAAGAAGTATGCTACTTGATCAAAAAAAATTCAAAAAAGAATTTTTTCAAAAGTATGTATAAAATGAAATGAAGCTTCTTGAAGTCATTTAATCATTTTATTTTCAATATATCTCCTCTATTATCTTCCCCACACTCCACATCCATCAAATATTGAAGACAACTAATTGTGCCAAATTGCTCAATGCTACGGTTCTGGCAAGCTGTGCTACGCTTCTGTCTTGCTGCACTATGCTTCTGGAAAGGGTGCTACGCTTTTGTTTTCAATATCCCAAACAACCATAAAAGGGTAAAATAATCTTGCAAAAAGGTTCAGATACCTCCAAAATATTAATTTAATGCTCCTTATACCTCTTTCAAGTCAAATTCTTCAGCAAAAGGGTGGATTCCCTCCTTAGGGTTTTTTTCACCATGTTTTTGGTTTCCTCCATGCTTGGATGGTTTCAGTTGGAAAAACCCTAATTTCACCATCTAAAAGCCTTCATATATCATCCATATACCTTATCCAAACACTATATATCACTCATATCCCTCCTTTCCCCCATTTTCATTCAAACCCTAGTTTTCACTACGTTTTTGCAGGGAAACTAGGAAAACCCTGTGTTTTGACCTTTTGAGCACCCATCACATGCCCATTTCCAAAAATTCCACTTGCATCCTATATCCAACTCATCACCCTACCTCCCAAAAATTTTAGATATTTTTCCCTAACTTACTGCCATCACATTTTCGTCCCTAAAACCACTCTACCACTATCCCCAGTTTTCCTAATTTTCGACCTTCCCTATCCACTACATCAAACTAGGGTTTTCCTTGTTGAAACAAATCATGGAGGATGATAAGGGGGTCCATAAGAGAGGTCAATATTCCAGGTTTGAGCCATCCAACTTGCAAGAGATCAATGCTTCTCCTTATGCTAAGAGGTATTTTGAAAACAGTGGTTGTTTGAGGTCTTGTGAGAGAATCTAAGAGGTATGCTTTCATGTTCAATTGACAAGCCTTTTTCCACCAGCTTCAGGAGAGATAAGGTTGTCATAGTAGGTATTTAATTCACCATATCAGCAGATTTTATCGCCTTAGCAACGGGTATCCTGAACCATGGATAAATTTCGTTCAAAGGAATGGACTTGGACATTCAGAACTATAAACTGTTCTTAAAACTTCATTGCAAATATGATCCTAAGCACATCTTTCCTTTTAGGAATTTACTTGATAAGTATGCCCCTTTGATGAAGCTAATTATGAAGTATTGGAGATTCTCAATATTATACCTGTACCATATAAGGCTATTCATTCACTTCACTACCATTAAACCATTCAATTTGCCCAGTTATATATTCAAGTGTTTGGTCAAAATGACTGAAAAGGTACAGAATAAAGGTAAAGATCATCACCCTAGTTTTTTCCACCATGGTTTTTTCAAGCTTATATTCTTGCATCAGCTCTCAACAATCAATATTTCTTGGAAAAGTTTTATGGAGACAGTTGCATATGTGCCTACTACTCGTCCACCCATTACTCAGAACATACCATCAACATCAACACAACCAATGGAGGTTGGCTCTTCGAGCAGGAAATTAGAGGTTCCAAATGTGCCTAGGTTTGAAATCACTCAAACCTGTGAGAAGGGTGAGAGGATGGTTTTTTCTCCTAAGACCACTAAAGGTGTGCTTGCACCTAGAACTACAATTGAGAAAAGAGAAACCATGGAGAAACCATCTTTTCATGAGGATGAGTCACCATTGCAGCAACATGAAGAAAAAGCACCTATGGAGGTTGACATGGAAGAGCAGGGGAAAGACAAGTAAAATGAGGATATAATAAGGGAAAAGGATGCAGATATAGTAGAGTTGAAGGACAACCTCTCAAGGGAAAACTTCACGATAACCTTTCTACAACAAGAAAATATTCAATTGAAGTTGAAACAGCTGCTCCAAAGAAAACCAAAGGAAAATCTTGAGGAAGAAAAAGTTAAGGGAAAATAAGTGGTAGATTTGGATCAGTTGGAAGATATATAGGCTGAAACAACACCAAGGAGGCCAAGAAAAAGAGGGTTAACCAGGAAAAAATAATAAGGAAGAGAGTCATCTCCTCCATTAGGTCAGCTAACCTTTGATGAGTTGATCACTGTTGAAATTAAGAAAGACAAAGAGCTATGGATTGACAGGGTAAATGTGCATCTTGAGAAGCTCTAAGGTAGAAAGGGATAATAACCTCGAGAGGCATATTTCGAGACATTATTTCACTAGGAACGAAGTCGCCAAAGTGAGGGTGAATAATTTGAGGAAAAAGCTTAAAGAAACCCTAATTAAGCTAAAGGAGAAAGATAACTTGGATTTTCTAGCTTAGACATCCCTAGATGTTCATTTTATCATCCAAGGATTCCATGGACCAAAATTCAGTAGATTTTGAGCATTTTGGGTATTTTTTGTGATTTTTTGGAAAATCTGGAAAATTGGCATTTGCAAAAGCATCACGCAACGGCACAATGCTTTTCCTCAAAACCTAAAAATGAGGAAATTTTTACATGGATGGATAGCCCTTGCCATATATTTTATAGATATTTTCTCAATTTTTTATGACACCCCCTAGTTTTGGATAAAAACTCAAAAAACAACCCTTCTTTCATGCTTCTACCAATGTTTTTGCCCGCGTGTGGCGCTTCTGGAGTAAGGTTGGAAAAATGGATTTTTGAAGGCCTTCCGAGAGTTGTTTTCTTAGTTTCAAGGTTGGGATGGATAGAGGACACACAAGGACACATATCCCAATCTTAAAATTTGCAGATGGATGTCTTAAGGTCAGCCAAAATCACCCTCAAAATGGCGTGATGCTTCTGCTAACTGGCACGATGCTTATGTCTTGGATTCCTTTTGGAAAATTTTCAAGCTAGAATGATCCAAATTTCTAGGTTGCAACTGTCCTATGAGGTGTATTTTGGATAAGAGAGCTTTTTTTTTCCTCTCATTGTTGAGGAATCATGTAAATTGTCAAGGAGACATACACTCCTATTTATTAGCTAAATTTGGGGGGATTGCCTCTAGCTTCCCTAGATTCTAGGTAACGACTCATAGAGTGCATTTATGATGTATTTTGGATCAGGTTTCGACCTAATGAGGTGGAATCACTTATATTTTCTATATGTAGTCCAACTAAAGTCATTTTAGAGATTGGATATTTTTTATTTGCAGTGTGGAGCTATTGTACAAAATTTTTCAATGAAATTAAAGACATGTTGCAACTATAATTTTGGGACTCTGGTGGTATGCTTATTAGCATTGATTTTCTTAGTAATCACCATCAATTTGAATTCTTATGTTTTATTTCCATCACGTTTATTCTTCTATATGATGATCTTATGAGTTTCTGAACATAAATCTTGTTTTTCATGCTCTGTTTTATATGATTTTCATGTATGTGTTTCTCCTCTTGTGATGAATGAATTCATGTAACATGCTCATTCTGACTCTCTCTCTCTCTATTTTCAAACCTTATACACAATAAAAATTAAAGTATGTTCTTAATTATACCTACCTAGCCTCATCTTCATCTATGCAGTTGTACATTTGAAATCAGACCTAAAACCTAGACCTAGTTCCTTGAATGTCATTCCTATCGAGAAAAAATTCAAAACAAACAGACCTGATTGAATTGAACTTATATATAGCCTAAGATTATTATATCTAAAATTACCTCATTGACTATAAAAGTGACATTGAGAGAGCCCTCTTTGGTTTTGGTAGGGCTATCTACCAGACCTAAATACTGGTTTAAGGTTACCTCCTTCAGTCTCCATTCTCAGCCTTTGGGAAACAGTGGGAGTGATAACATTTTAGGCATCATTTCCAGGGAGCGATTGTAGAACATTCCTGGGGATACTTCTTTTATTTTAGTAAAGGTTATACTTGTGGGTGACAATTTCTGACATTTGAAAAATGTTGAGATAATAAATTCGAGCCAAAGTGCAAATTCTCAGGAAAATTGGCTCCCAAAAGACACACTAGGTCAAATCCAAACCCAAATCCCTCACCAATTGTTAATTACCCTGAGAGTCTTATAATAAAGTAGAAAAAAAAAAGTCTCGTAAAGTTGGAAAGGTTGTACCCTCACTTGTGAAATCAAACACCTTGCCTACAAGGTTAATTTCCCCAAAATATTTGTCCTACAATTTTAAATTTGAAACATATTTGTTCAAGTCTAACTATGAATCCTTTCTTTTACAAACTGTCTTTGACTCCATTGATTTTGAGTCCTACTTGCCATTTTCTGACTCCTCCTATTTCGAGCTTGATAGTGAAGTCTGCTCTAATTTTCATAAACTTCAGGATTTGGTCGATAAGTTTCAAGTAACTTCTATAAAAGTTTATTTCCAATACCAACAACAAGTTCTTGCTTCAACACCTGCTATCACACCTTCTCACATAGCTACACCACCATCTCTCAAATTCACTCCATCATTACCTCTACAGTTTCACACTCCATCAACACCTTCACAACCCCCTCCATTAGTCATGGCTATATTTTCTCCGTTGATACTACCGCACTACCTTAGAATTATAGTCAAATATTTCCTTTTTTTGAAGGAACATTAGAGGTTACTGCTCATCAACACATTGTCAAAGTAGTTGATTTCATCAATCTTGAAGAGATTGACAATGATGACACCAAGATGGCCATCTTAGCATATAGTTTCTCAGGAGAGGTTAAAAAATGGTTCCACTCCCTAACAGCTGGTTCCGTAGCTAATTCACAACAACTAATTGATTTATTAATGGAAAAATGGGAGGAGAAGAAGAACCCATTACAGATTATAGATTAATACAACACCTTGAAAGGAAATACTAATGATTTTGTACAAGACTTCATAGTTATATTCAATAGAATTTATGACTCCATTCCTGAAAATATCAACCCTCCTTTAGGCCCTGCTTTACTTCGTTACCCTGATGGTTTCGATCTTGATATGTCTTACCAACTGAGAGGAAGAAATCCATCAACCCTTGAAGAAATGTAGAGAAATGCAGTGAGCGTTGAAGCGAATATGATTATCAAGAAGTCAAAAATAAAAACAAAAAAGAGAGTAACCATCAAGGAAGAAAGATCTACTTAATCAAAGGGAAAAATCGATACCTTGATCAAAACAATGGAGAAGATGATGGACAAAATTACCATCGTGAATAGACAAGTTGATCCCTCAAATAGAAATCCCAATTTCAGGGGTCAAAATAATTAGCCTCAATACAGGATCAAGAAAAGGGAACAGAGGGGTAAAGATCCACAAAGTAAGAAGCAAATTCACACTCCATTTCAGCAAAACTATATCGAAGGCCCTGATGAAGAAGAAGAAGAAATTTCAGGCGAAAATCATTTATTTGTGGAAAGTCAACAACCTATTTTCCTCACTAAAGAAGATCAGTTTTCAACACATTGTCAAAGTAGTTGATTTCATCGATCTTGAAGAGATTGAAAATGATGACACCAAGATGGCCATCTTAGCATATAGTTTCTCAGGAGAGGTTAAAAAATGGTTCTGCTCCCTAATAGTTGGTTCCGTAGCTAATTCACAACAACTAATTGATTTATTTATGGAAGAATGGGAGGATAATAAGAACCCATTACAGATTATAGATGAATACAACGCCTTGAAAGGAAATACTAACGATTTCGTATAAGACTTCATAGTTATATTCAATAGAATTTATGACTCCATTCCTGAAAATATCAACCCTCCTCTAGGCCATGTGTTACTTCTTTACCCTGATGGTTTCGAACTTGATATGTCTTACCAACTGAGAGGAAGAAATCCGTCTACCCTTGAAGAAATGCAGAGAAATGCAGTGAGCGTTGAAGCGAATCTAATTATCAAGAAGTCAAAAATAAAAACAAAAAAGAGAGTAACCATCAAGGAAGAAACATCTACTTAATCAAAGGGAAAAATCGACACCTTGATCAAAACAATGGAGAAGATGATGGACAAAATTACCATCGCGAATAGACAAGTTGATCCCTCAAATAGACATCCCAATTTCAGGGGTAAAAATAATTAGCCTCAATACAGGATCAAGAAAAGGGAACAGAGGGGTCAAGATCCACAAAGTAAGAAGAAAATTCACACTCCATTTCAGCAAAACTATATCGAAGGCCCTGATGAAGAAGAAGAATAAATTTTAGGCGAAAATCATTTATTTGAGCAAAGCCAACAACCTATTTTCCTCACTAAAGAAGATCATTTTTTTGCAAAAATTTATGCACCAGACGATCAGAAATATGTTTTTTCTAATGATAATATGTTATCAGTATGAACATAAGATTACCAGAAGGGATATCAAAATTATCTTACTCAAATACAGAGGTAGTATGGTTTGAGAAATAGGAACATTCCTATAACCTCAAGTAAAAAAAAGCATAATTCTCAAAAGGAGGAAAGATAAAGGACACGTTCTTCCTAATCACGCGAAATTCAATGAAGCTTATACCATCAATCAGAAGAAAGATAAATAAGTTCAAGATGGAGGACAGGGAAATGAGATTCCACACAAAGATTGGCTCGAAAAGAAAGACGCGCCAAGCAAAGAGGTAGAAAAACATTCTGCTCTTTTTAGTCTTGAAAATGAAATCTAAAAACTGAAAGTCTCCATTCCTTTAACTGAAATAGTCAAGAATGACTAGTATAATTTTCAAGTAGCCAATTCCTGTAGGGGATATCAAATTTCCGTTATGGTCAATGTGAGTGATGATCACCCAGAACTTGTATTTTGTCCTGCTTTTGATGGTGACTTAGAAGATAATGAGGTCCCTCCTTTTTAGCTTAGCCTAAAAATCCATGATTTTATCCTCCATAACGCCATGCTAAACTCCGGATCATCTCACAACCTCATGCCTAAATCCATCATGGAAAAAATAGGTTTGGATATCACAAGACCCTACCATGACCTCTACTCTTTTGATTTAGGAAGGGTTAAATGTCTTGGTCTAATTAAAGATTTAGTGGTGTCTTTAAAGAAAATTCCAATAATGTCCTCATGAATGTTGTTATAGCTGATATCACTACTAGATATGGAATGCTTCTCTCCGGGTCATGTGGAGGAAAACTTAGAGGCACCTTGCACCTCGACTTTTCCTACAATACTATACCAATCTTTGGGAAACTTAGAAAACTATACCAGGAAAAAAAGATGAAGTATATGATCAGTAGCAAAGAAAAGCCTAATAATCACCCAATACATTCTATTCACACGGATTCAAATTCTTTTATCTTATTCAATGATGATTGTTCAACATCTTCAAAATTTTTGATGGAAGAAAGAGCAAAAATTTCAGAATTCTTAAATTTTGTTTTAAAAATTTTAAGTGCAGAAAAACAAGAAAAGGTTCCAAGTGGATTGGAGACAAATTCATTAGAAAAAAATAGAGATGAAACAGTTAAATAAACATAACCTATTGATATAGAAAATCTTTCTCAAGCAGGTAGTCAAGATCAGTCATCCAAATTACAGTCTCCCAACGAAGAAAGTGGTTTGTGGACCATGGATTTTGATGGAGCCTTAGGTAAGGAAGGAGATGGAATTGGAGTGTGGATGCGCAACCCTATCAATCATTCATTTAACCTTTCTCCTAATTTTCTAATGTCTTCTCATAAATTGGCATTTGATTTCTCAAACAATGAAGCAGAATATGAGGCTTTGATAGTCGGTCTAAAAATTCTCAAGAAATTAGGTGCTAACAAAATTTCTGTGTATGGCAACTCCGAATTGGTAATAAAGCAAGTCAAAGGGGAATACCAAGCCAAGCATCCTAGAATTCGAGCTTACCTCATTGCAGTGTTAGACATCCTGAGGACCTTCACTGAATATACTTTGTCATCGATTCCAAGGGACAAGAATGTTATTGTTTATTTTCTTGCCACTTCATCCAACATGTTCAAAATTCCACTGTATCCCAAAAAGAAGTATGAAATTAACATCAAACATCACCCTATTGTTCTAGATAATATTCAGTATTGGAAAAAAATTCAAGATGGAATGAAAATCAATAATTTATGGTAGGCGAAAGAGGAGTTTGTGAGTTCACAAATAGATGATCAATTTTATGAAGATGACCAAGAAGTGCATGAAGCATAAATGAAAGTACTTCAATTGAAAGATAACTCTATTACAAGAGGTATTATACATTGGGAGGAGATTTTTGACCAATATGATGTTGCATGGAAACCAACAATGCTTCCAACAGAAGTAGGAGTGGAAGACCTCAATCTTGGCACTCTTGAAAAAGCCAAAAATGGTCAAGATTTCAAAATCCTTGAGCTCAGAAACGAAATTAAATATGCAGAACTTATGTCTCAGTTTGTTGATGTTTTTCATGGGAGTATTCTGATATGAAAGTGTATGATAAGAGTATAATTCAACACACCATTCCTTTAAAGTCTAATTAGAAGCCTTTCCGTCAGAAAATAAGGAGAATGAATCCCAAGTTGTTGCCCTCCATTCAAAAAGAAGTGAACAGGTTATATATTTTTGGTATTATAGTTCCTCTTCATTTTTCAAATTAGATGTCAAACTTAGTGCCAGTAAGAAAGAATACTAGTAAGATTCACTTGTGTATAGATTTCTAAAATCTGAATAAAGTATTGTTGAAGGACAATTACCTGCTTCCAAAGATGTATCATATTCTGCAAAGGGTGGTTGGAGATTCCATAATTTCATTGTTGGATGAATATTCTGGGTATAATCAAATTTTATTTCATCCGGATGATCAGGAAATTACAGCCTTTACAACACCTTAGTGTAATTTTATGTATGCTAAAATTCCCTTTGGATTGAAGAATGCAGGAGAAAATTTTCGGTGAGTGATGGATATCGCCTTTTCCAATGAAAATGATGTATTTTTAGCCATTTTTCTCAATGATATCACAATTTTTTCAAAGACAGATGAAGAGAACTTGCAACATTTGAAGGCAATTTTTCAGGAGTATAGAAAATTTGGCATATCGATGAATCCAAAGAATATTTTGTTTGCTATGGAAGAAAGGAAATTTCTTGGTCATATCATATCTAAAGACAACATCCAGATAGATCCTTCAAGGATTGAATAAATTTACAATCTGGACTATCCTAGAGGTAAGAATGAAATCTATTCATTCAATGGTAAAATCAATTTCTTGAGAAGGTTTATTCCTAACCTTGCTGAACATTTAAGATAAATTACTAATATGTTGAAGAAAGACAGCGGGGTGAAGTGGTTTTATGAGGAAAATAAATTTGTCAATGAAGTTAATTTTTCATTTTCTCATGCTCCTATTCTTATTAGCCCTGATTATACACTTGATTTCATCATTTTTTCCTTTTCTTCTGAACATACTCTAGTTGTTGTCCTTATGCAAAAGAAAGATCGGAAAACATAACAAACCATTTCCTTCTCCAGTAGAACCATAAGAGACATAGCGTTGAAGTACAATATCATTGAAAAATAGGCCTTGGCACTAGTTAAAGCATTGAAGGACTTCTGAGTCTATATTCTTCACTCTCATGTTATTACATATGTCCGTAACATTGATGTCAAAGATGTGCTAACAAAAAATGATCTTGAAGATCGGCGTGGCATGTGGATAGTTGCCATGCTAGAGTATGACTAGGAAATCAAACCTACAAAATTGATCAAAGGACAAGGCTTGGCTAAGCTAATGGTGGACTCAAACTTGCATGCCTTGACCATCAATTTCATTGTTGCATTATTTGAGGAGCAAGAGGGTGATTCATTGCCTCAGGTATCTGAAATTTTTTCTTCATTTCCATGTTATGTTGAATTATTCATGTGTTGCAACATTTGAATACTCCTTCTTGTTTCCCAATAGTAAAGTTATATCTATGAGGAGAAAGTATTGCATTCTTAACAATGTTTTCTATTGGAAGACCTGGGTGGAGTTTTGTTGAACTATTTGGTAGAAGGTGAAGTTGAGAAAGTGATGAAATATTTTCAAAAACGTGATTTTTGTGATCCTCTTTCCTACAAGAATACAAAAAACAAGATATTGAGGGCTGGCTTTTATTGGCCAAGTTTGTTTTCTGATTTTTATAAGACTCCATGATTTTTCATGAGTGTTAAATTTTTCAGGGAAAGAGAAAGATTTTACCACTGCCATTGAAACCAATTGCAGTTTAAGCACCCTTTCAATAATGGGGTCTTGATTTCATTGGCGAGATCCATCCTCCATCATCATCTCGACATAAGTGGATACTCACTGCCACCGATTACTTCACAAAGTGAATTGAATCCATCCCCATGAGGCAAGCTACAAACACCATCATTATTCAATTTTTGGAGAGAAATATTCTATCTCGTTTTTGCTACCCACATAAAATTATCACTGACAATGCAGTCACCTTTAAGTCCAAAAAGATGACTTAATTTTGTGATAAATATCACATAAGACTTGGGCATTCTATAACATATTATCCTCAAGACAACGGGTTGGCTGAATTGTAAAACAAGTCATTGGTGAACATAATTAAGAAATTTCTACAAGGAACAAAATAAATTGGCACAAAAAGCTCATAAATGCTCTATGGGAGGACAAAATTAGCAAAAAGAGATCAATCAGCATATCACCTTTCCAGCTAGTGTATGGTGTCGACACAATGTTTCCCACTTGTTTCGTAGTGCTGGTGATGAAAACTCTACAAGAGATCGACAGTGAGCCAAATGAAATCCAACAAAGAATCATTAAAATGATTCATTTACAATAGTCAAGAGAAGACATTTTCAATCATACTTCAAAAATTCAGGAGAAATCAAGAATATCTATGACTAGAAAACCAAAGCTGATGATTTCAAATTAGGAGATGTTTTTCTTCGATGGGATGCCTGAAATGAATACAAAGGCAATCATGGTAAGTTTGATAACCTATGGAAAGTTCCATTCAATATTACAACATTTAGGGGTAATAAGGCATTTTTGTTAGAAGATCTTGATGGGCATGAAATTTTGGGAGGACCGGTGAATGGTAGGTTCCTCAAACATTGCCTTACCTAATATTGAAATAAAAGGTTCAATTTTATTGTAAATATCATTTTTATTTTCTCTCAAAGAATAAGGAAGTTGTTGCAGAATTTTGAAGCCTGAGGAGAAGGCCATAATTCTTCTATGATCAGTTGATGTTTTTCTTTTAAAAGTTCAAAAAGTCAAGTCATTTTTCGAGTCAAAGTCATTTTATGTTTTAGTTAATCATTTTAGTTCTTCAAAGTTATTTTAGTTTGCAACTTTGAATCCATTTCCCAATGCCATGAGGCTACCTGATCTACGGTGTTCTTGACACCTCGTGAAGGAGCTTCCATCCCCTGCTGGAGCCAATGTTAGTGTCTAAATGTTCAATGATCAAATGTACTCTTTCGGGTTTGCTTGGTAGTGGTCCTAGGTCAAAATTTCATGTTTTCAAACCAATTCTCAAATAAAATTTTGTTTAATGAATGTTGTCTAGGTCTGAATGCTACTCCCTTCAATCCATTCATGGTCATCATCATTTCAAATTTCATGTCATCCATTATCACCTAGGGTCATAGATTAGTCAACATGCATCCATATAGGTCATGGTCTAGGTCTCTTTTATTTCGCCACCACAATGTCCAATCATGTCATGAAAGAAGGAAAATAAGATGCCATTTTCACCAGAAAAATCATTTACATTGGGAGTTAGAAAATATAGGAAAATAAGTAAAGGAAAATTTTCTTTTCTCAAGAAGTATGCTACTTGATCAAAACAATCTCAAAAAATAAAATTTTCAAAAGGATGTATGATTTCACTAGAAGACAAAAAAGAAAATTTTTCGATGTTATAAAAGGAAATGAAGCTTCTTGAACTAATTTCATCATTTTATTTTCAATGGATATCCTCTATTATCTTCACCACACTCCACGACCATCAAATATTGAAGAAAACCAGCCAGAAATTGTGCCAAATTTCTCAGTGCTACGGTTCTAGCAAGTTGCGCTATGATTTTGGAAAGGGTGCTACGCTTTTGTTTCCTATATCCAAAACAACCATAAAAGGGTAAAATAATATTTCACAAAGGTTCATAGACCTCTAAAATATTAATTTAATGCTCCTTATACCTCTTTCAAGTCAAATTCTTCAGCCAAAGGGTAAATTCCCTCCTTAGGGTCTTCTTTGTTGTGTTTTTGGTTTCCTTCATGCTTGGCTGGTTTTAGTTGGAAAAACCATAATTTCACCATCTAAAAACCTTCATATATCATCCATATACATTATCCAAACACTATATATCATTCATATGCCTCCTTTCCCCCATTTTCATTCAAACCCTAGTTTTCACTACATTTTTGCAAGGAAACTAGGAAAACCTTGTGTTTTAACCTTTTGAGCACATTTCACATGCCCATTTCCAAAAATTCCACTTTAATTATGTATCCAACCCATCACCCTAGCTCCCCAAAATTTTAAGGATTTTTCCCCAACTTCCTTCCATCCCATTTTTGTCCCTAAAACCACTCTACCATTTTGAGAAGTTGAAGTGTTGCTGACAAATGCTCCAGTGTTAAATATTGTAGGTCCAGATAAATAATTAATAGTGTGTAAAAATGCTTGCAAGAGAGGGCTTGGTGGAGTCCTTATGAAGGAGGGAGAAGTGATGTGCTACGATTCCTGAAAATTGAATGAGAGCGAGTAGAATTATGTGACTCGTGATCTTGAGTTGGTAGCTGTTATACAGAATTGTGATCTACAGATAAACAAAATTCCCTAAGTGTGATGTTTATAACTTAGAACAATAGATGAAATAATAACTATCACTTTCTCTAAAAAAAATGAATATACAGAATGGGAAAGGAGCCTACTTGTGATTCTTTCGCTTCTCCTTCTCCTTCTGTCACTGTTTCTGTCGCTCTCAATCCAACTCAAGTCACTAGATCGATTCCTGCAAACAACAACAAAAAATGAAATAAACAATATATCTACTTATCTTAATCAAATCAAATCGATTATATCTAAAATGCATACATCATTCAAGAATACATTGCATAAGAAACAGAGACATATGTATGGGAAAATGAACAACAATCTTTATTAAAGAGTAGAAGGGGAAGATTACAACCAATGGATTGATTTTTTTTCAACCTGCTCTAGCTTCATTTCAGCCTCATCGCATCCAACATTAGCCCAACAACATATCAGTACTTTCACTCTCTTATCAAATGAGAATCCAACAGCATCACTTTACCAAAATTCTTCCTTCCTTAGCACTAGGATGAGTGCTCAATTTATAGGGAAACTGGTGGTAGTTTATCAATGAATGACTTTCTAATAATAGGCAAGACATGTTTCCAAGTTCAGAGGTGTTACACTTGGATTAAAATTTTGACACATATGGACTCTTATAGAAGGCATTGTCCATGTGGAGATTCCCGTAACAATGAGAATTCCACTCCTAGGTGACTAACGCGCCCTTGAGCATTGGGAAGTGCATTGCAGTGCACCCTTGCATGGAGGATTTTTCACTGCAACGTAGTTAGTCCCTTATAGATGAGAGTTGGTGATTTAGTAGGTCATATAAGATATACTTCAAACCTTGGAAATCTCATAATAGAAGCCATGAATGAAATTTTATTCACTTAGGTAATATAGCAACTAAAATATAAGGGGATGTAATATCCCAAAAGGGAGAATGTAGTAATACACAAACACAATATTTTAAACAACAGATTATGTACACATAAATTATGAAAAAAATAGAAATATAAAGAATAAGTGAGCCATTTTATTATGTGGATATGGATGATAAATACAACAGTGCATAAAATAGAAGCACTCAAACCAAATAAATGTCCTAGAGTGATCCTTAAATCATGTCAAAGAAGGCACTGCGTAACTGGAGTTGTTGGAAGTTTTATACTGTGTTGTCCCTTCAGCTGATGATGATCTTATAGTTGTTGGCTGAAAGGGAAATTTTAGATCTCTGGTGCTCTAGATCTCTGATGATGCCAAGATTTCAAATCTGGGCACTATGATGGAAACCCAAGATAACCCATAAAGGAAATCTAGATCTAAGAAGATCATAAATTCACTCTCATGGGGTTTTATCCCTTGATTGTTGGGTTATGCAAATATGAAGCATAAAATGATGTAAGATGGTTGCAATGTGTTACAGATAAGATCTGTGCTTTGAGGGTTGATCCCTCCTTCAGATCTCCAAGCTATAAGCTTGAGATCTAGCTTCTTCTTCCTCCTCTCAAGATGACAACTCCTCCTACACAGCAGCTGGAAAAACTATGTTGTTTGGGAGGGAGAGGTTGATGCCTACTATAAAATAATTCTATTCAGCTTAAGAATGATGGAAACAGTAAGTACAAAGTGAGGGGAAGGTCCATCATAGGATTTCCAACTGAAGTACTGGAAACTTCCCTCCTCCAATGGATCTGCAAGAGTGGACTGCGCAATCCTCGATGCAACTGCTACTACATGGAGGTATGATATGTTTAGCCTTATGCCTGATATGTATCTGAAGTACTGTAAGGCTGATATTGAAGCTCAAAGTGAAAGGATGAACCCTTCACCGGTTCCTCAGCTGAAATACTGAGGGACAACCTTCTCCTCTCAAACCCTAATGCATGAATGCGTAATTCCTGAAGATGTATGGACTGTAGAGAGTAGGAATAATGTGGCACAAATGTTTGATGATGAATGGTAGCTTAGAATAACCTTTCCAGATTATGCACTCGAATTCCCCCATGGGTAAGGGTGGGATTCCTGCTCGGGAACACCCTGTGCCAAACAACACTTTAGACTTTGTTAAATAGCATAAGCGTGCATAGAAATGTCAAATGAAAAATATAGATCTAAACAGATGTCAAATCAATAATACCAAAATCATCCTTCTAATGTTGCCTTCATATTCATTATATATATATATATATATATATTGAGCCTTCCCATGCCTTGGCCCACCTCATAACTGTGATGTACATGTGGACATCGGTCTCCATGTAGACTGCATTGTCTCTCCATGATCTCCATGATCTCTGCATTCAATTTTCACTCTCCATCATGTGTACACTAATGCACCACTTCCTCCATCATCTCATCATTTATTTTTCTATGATCTTACTTTGTTTCCTTCTTGGTCTTATTTAACTACTTCATCTATCCATTTTCTTTCTTATTAATGATGTTTGATCCCCACTCTTAATTCATTAATAACCTTCTCCACTATTCCATGATGTAGGTTTACTAGATAATTAAGCATGTTCACACTCTTAGGAGTGGATTTATTCATCTTAAGGGGTTATGGATCGCTCCACCCATTTATTTACTTAGTTAAGCAAGATAAGTAAGAACCCTAATATTCCAATACACAAATGTAAAATTTGGAATATTACAGTCCTCCCTGCCAAAATGTTGCTTGTCCTCAAGCGACTGCAAAAGTATATTCTCCAACCATATATCTCCTTCCAAATGGCATACTCACAAGGAATGCCTCCCCATTTGCTGAAATATTTTATGCATGCCCATCTCCAAAGTTGCCTCTCTAGAATGTCTAGAGTGACCTCCAACTGCGTAGTTAAATGTCCCTCATCTTCAATGAAGTTCCAAGTGACAACCACATGATGTCCAACATCATCATCAATACATGAGATACATGAAATGAAGTGGTTCCTCTTGTTATCTCCCTGTAATTTGTAATATTGGCAAGAATAAATGGCAAATAACAACATCAAACCACTTTGGAGTCTAGGACCTAGCCTTCCTGGGCTCAGAGAGGGCTCTCTCTGTATTTATGTTTAACGGTTTTAGCTTTATGATAATATTTTCTTAGGCTAGTTATGAAGGTTGGGGTTGTTTTTTTAATTGTTTGTTTGGTTATTTTTTTTATTGTTTGTTTGGTTGGATAGACAGAAAATGTGGGAAGCTTAATCCATTGGTCTATGGAGTCATAAAGGGTTGAGTTGTAAATTAACTTTTCAAGGGTTTTCACAGGGAAATATAACTATATAAAATGGATCTCTTTGGCAAGATGAATATGATATGGCAAAAAAATTATTAGTTAGGTAAGGCTAAAGGGAAATTAAGAATCCTTCAACTATACTTCAAACATAAATGTAGATCAGACAACCTCTGAATTCTACATGCAGGTCTTTAGAGAAAAACATTCAAGATAATAGTTCAGTGAAATCAAAGAGTAGTTAATAATTATTTAACTAAACTTCAGAGAAAGCTTTAAGACAACAGTTTTGTAAAGCTAAAGAGAATTTAAGAATTCTTTAGCTATACTTCACAAATGAACCTTAAAACAACAGTCCAATAATACTAAAGAGCATTTAAGAATTCTTTAGTTATACTTTCAGAGGAAAACATAAAGATAACATTAACAGACAGAATTGAGGTGCTCAAGAAACATATCTTAATCTAAAATTTCTATTTTACTATTAGAGAAATTGATGTATAGTATGGAAAAAATAAGGGAAAACATTGACAGAAAGGAATAACATCACCATTAACATAGCTCAAGAATCATGTGGAAGTGCTTGTATTACTGATTTCCAACTCAAAAACAGTTATAGTGCTCCAATGTAATAGTCTTAGCAACTCAGAGTCTAAACAAAGTCCAACTAACCAACCAAAAACCAACAATGATAATGAAAATACATGCAGTATTTAACTGCAACTGAGATGGTTTCCCTAATCTAGGGTGAAAAACTGCATTTAATACAAATTAAATGAAGTTTTGACAATTGAGACCATGCAAGGCTCAAGCCAAAAATATCTCTGGCAAACCTACTGTAGTAATAAATTTTAAATTAACTTCTGAGCTAACTTTAAAATATCTTTGACCAACTTCGTGCAAAATTAACTCTTACAATAACTTTTGAACTGATGCTACAATATCTCTAGCTGAAATATTAACTTTGGTAGCTTTCATCACATCAAAATTAAGCTAGGGGTGGCCAACATGGTTGTGAAGAGAAAAATGCTTAGTGGTTTTGACACCTGGCTTTGTCTTTCTCGTTTATTTGTTCTCTGATTTGTCTCTTAACTTGAACCTATCTTTATCTATATATCTCTTTATTGCCTTTGTTGTTACTTGTAATTTTTCTTCTTTTACCTCTTTATCTGCCTTTTTTCTTTTTGCACCTTTACCCTTGACTGTTATGTTTACCCTTTTTACCTTTCACTGTCTTTTCCTTAACTCTATTCTTTAATTTTTGTCTTTTATTTTTAACCTATCTTCGTCTTTACCCTGATTGCTCCATTGTTTCTTTTGTTTATTCTTCTACTCCTAATCATCTGGTGAATGAGGCCTTTAAACTTTAATCCAGAGGGTCTGGATTTAAACAACTATTTGGAAGTAGGACCGAAAGTTTTTTTATCCCATCTGTTGGTACACAAATCACCTGCATAATTAAAACAATTGTTAATTTAAAACACAGGTCCACAAGGAGGAGAGTGATGGCTTGAAGGAACTTGGGAAAACTATGGAAGGAGTCTGGATAGTGGAGGTTTCTCGATTTCTGCATTTATCTATGGCCTTCAAGGTTTTAGAAATGTTGCAGGGTTTATCACAGAGGTTCGGGATTTTCTTGCGGTAGCACAGGGTTTAAAAATATTTCAAAGGGTCAATGGTTTCATTTTTATGGCATGAAGGCAGTTTCCGGTTTATCGCACAGTGCACAAGTGGTTTGGAATTTTATGATGGAGGGATGTGATAAAGTGGAGAGGAGACACGTGGTGGAATGGAGGGGTTGCAAAATCGCCCATTTCGCAACCCTCCGAAGGTTTTAAAAATCGGTCATTTTGGGTTGTGAAAATTATTGGGGGCCTTCGGATCAGGTGGCAGAGATTTGACAGTGGTCAGGGGTTGGATAGAGTACGGGCCGGTTTGAATGTGTAATATTCCCAAATGGGAAAGCAGGAATATAGTGCAAAATTCTGGAACAATAGTGTAAATCATCATATAAAATCAAGAGGCCAATATGGAGACCTTTCATATGTTATAAGAGCAAAAAAATATGCATAATAAATGGGCCATAAGATACACAACAAGAAATATCAAGCCTCCAATGAACAAAATCCCTCAAAATTAGGTGCTTCTACTATATATAAAAGCTGGAAGACTCTTACAACACTGTTTTAAAAGACTTCTACAGAAAATGATTATACATCATATCTATGGCTGATATGTGCCTCAAAAGATAGATCCAATACATATCTGAGCACTATACAACCTCCTTTGAATAACCCCTTAAGGGTTTTAAGAAAAACAACATGTACAAGATGGGGATATAGGCCCTAGGGCTGAAGATCCACTGCAAAATACAGATCTAGAAAGTGTGACTGATCTGATATGATCAATACAATAGCCTCCTCCAATATATCCTCTAAATGAAAGGCAGATCCCTTTCACTAAAAAACCAACTCTCCAAATGGTGTGCCAATCCACCCTACAACTCCTCCTACAGAAATAATGTAGATCTGGAAGTAAACTGCATTGTAGGGATAAATAAATGGTTGGCCTGATGCCAAGATCTAAAAATATGCTCAAGGGCCTTCCTTACTGTCCTCCCAATGGAAAGGAAGCCTCCTCCACTAAAAATGAGCAATGAAATGACCCAGATCTAGTCTCCGCTTGTTGTAACCTACAAAACAACTCAACCCTCAACAGGATCTGCGTTGTAAATGAAAGATGAAGCTTGGTCTTAAGCCTGATAGTGGAAAATTTAGTACAATAATCCTCCAAGATCTTCTCAATGGAAGAGGTATGATTCTCGATCAGGAACACCCAGTGCTAAACAGCACTCAATCTCAGCTAAACAGCAAGAGAAAGATATATGTCTAAACAGACCATATATTCAAAAATATCAGATACATAAACATAATGAAAAATGGCTACCATCCTCTTCCAATAATAGCACTAAACCTAAGCCCCATCCAATAATATCACTACTTCCATGCAAAGCATCTCCATCTAAAATTTCGTTGTCTTTCATTGATGACCACTCCTCCATGACAACGTTGTTGATTTGGTCAAGGTTGACCTAGTCAAGGTGTTACATCCCCTTTTCACACCTAAGGGTTAAGCTGCCAAGATCTATCTCTTTCACATTGGCATTTATTTATTCATTATTAACCAAAATTATGGACCTCCATTGTCATCTTATTCATAAAACAAAGCAACAAAACAAAATTGAATATTCCAACTAGCTCATGGCTAATTGGGAATATCACAGTCCTCCCTTCCCAAATGTTTTTTTTCCTCAAGAAACTGACAAGGTGAGTGCTGCAACTCTCTATCATTGGTGACACCAACATGTGATAAGCTTCTTTCATAAGCTAAGTGTCTACCAATCCATCCCTCCATGAATTGGTCCTCCAAAGTTCTCATGAGATGCAAATAATTCATCCCACAAAGAGACAATAGTTCCAATGAAACAAACATGGTTTGCCTAATGTTCTCCTTGAAACATGTAGCATAGTGAACATGGAGAATCTATCTCCCATAGGGCACATACATTCCTCCCATCCTCCCTCCAAACATCCCCATAAAAAGTATAAGTACATCAGCAATGTATGGGATCAAAACTAAGTACATGCAAACATAAATTTGTACAAATGGAGGTGGGTCATAGTCCCACATGTGGAACCAGCACAGTAAATCTCCTGACTGCATCAGATAATGATTTGATAAGTGGTTTCCCCACCATTTACTTGCTACCCAAGTCATCTCACCATGGCTGAAAGTGTGAGATATGTTTGTTGCCTTTGGAGTGCACCCACAATGATACAAAATATTCCTATGTCCTCCAAGGGAGTGGCCATGTTCAGAAATGTTTATGGCCCAAAGTTGGCCATGAAGTTTATATGGAATAATGCTCCTCCTTGGAGCTATGGCCTCTATATACATGGTAAATGAATGAAAATAAGCATCAAATGAAACATTATGTACATGAGCATGTTATTTACCAACAATTTTGTTCATATAAATGGAGTGGCTCATAGATGGATCCCCTCTCATTCCAAAAGAGGAAAGAGGTGGTTGTAATAACTCCTTCATTGAGTCATGTCTCTCTTCCAACTCCACATGGTTCATTCATATTTGAAAATGCTGATATAGTTCCTCTTCAAAGCCTTCCCAAGTGTAGCTTTCCATGATAGTGTTGTAGGCCCTCATGGAATAAGTATCGCTGAAAAAAAACTCTTCATAAGCACTTTGTAGCAACTTCTCCTTGAGCTTGGAGGCTCTAGATAAGAATATCCTACCATGATAATATAGGAATTCTTCTTGGACTAAATATCCCTCTTCATGTAGCTGGTCATCAAGTATCATGCATGTGAAAAGATCCTTGGAATAATCCATCAACAGTTGGGATTTCCAATATGGTTCAACCTTCCATAGTGACAGTAATAATGATCTGTCACAAAGAACATCTGTCATATGGCTTCTCTCCTCCTTGAAATCTAACATGCCAAATGTATATGTTGGAAGGTTGCTATTTCTCCCATGCTTCTCCTCCCACACTGCAGAAACTGAAATGAGAGTGGGTAATGATGATGTTGGGAGAATGTCTCCCTCCTCCTTGAGTCTACCCAACACTCACAGCATTGTATCATGGCCTTCTAATGCTCCCATCCCTCCTGGATCTATGCTTGGAGCATCATTTTGTGATAAATCTCTCACCAAACCTAAATCAGGTGGCCTCCCAGGTGGTTTGCCACTAAATAATAATGTCCCATGAAGGAATCTCATAAGCATAATAGATGGGACTATTAGGTACTTTCTTCCACTGTGAAAATCCATCTTTGTTTTCTATGTGGAAGTTTTATGTGAGGGATATGTGTGCATTCCTTTAATCATTTGATTTTTTCCACTCTTTCTATCCACCCATTCCATCTGCAAATTCTCCCAACTAGTGGTGACTTTCCCCAAAGTAATCAACCATTTCACACCCAATATCACATTGGTGTCAAGTATGTCAACTACAAATAAGTGACCAGTCAATGTATATGTTCCCATGGTGACTGATAAGGATGGAATATAATGGGTGCATTGCATAGTTCTATCTCCTAGGACCAAAACAGAAAATTTTTCAAAAGCATCAGTGGGGATTGCCCTCCTTTGCACTAGTTGGGCATCAATAAAATTGTGGGTGCCCCACTATCAACCAAAACATAAACCATTTGATTTAAGATGGAACCTTGAACCCTCAAGTTCAAGTACTTAGGTACTCCTCTCAATGATGCAAGAGCCCCTCCAATTGGAGAAAATTCCCCATTCCCATCTCCTGATGGTGTTGGTTCATCTCCTTCTTCCTCCTCGTCATCTGAGAAGACCTCTATGTAGTATGCCTTTCCTGATGCACATCTATTTTCGGGTGCCCAAGATTCTTGGCATGTGAATCAAAGCTTCTTCCTCCTAAAATATCTTCGAACATCATCATCAAGAAATTTTTTATTTTGGCTCTCTTTTGAAAGAGGACCCTTCTCTTCTTTTCCCTTTGATGGAAAGGAGGGCTTATGATAAAATGTTGCCTTTGCTTTTGGCCAGGCATCTTGAAGATCTCTAGCCCTTTCAATGGCATCTTGAAGGGTAGTGGGCTTGGTAGACTTAACCAACTGATGAAGAGGTTCATCTAACCTATCAATGAACATATACACCCTTCTTGTTGCAGATAAATCAGGAATCATAACAGAAAGTCTTAAAAATTTAGAAATGTAAGTTTCTGGATTACCTAATTGTTTTAGCTTTGCAAGCCCCATGAATGGTGCTTCAGGCTCTCTTCTATCAAACCTTTCCACCAGCCTCCTAGTGAAATCTGAACATGCAGTCACATTGGCATGACCCAATGTAGACAAGCCATGGAACCACTAGTCATGTGCTTCACCCTCAAGGTGCAACGTTGCTATCTTAATGGCCTCCATTTCTAGAAATTTGTTCAACTGGAAGTAGATGTCAAGCTTCTCTACCCATGATTTGGTAGTGCACTTAGATGACCCATCAAATTTGGGTAAGAAAAATATGCCCATAGTGCGGTGTAAATCATGATTCTGAATTAATCCACCACTTCTATTGTGATGCCTGGGTCTCCTATTGTCCTTGATTTGAAAAAAAAATTGAAAACTCAAGTTGTCCTTGAATATCTGAGTTTGAGACTCATACTCCATAAAATAGTCTTCAAGGGATTCTTGCTCTTGAAACCCTTCATTTCCCATAGCCAAGAATGTAGGCATTGTAGAGCATTGGGAGACTTGTTGTTGTTGCACTGGTTGATCACTCCAGTGATGAGACATGCTGGAGCCTTCACCATGATGAAATCCTTTAGAGGATTACTTGTATCTATCCATCCTCATCTCCTTGATCTCTCTAGCAATGTCTTGCATGGCTCTAAGAAGGATCTTGGGAAACTCCTCTTCATATTCTCCTCCAGATAAATGGGTTTTACCCTTTTCTTCTTTGTCATTTGTATAATCAAACTTCTGGTGTCTTCTTCTTTGACACCTCTTCCCTTTATAAATAAGAGGATCTCCTTCTTTAGATGACATATTGGCTTTTCAAGATGCACATGTTGTGCCAAGATTATGCTCTGATACCACTATAATCAAATGGGAAAAGCAGGAATATAGTGCAAAATGTTGGAACAATAGTGCAAATCATCATATAAAAGCAAGAGGAAAATATGGAGACCTTTCATATGTTATAACAACATCAAAATATGCATAATAAATGGGCCATAGATACACAACAAGAAATATCAAGCCTTCAATGAACAAAATCCATCAAAATGAGGTGTTGCTACTATATATAAAAGTTGGAAGACTCTTACAATGCTATTTTAAAAGCATTGCTACAACAAATGATTATGCATTATATCTAGGGCTGATATGTGCCTCAAAAGATAGATCCAATACAGATCTAAGAACTATACAACCTCCTTTGAAGAACCCCATAAGGGTTTTCGGCAAAACACCATGTACAAGATGGGGATCTAGGCCCTAGGGATGAAGATCCACTACAAAATATAGATCTAGAAAGTGTGGCTGATCTGATATGATAAATACAATAGCCTCCTCCAATAGATCCTATAAATGAAAGGCAGATCCCTTTCACTAGAAAACCAACTCTCTGAATGGTGTGCAAATCCACCCTACAACTCCTCCCATAGAAATAACGCAGATCTGGAAGTAAACTGCACTGTAGGGATAAATAAATGGTTGGCCTGATGCCAAGATCTGAAAATATGCTCAAGGGCCTTCCTTACTGTCCTCCCAATGGAAAGGAAGCCTCCTCCACTAAAAATGAGCAATGAAATGACCCAGATTTAGTCTCCATTTGGTGCAACCTGCAAAACAACTCAATCCTCAACAGGATCTTCGCTGTAAATGAAAAATGAATCTTGGCCTTAAGCATAACAGTGGACAATGTAGTACAAGACTCCTCCAATGGATTCTCAATGGAAGAGGTGGGATTCCCGATTAGGAACACCCAGTGCTAAATAGCACTCAATCTCAACTAAACAGCAAGAGAAAGATATATGTCTAGACAGACCATATATTCAAAAATATCATATACATAAAAATAATGAAAAATGGCTGCCATCCTCTTCCTTAAATAAGATATGAGCTTGCAAACCCTAAGCCCCATCTAATAATAGCACTACTTCCATGCAAATAATCTCCATATAAAATTGTGTTGTCTTTCATTGATGACCACTCCTCTATGACAGTGTTGTTGATTTGTTCAAGGTTGACCTAGTCAAGGTGTTCTAGACCCTTTTCACACCTAAGGGTGCTCAATTAAGCTGCCAAGATCTATCTCTTTCACATTGCCATTGATTTATTCATTATTAAGGAGAATTATGGACCTCCATTGTCCTCTTATTCATAAAACAAAGCAGCAAAACAAAATTGAATATTCCAACTAGCTCATGGCTAATTGGGAATATTACAGAATGGTGGGGTCGGGCTTTGAACGAAGATGGAGGGTTTAAACGTTAGCATGGGGTTTCAATGCATTTAATGGGAAGCAATGTAATGGTGGGGCCCAGGGGTATATTAAAGTTGTGTGGATATTAAAGAAGAGGCTTTAATATAAATATGAAGCGGATTTTAACATAACAGGGGTCGGGGAAATAGACAGGGTCTATTTAAAAGTGGGACCCGGGATAAAATTTAGGGGGAGGGAGGTTAAAATAATATCGGGGTAATTTTTTTAAATGCGAAGGCCCAATATATTTTAATTTTTTACAATGTTTTCAATGAAAAAAGGGGAATGAGTAAAGGAAAAAGGATATTAGTAGTTTGGATGGGGTTTTTAGCCAGGAAAGGGGTTTAAGAAGGGGAAAAGGTTAAAATGAGGGGATTTGGGGGTTAAAAATTGGATTTTAGAGCATGGGAGTGTCAGAAAAGTGTGAAATGAAATGAAAAGATAATGGAGAGGGTAAATGAAAATAACGAAGGCAGTGAGATTTCTGAAAATAAATGATAGTCAGGGAATATTATTTTCAGCATAAAAAATATAAGGAATAGGCAGTCATCTTGTGATACTGTAAAAGTAAATGAGTCTGACAGTGGATTCAACTGCGGAGGGCAGCTCGTTTAGGAGGTGTCAAGAACTTTGTAGACCAGTAGCCTGATTTGCTACAACTTTTGTGACTGTGACCTTTAAAAACTGAAATCCATACTTAGTGAAACTGCTTCTTCCTACCCATCATTTACTCTAGCTTTTTTTTTTCTTTTGGGGTGCATTTAGACTTGCAAACCTTGACATCATTTTTTATTTTGAAAGCAAACTATCTTTTTCGAACCTTATAACTTCCAAAGGCTCAGATTAAACTAATGAGCTCTTTTATTCTCTACCTAACTACTGATTTGCCAAGATTAAACAGTTTGGCCAGATATTTATTCACTAACTATCAACATGAAATTTAAAGCATGAATGAGTCAAGATTAAGCAGTTTGATCATCATGAATTATGGCATTTTTGGACAAGATTCACACAATATTATTTGCAAAAGTAAACTACTGTTGATAAGCCAAGATTAGATGGTTTGGAAAATCTTCATTTTCTAATTTATCAACAAAAATTCAAAATTTGTACAATCATGTTTAGATTGTATGATTTAACAAGACCTTCTTAAAAGTAGTGGCGTTTTGATTTGCAACACTTCTGTAAACATTCATTTTTTGGTATGGGGCTTACCTTTTTCTTTTACCTACCCTCTTTTCTTCTTTTTCTTCCTTTCTTTTTTGTTTTATCAAACTAGGCTCATGGCCTTTGCTTTGGGCCTCAATCTAGTCTAGTTTTCTATTTGAAAATTGTTTAGGCAATGTTATATACAATGAAGAAGATTCAAACTAATATTTATAACTAAAATAATGCTTCAACATCCTGCCATTAACAGGACCTACAAACAATTATGTTCCATCTATTTCTTGTAAGAAGAATTCTTTATCACCCCTTGTAGAATGAATGATGTATGGACCTTTCCACAGGTTATCAAACTTTCCATGTTTGCCTTTGTCCTCCCTTCTAGAATCCCACTTCAACACTTTGTCTCCAATGTTGAAATCATTTTCTTTGGTCCTTTTGGAAAATATTTTCTTTATTTCTTCTTGTACCAGTTGTGTTTTGTTGTATACTCCTTCTCTAGATTGCTGCAGCTGAATGGTTTGGTTTACTATTCTCTGAATATCATTTTCTTCAGACTGTAATTCTTGAATGAGCTTCATTACTGGAATCCCCAAAGTGGTTGGGAATATTGCATCCATTCCATAGACTAGATGATAGGGTGACATATCAATTTATTTCTTATTTGTCGCCTATCTTCCCATAGTGCATGTACCAATTTGTTATGCCATGACTTCTTATTTTCCTCTAGTAACTTCTTAATGATGTTCATAAAACTCTTATTTGAGGATTCAACCAACCCATTACCTTGAGGGTAATAAGTTGTAGAATTTCCCAAGCTGATGTTATATCTGTGGCAAAAATCCACCATTTTCTTGGATTTAAAGGCAACAACATTATCAGTAATGATTTTCCTAGGGAAACCAATTCTAGATAGAATGTTGGTTTTAAGAAATATGATAATTACTAAGTCTGTGGCAGTCCTGGAAGGAATGGTTTCTATCCACTTAGTAAAATATTCATTTGTAGTAAAGATCCATTTATGCTGGGCAGAGGAGGAAGGGTGGATTTCTCCAATAAAATCTAGACCCCATTGTTGAAAAGGAGCTTCAACAGAAATTTGTTGTAATGGCAAAGGTAGCAGCTTTATTTTTCCCTCAAAAATTGGGCATTTATGATAGGTAACTACCATTTTGTGGATGTCTTGGAAAAGGGTAGGCCAATAGAAACCATCCCTAAGGATCTTATTAATAGTGGTTTTCCAATAGAAGTGGCCTCCACAATCCCCTTCATGAAATTCATGCATAATCTTATCTGCATCCTCTTTAGGAAAACATTTAAGAAATACACCACTAGAATTTTTCCAATATAAAACCTTTTCCAGAATGCAGAAATTTACAGCTTTTAGTTTGAAGAAGCTGGCATTTGTTTTGGACAAACCATGAGGAGCATTTAAATTAAAAATCACATACAGTATATCTGTGTACCAAGGAGAATTCGGGAATGCTTCTTCAATAGGTGGAGTCGCCAGCTCCTCTTGTTCATCCAGTGAGTGAATCATATTGATGTCTAGTGCTTGAAAATTTGTTTCAGCCATCAGTTTAGCCAGCCCTTGTCCTTTTATTAATTTGGTGGGTTTTATTTCTAAATCATATTCTAAGATCATAGCAATCCATCTGCCTCTTTTTCCATCAGGATCTTTTGTTAGAATGTCTTTAACCATTGTATGGGGCACAAATGCAATGATGTGTGAATGCAGAATGTAGACTCGAAAATCCTTTAGTGCTTTGATTAAGGAAAAAGCCTGCTTTTCCATAATATTATACTTCATAGGTGCATCTCTTAAAGCTTGGATAAAGAATGCTATGGGTTGTTCCTATCCCTTTGTAATTTTATGCAGTAGTACAACAGCAACTATGTGTTCTAAGAAAAGGAAAATACAAAGAAATATTTGGTGAAGTCAGGGTTGATCAAACCTGGTGCTTGTATAAGTGATTGCTTCACTAAGTCAAAAGACTGCTTTTCTTCCTTGGTCCACTTGACTTCTGACTCTCTTTTGAGCATGTTGGTGATGTTCCTCATGAGTTCTGCAAGGTTTGGTATAAACCTTCTTAAAAAATTTATCTTTCCAATGAAAGATTGCAGCTGTTTGATATTTTTGGGGTGACTGATTTGCAATATTCCCTCAATCCTATTTGGGTCAATATTGATCCCTTCTTCAGATATAATGTGACCTAGAAGCTTTCCTTCTTGAAGGCCAAATAATGATTTCTTGGGATTTAAAGACAGGTCTTACTTTTTGCATCTCTCAAAGAACTTTCTCAAATGAGCAAGATGTTCCTCATCAGTTTTTGAATAGACTATGATATCATCAAGATATATCACAATGAAGAACCATATTTCTTTTGAGAAAGAAATATCCATTGCTCTTTGAAAAGTGGCTCCAGCGTTCATTAATCCAAAAGGCATTTTTACATACATAAAGGTGCCCCAAGGTGTAGTGAAAGTTTTTTTGTGTTGATCATCTGGATGCACCACCACCTGATTGTACCCTAAAAATCCATCTAGCAGAGAGATCCATTTGGAGCCTAATACCCTTTGCAGTATGTGGTCCATCTTTGGTAAAGGGTAGTTGTCCTTCAGGGATGCTTTATTTAAATTTCTGAAGTCAATGCAGAGCCTAATCTCTCATGTTTTCTTTCTCACAGATACAAGGTTTGAAACCCATTCTGAGTACCTGAGTGGGACTATTATCCTAGCATCATACATTTCCTTTATCTCTTTCTCAAACAGTGGCATTTGGACAGGATTTATTCTGCATAGTTTCTGTTTAAAAGGTTTCTGGCTTTCTTTGAGTGGAATTTTGTGTTGGATGATATCAGTATATAGGACTTCAAGTATTCATAACTCCAGGAAAATACATCAATAAACTCTTTGAATAACTCAACATATTTATGTTTTATAGGTTCTGGCAGTGTCTTTGATATTTTTACCATCTTGGGCGCTTGCTTACTGCCCAAATTTCACTCCTCTATATTTGCTTCAGTGGATTCCATTTTTGGATTTTTAGAAACATAATTGAAATCAAAGAGTTATTATAGAGGGAAAAGTCCTTTTGGCAAGGTATTATCTCTAAACTACAGCACTTCAAACTCTTCTTTTTCTAGGTCTTCATAAATTTCTGTCCTATGTGGTTTTTTCTTTGCTAACAAATTTATATCAACATCATGATGGGACTCTTCCCTGAATGTTTGTTCCTCAATAAAGAAATCCTCTTCATGATCTAAGTCTGAATCTGAAATCTCAAACTCATTTTTGGATTGTAGGAAATCTTCAATCTGTTTGTCATCTTCAAAAACATTTCAATATCTCATATTATCAGGGACTGTTGGTCTATATTTAACCTGTACTTTGTATTTTCCATTATGATGAGTTATTTGATAAGTGTTGGCTGCAAATGCTAGTCCATTGGCAAGGATATTTTTATTTCTTGGGATAGAGGCAAGGTCATATTCTTTGAATGTTTTTAGGAGTTCAAGGGCAACATTACTGTATGCTCTTAATATAGGATGTTTAGTTGAATATTCTCCCTTGGTTTTCCTAATGACTAGCTCAGAATCCCCATGGACAGAGATCCTTTTGGCTTCTAATTTCTTTATTAATTGTAACCCCAGAAGGAATGCCTCATATTCTGCTATATTATTTGTATACTGAAAGTTCAGTTTGTAAGAGTGACCTTTTGCGTAGTTGTTCTTAGTGTTGTGTACCCAAACATCTCCTCTTGATCCAATTTTTCCACAAGAACCATCAAAGCTCATGCTCCAAAGATGTTCAGGTTCAGACTTGTGTTTTTCATTTTTTGTTTGGTTTGATTGTTCTTCTTTTTTTTCTTCTCTTTCAGCTATTTTTTCATTAACTAGTTCTTGTTAATTAATGTTTTCAAAATTGTAAAGGATAAATTAATCAAGGTCTGAATGGACAGAGTAGAGTGGGGAGTTATCAAGATTTTCTTGGCTACTTACCATGTATTTCATATGAGTTTCCCTATAAAATATTCTTGGTTGACTAAAGACTGGTATGGTACCATAGGTCATATCCATTTGGAGGGTGCCTTGAAGCTTGGCTCCCCATGAGCATGATAGAAGCATGTCATATTTAGGGGGAATGTCAACTAACACAATATCCATTACTAGAATTTTGGCTGGTATATGTGCTAAAGTAACTTAGAGATCTTTGATCAGGCCTAGAAATTTAACTCTACTAGGGTCAGAAGAGTGCAGGTCTTTGTATGGTCGAGTTATCTCAAGGCCAAGTTTCTCCATAATTACCTTTGGTATGAGGTTATGAGATGCTCTTGAATCTAACATGGCATTATGGAGGACTTTATCATGAATATTCAAACTGACATAAAATGGGTGGACACCTCCTTCTTAGAATTTACCTTCTACTTCAGGCCCAAAAAAATGTTTAGTTTTGTCATCATTCAAATTCACATTATCAATATTTCCTCCTATGTTTAGTGCTTTCAAAACTTGGGATCTATATACATCTTGGCCTACCAATTCAGTGAGAGGTATGGAAATCTTTATCTTGGCAATTTCATTCTTGATACTAAATGGTGTCAGTGTTTTTGGTAGATTTGAATCAGTTTTATCAAATATTGTTTTTGCAGAAACTTTAGATTGATGATTTCTGTTGGGTGTAGGAATTACACTTAAGCAAACTCATCAACACTTAATTGTCAACCTGAGGGATTCGTAAACTTAGAGACGAAGCACAGGCAATGCCAGATATGGTATGAATATTTCTTATATAAATCCCTACTTTCTTTGAAGGAAATATTTCAGAATCAAATCAAGACGAGAAAAAGATAATTTGAGTCATCAAAATAATCTAACACTGAAATGAGAAAGAATGAATTTGTGAAAAGGAGATCAAAGATAAAAAGGCAATCACTCTAGCTGATTATTCTTAACAACTAAGAGTGTGTTTTTCTTCAGCAGAGGCATTTTAGCAGTCTCTATTCTCTAAAACTTTCCCCTCCTAAGTCCTATTTACAAATTATATTATATAGATCTGTTGGCCAGAGGCCGAAACAGTTCTTTCAATTGCTTCATAAAAAAATGCAGAATTTAGATTGATCGGCCTTCAAAATAAAACGGTTTTGCAAAACTAGCCGTAACCAATCTTAAGTTTCCACCCTTCCCGGATCTAATATTTGGTTGGCTTTGGATTACGTGCTTTTGTGGCAAAAACTTCTTGAGTCAAGGCGGTGATCAAGAGGGTTTGGATCTGCCATGAAGATTTGTTGTGCTGGCAACGGTACAGGATCCTATCCTACACTAGGATCAGCAATCACGATAAGCATTCTAACCACCAAACAACATTGGATATATTGATAAGTTACAAAGAATAAGTCAAAAGTAAGAAATCATGTAATAAATATTTAATAAATTCTAAATTGAATTAATATGAATAATAAAGCTTTGTACAAAATATGTCACCATGCTTGGACTGGTGCAGGATGAGGGTGCATAAAGGAGGTGAAACAGGGGTAAATGGTTATAATTTAGGAAGGTAAAAGTAGTAAAAAGAGAGAAAATTAGGGGGCTAACATCATCCCATCGCTAAGCTATTGTGTGTCCTCACACAATTCTTTACCTCTGCAAAAAAATTCAAAATCTTGAGCGTTCCAGCTCACTCCTGCTCTGGCATACTATCATTAGTCTGCAGTGTTTCAGACTTCATCTTTTTGTTGCTCTTCAATTTCTTCATCACCTTTTTAAGCCATCTGAAACATTGTGGAGCTCGGTACTTCCATACCTTGATTTATCCTTTATTCTTTTGGATCTCCACCGTGAACTCTTCCTTATTCTATTCTTTCCCCTCCTATGTTTTGGTTACGAGCTGCTCTAAATTCTGTACTTGAAGCTCGAACTCAAGTATCTGAGTAGCAGAAGCTACTGAATATTCTTCCTTCTCTATCTCAACAGGGGCTATATTTTCTTCAGGGACCTCAGTATCCCTTGGAGTTTCAGTAAACACTTCCTCTTTTTCTGGTTATTTTTCTTCTTCTAACTCTTTTGGTTCTTCTTCGTCTTATAACTCTTCTGGTTCTTCTTCTTCTCCTTCTAATTCTTCCGGCTCTTCTTCATCTTCTAACTCTTCCATTTCTTCTTCTTCCTGTGTCGGTTCTTTTCCTTCTTGTGTTGGTTCTTCCTTTTCCTATGCTGGTTCTTCCTTTTCTTGTGCTGATTCTTCCTTTTCCTATGCCGATTCTTTTGGTTCTGGTCCATCTTCTTGCACTGGTGCAGGAGGGGACTCAATGTCTTGTGGATACTGTGGTTCTACACCCGCACCAGGTTCATCACCCTTTTTCCGGTTCTATTTAAGGAAATTGGCCAACAGTATATCGTCTTCGACCTCTACATATTTTGTTGCGTCTGCAAGGACTAATAGAAAATCGTCTTCTTCAGGGATATGTTCATGCGCTGGGGGTGTCGGAGGAGTTTCTTCAATAGGTGCACCAACTGTCTTTTGTTTCTTTGGATATGGAACCGTTTTTTCTATTGATTTCCCGGTTCATTTTCTTCTTGCATTGGTGCAGGAAGGACTTCTCTTCGCACTCTTACTCAGTCCTTTGCTCATACTGGTGGGGTCCTCCGTTTCCTTTAGTTGTTCCAACAACGTCTCCCAGGTCATGTTTTTAGTCTTCAACTGTTTCTGGACCAAGAGCTTGATCAGGCCGTGATGATACAATTTCTTATTGGCCTGGTCTTCTCGTGCTCCCTGTACACCCTTGGCCATCTTTTCTAAACTCTTAAGAAAAAATTAAGTGAAATCCATCCTCCATCGGACGTGTTGGCTAGGTTCAAAGTGTTGCAGCATCCTGAAATGATACAAAAAGGTGAGGGAGTACCTCCCCTCACAAGTCACGAATTTCTGGAGAACAAAAAGGAGGTCCCGCCATTGTCCTAGAAGGGCGCTACGCAGAACTCCTTTCTTCCAGTTTACTTTCATGTGTTTATTAACAATGAAATGCTGCCAGCACTTCCTCTCGAGCTTCTGATGTTTAAAGTACTGCACACCAATGTTCTATGAGCCCGTCGTTGCTGTTATCGATTTTTCCATGACTTTAAACCTCAGAGGCCCAATATTTACACGGTGTTTTTTAAAAATTTGTGCAAATTGTAGGGCCACCTCCCTATTGTGCCCGTTAAATTTCTGTGGTAACGGAAGAAATCCTGAGTCTCGCAATAGTGCAAGACTATTGTGAAACTCGGCATCCTGATCTACCTCGTTGAGGGATGACGATTCACAACGAACAGGCGGCATTGCTGCTAATAGTTATGATAAGTCCAACGAAAGCTGCAAGCAACACCAGAAAATTAAGCTTTTTATAAATAGGGATCCAACTGTCTCCCGTCCCTTCTGTCTCATCACTAATTCCTTCCATCGAAATAGTCGTAGCTGTGCGGCATATTTGAATCGTGCCAGATTGGTACTGGTGGCGGTGGTTTTAACAGCTAGGTAAGGGAATGATATGAGTGAAAGGACATTAAGGTTATGGCAGAATGAGGAGCAATTATGTCTAAGAAATGGTTAAATATTCGCACATTCCTTCATAATTAAAAAAATATTTAGCATTCATTAAAAATAATTATGACTCTTAACTTTTAAAAAACTTTGTACTTTGAAAATATTTCTCCTAGTTGATATGATAGCATAAGTAATTATCACTAAATGAAATAATTTCTCATAACTTCTATGATGACCACTTTCCTATGGCTTACACTTCTGAAAAGAAGAAATATTATGCTTCGGATGAGGTGCATGCTTTCACTGTTATGCTTACACCACTTGACTAAGTTGTTATGCTGGTATTTGTTTACATCATTATATAGGAAAACATGCTTGCATTGGTGCAAGCATAATATCTGAGAAAAACAGAGAATTTCAATAAAATATAGGATGAACTTCTGACAGTTTCCTCAATTCTGGAATTTTGCTTCGCCCTTTCTTGATGCTTCAGAGCATATCATTTTGCTCTATGTATAAGATTCTTCAATAAATTCATGAGGGAACAAAGAAGTGGGAAAGGGGAATTTTTAGAATGGGAAGGAATTTCATTACAGGGATTCCAGGAATAGTACCATAGAGGGAATAAACAGAAGTGGGATAGGGAAAAAAATTCAGGGGTAAGTGGGATTTTTTACGAAGCGAATAGGGTAAATTTAGAAGAATATGGGAAGGTAAATTATACTGGGATTTCAAGAAGAAAACTAAGGGTTCATTACAAAATGGGATATAAAGAAAGGCAGAAAATTTCCTGGAAGGTCTTCCTGCACTGGTGCAAGAAAAATAACTGTAGCGAGAGTTAAGCGTTACCTGAAAATAAAAAATATCCATGCTAATTACCCCAATTGTATAAAGGTTGGATCTGTTGAACCGGATTTTACTTCGGTGGTTACTAGCATATCTAAAGATCAAGAAACATTCTCTTTTTATTAGAAATTTTTAATCTTCCCGCCAGCAAGCTGGTTTTCAGGTTGACCCTTCTGCAATCATTTCAGCGAACTGATTTTCACAATTACAGGAACATATATTTTTTCTCTTTTTATTTATTTTTTATTAAATTTATTTTTTTCTTTTGAGAAGAAGAGTTCATGTTTTCAAAAGGTTGGTTTTACTGTTTACCACTACTGTCCCAAATTATTGTTGGAATTTTTGTGTAAAATCTTTCTTGGCAAGCGGCTAAAAATACTTATTTAATCTATGCCCATTTATCAAGAATATTGAATCTTGTCCATCAATAGTTTTGACTTCTATTGCTCCATTCTCGAATACTCGGATCACTTCATAAGGTCCCATCCAATGTGTATGGAACTTCCCTTTAAAAATTTTAAATCTAGAATCATAAAGGAGTACCCAATCACCTGGTTGGAACTGCTTTTTCTGAATAATCTTGTCATGTCACCTTTTTCATTGCTTCTAAATTAGGATGTTCTGTTGAACAGCATCTCTGCAAAATTCATCTAACTCATTTAATTGGAGAAGACGCTGTTGTTATGCCTTGGAGAGATCTAATCCCAACTGAACTGCAGTTCTGAAGGTTTTGATCTCGAACTCAGTCGGTCACAGAACCTGTTTTCCATATACCAGCTCATATGGTGTATGTCCCGTGCTATTTCTCCAAATGGTTCTGTATTCCCACAAAGCTTTTGGTAATCTTTCAGCCCAGTCTTTATGATGCATATTGACTATATTTGTAAGAATGGACTCGATCACTTTGTTTGTAGATTCCACCTGGTAATTTTCTTGTGGGTGATATGGCGTGGATTTCCTGTGTCGGATCTTGTATTGCTCCATCACACCCTGTACCAGATTATAAATAAACTGTGGACCATTGTCAGAAATAATTTCTCTAGGCACACCAAATCTAGTAAATATTTCAGAAAAAAGAAAATCAACAACAACGTTTTCTGTAGCAAAAGAAACAGCTTTAGCTTCTACCCATTTTGTAACGAAATCTGTATAAACCATAATATTATTTTTACTTAAAGATGTTGGATTTATTGGCCCTATAAAATCAATAGCCTATTTTTCAAAAGGCTCAATCATAACTTGAGGGTATAAAGGCATTTCATTGGTTTTATTAGGCTGGCCCATTCGTTGACAGCTATCACATCGCCTGACATATTGTTTGGCATCCTTAAACAAGGAAGGCCAAAAGTAACCAGCACGTAATACTTTATATGCAGTCCGCTTATTAGCGAAGTGGCCTCCACATGGTTCATCATGAGTAGATTTAAATATGTCAAACACTTCCTCCTCTCTTACACATCTACGAATAATCAGATCTAGACCAGTGTAAAAGAGGTGTCCTTGAATCCAGGAATATGCAGCACTTTTCTGAATAATATTACGCTTTTCACGAGTAGAAAAGTGAGGTGGTGTCTTCCCAATAACCAATTAATTAGCAATGTCAGCAAACCACGGAGAATCTGTAGACATAGAAAAAATATGTTCATCTGGAAAATCATCATTAACAGGAGTTGCTTCACCGGGATTATCTAATCTAGAAAGAAATCTGCTACAACATTAGATTTCCCTAGTCTATTAACAATAATAACATTAAACTCCTGCAACAATAGCAACCATCTAGTCACTCTACCGCTTGTTAATGGTTTTTTCATCAAATATTTAATTGCGGAATGATCAGTATGTACAAATCCTTCATATCCTGTAATATATTGTCTGAACTTATTAATTGCAAAAATCACAGCTAAAAACACCTTCTCTGTAACTATATAGTTCAATTTAGCTGAAGACAAATTTTTACTAATATAATAAATAGCATAGGATTGCTTATTTTCCTCTTTTCCTAAAGTTACGCCAATAGCCAAATTTGAAGCATCAGAGGAAATGTGAAAAGGAAGGGACCAGTTTGGACCTCGCAAAACTGGTGCCTATACCAACTTTTCCTTCAATGTTTCAAAAGACTGTTGGCAATCCGTGGACCAAGAAAATTCACTATCCTTAGCTAGAAGTCAGAAAATAGGAGCAGCTATCTTTGAAAAAATTTCAATGAATCTTCTATAGTAACTAGCATGTCCTAAAAAACCTCTTACTTCTCTTTGAGTTTTGGGTGCAGGAAGATGAAAAATGATTTCAATATTTGCCAAATCAATCTGGATACCTTTGTCAGAAATCAAATGGCCAAGCACCACTCCTTCTTTGCACATTAATCTACATTTCTTATCACTCAAAGCGAGATGGGCTTCCTGACAATGAAGAAGTACTTTCTCCAGATTTTTGAGAGATTCCTTAAAAGAATCACCAAACATAGAAAAGTCATCCATATAAATTTCTACAAATTCTAGATCAGCAAATATAGCCAGGACTGCCCTTTGAAAGGTATCTGAAGCATCACATAAACCAAAGGGAAGCACTTTGTAAGCGAATTTCCCCCATGGACATGTAAAATTATTTGTATCCTGATCTTCGAGTGCAATCTATATCTGGTTATAACCACTGAAGCCATCCAAAAAGGAGAAATATTTATTTCCTGCAAGGGTATCAAGCACCTAATCAATGAAAGGGAGAGGGAAGTAATATTTAAGAGTGGCTTTATTCAATTCTCGATAATCAACAAAAATACACCATCTTCCATCTTTCTTAGGTGCTAGTACTAATGGAGAGACCCACTGACTGTCAGAAATAGGATAAATAAAACCAGGATCTAAGAGTTTCTGTACTTCTTCCTTCACAATGTCTCTTAGAGCTGGATTCATACGCCTTTGAGGTTTTCGAATAGGTCAGGTTCCTTCCTGAATATAGATGTGATGTGTACAATTTTCAGGAGGGATACTCTTCATATCTTCATAACCCCAAACAAAGGCACTACGATGGTTTTGCAACAAATTCACAAGCTGCTCTTGCTGAGATAAGTCCAAATCTGAACTAATATGTAAGGATTTACCAGGACTAATCTCAACAAGAGTGGTATCAGGCTCAGGAGTACTTAAAGGAGTGGTCAAATGCAGTGGTATAGAAGAATGAGAATCATGATTATCTTGAAAATCTAGGCTGGAAATTTGGCTCAAAGGATCATAGTTAGGCATAATTTCTAGATTATTCAAGAAATCTTGAATCTCATATTCTTGTGAAGACCCAGTATAATGATGAATAAGGGAAATATACTGAGTCTCCTCATCACTGCTTTGATCCAACCATAAGGTATCTCAAAGTTCCTGAATGGATCTGGCAGGGGGGTATAAGGTAACTTTCTTCCTAGAATCTCCATGTGAGATATACATATCACCGGAACGACATCCAATATATGCATTAGCCGTAAAAATCCATGGTCGACCCAAGATCAAGGGATTTCCTCCTACTGGGTTCTTTGGCTCAAGAACAATGAAATCAGCAGGATATTCCCAAGAATCTAATGAGATGATCACATTGTCCAATACTCCTTCTGGCTTAATTTTAGATCTATCTGCTAATTCAAGCATAGTGGGAGTAGGGCGAAGATGAGATAACCGAATTTGATCCATGGTTTGCTTATTCATGACATTAATGGCTGCCCCCAGGTCTATAAGAACATTAGAGACAAGGACAATACCAATCTAAACTGAGACAATAGGGTTTCCGAGATCAGTATATTTTTCCACAGACACACATCCCGTCATCAACTCTGCTACCCTACCAACAAATTGAATGGTTTGGGGTTCCAATCTCTTCCTCCAGGGTTTCTTGAGACAGAGCTCCTTAATGATCTTGGTACAAATGGGGATCTATTTGATGGCTAGAATCAAAGGTATATTAATGAAAATATTTTGAATCTCAGATGCCAAACTAGCCTTAGAAATAGGCTCACTCCTTTCCATTTCTAGCCTCTCTAGGAAGGGAGGCAGGTTGGAAGAGGATGGAAAAGATTCATATCGTAAGGGCTTCTTAGTGACAGCTATCGGAGAATGTTTAAGAGTTTACTCTTCTCCTTTCTCTTCAACAATCACCATAGGTTGCTTCTGATTTTCTGATGTTATAGTCCTTCCCGATGTTAGGTCCCTATATTACTAGTATAGTCCCTTATTGTTGTTAGTGTAACCCCCTTATTGTTATTATTGTACCCTTGTAACCCCCATTTTGTTATTATTGTGCCCTTAAATTATTATTGTTAGGTTGGCTAGGATTACATTGTGGCCCACTATGATTACATTATGGCCCCATGGACTCCTATATATAGAAAGGAGGTTTTGTAAATTGTATCATCCAAGAATTTTTCATTTATGTAATGTATTGGAGGTTTCCCCCTCGAAGTGGCTCATTTCTAAGGCGTTTATATCTCTTTTTTTCTCTTTTTGGAGTTGGTTACATAACATTTGGTATCAGAGCTTTGGATTCTAGGGTTTCGCTGCTCCAAACAGGTCATCGTGGAATTTTCTCTATAAATTTTTTTCTACGAAGTTTCAGAAGCTGAAATTTTTAGGGTGTGAAGCCAAACTCTTGAATAAGCTAGTATAAAAATTTCAGATTTTGGTTCACAATATTTTCGGAGATATGATCTGTGGAAGTCAGGTCGTTTTTCAGGCTCCTAAACAGGTCATCGTGGAATTTGTGCTATAAATTTTTTTCTACGAAGGTTCAGAATCTGAAATTCATATGGTGTGAAGCTGAAATCCTGAGGCAATTCTTCAAAAAAATTCAGAGCTTGGTTCGCAATATTTTTGGAGATATGATCTGTGGAAGGTAGTGCTTTTTCAGGCTCCTGAATTTCATCTCAAAGAGGTGATCGTGGGACAAATTCAATAACTCTCTCTCTGAGGATTGGATTGGAGTGCCGTAAAAATTGGTCGCAATTTCACGGCCTGTAGTTTCTTGGATATCAATTTCAGAGACAAAGGACAAAACAGTGATACGTGGCAAGTCGTACAAGTTCGCTCTACTGAACCAGTCCAGAATTAGGTCATTGTGGGAGATTGGACACAACTTTGTCTTGGAGAATCCAAATCAAAGTCGACTGTGGTATTTGTGTTCAGTGATTCGTGAGGGATACTACAAGGTTGAATTTCAGATATCGAAAATTTTCAATCACGTATATAATCCAATTTCAATATCGAGCTCCTCAAAAGCAAGAAAAAGGTGTATTTTTTTTTTCCGAATAGTATAAGTCTGTTTTTTGAAGAATCAATTGGAATTGATTCTAAGGGAATATCAGATGGGTTCTAAAAGATGCCTCGTAGAAATAATTCAACACCCATTATGCCTTCATAAGGGTCTACTATGAATCATGAAGATGAAGAATTGCAACATGATCTATCAAAATTACAAGAGCAAGTGCAACAAATTTCACTCTCGCAAAGAGCAACAAAAAATGAAATGGAAGATTTGAAGAAAGGCATGGAAGCTAAGATATATGTCATGGAAGCTGACATGGAAGCTAAGATGGATGGTATGGAAGAAAAAATGGAAAACATGAAGAATGATCTAAAAGCATACATGGAAGGTTTGGCAAAGTTGATATAAGAAATGTTTCCCAATGGCGAAAAGATAGTAGATGAAACTCATGATGAGAACAAAATCAATGTTAGTTGTGATTTGATAAACTCCATCGTTGGAGTGGAAGAACCACCATATTCCAAAAATGGATATGAGGAATTTTGATGGAAAGGATCCCGTAACATGGATACTTCGCTGCATGGAGCAATATTTTGATCTCCATAATGTGCAAAACACACAAAAGGTACACACGTAATTTTACATTTACAAAAAAATACATTTGTATGGTATCATGGCTTCTGCCTCCCGTGGAAAATTGTCACTGGGTCAATTTTTACTAAGAAATGATAGCACATTATGAGGATACAAAGAGCAACACCTTCTTTAGCCAATTGATAAATCTCAAACAAAAGGGTTTAGTGGGGCAACACATTGAGGAATTCCAAAAATTGAATATAAGGGTAACTGATATTCCAGAAGAACACAGGATTGATCTCTTCATAGGCACTTTAAGGGATAACATACAACATGAAGTTCGCGTTCTGGAACCTGATTCATTAGAAAAGGCATTCAAGTTGGCAAGAAAAGTTGAATGTAAAATTATGGCGACAAGGAAGCCTACCACTCAATTCTATAAAGAAGGAAGTGTTGCTACGCCTAGATTTCCACAACCTACAAGGTTAACACCACAAAAATTGGAAGAAAAAAGAGCAAAAGGGCTTTGCTACAGTTGTGATAGAAAATACACTAAAGGTCATAAGTGTGCTGAGAAGAAATTATTCTACATAGATTGTGAAGAGGAAGAAGAAAATGAACAAGAAGAGGATATACACCTGGAACCAGCCCTAGAAGAGGAAGAAATGAATCCGACATATCGTGTAATGCACTGGCAGGAATTACCACTCCTCAAACTCTCAAGATACAAGGACAAATCAAGAAGAAAAAGTTAATAGTGTTGATTGATTCAGGTAGCACCCATAATTTTATTCATTGTAAGGTAGCCAAGGAATTAAATTGTTTCCTATACCCAGCACCAGAATGTCAAGTGATGGTTGCAAATGGAGGAACTATAAATTTCTCTGTAAAATTCCATAATATCAAGCTAACCATGGGGGAATATGTACTAACTAGTCCAATGCTTTCCATTCCTATGGGAGGTGTTGATGTTGTACTAGGAGTACAATGGTTACAATCTTTGGGGACGGTAGCTTTTAATTTTCAAGAACTTTTCTTGAAATTTTTTTCAGAAGGAAAGGAAGTCGAATTACGAGGTATTGAAGGGAAGCCGAGAAGGATAATAAGCTCTAATGTCATGACAAAGCTTCTAAAGAAAGAACAACGAGGCGTAATTGCACAATTATGCTCACTAGAAGTTCCGACATCAAAATCATCTATTTTTGCAGATCTCCAACAAGTCTTGGACAATCATTCCAAGGTGTTTGAAACTCCAAAGGACTCCCACCGATTCGTGATCATGATCATGCTATTCATTTGATTCCAGGAAGTGTTCCTCCAAACATCAGGCCTTATAGATATCCTTACTTCCAAAAGAGCGAAATTGAACGTATGATTGCAGAAATGTTAGAGGCGGGTATAATTCAACTCAGTCAAAGTTCTTTCTCTGCTCCTGTAGTATTGGTACACAAGAAGGATGGATCATGGCGAATGTGTCCGGATTATAGGGAGCTCAATAAGCTCACCATTAAAGACAAAATTCCCATTCCTGTGATTGATGAATTATTGGATGAATTACATGGAGCAATTTATTTTACCAAGTTGGATCTTCGTTCAGGATATCATCAAATTAGAATGAAGACTGAAGATATACCAAAAACAGCATTTCGAACTCATGAGGGTCATTATGAATTTTTGGTCATGCCTTTTGGCCTTACCAATGCACCTTCTACATTTCAAGGGTTGATGAATTCCATTTTCAAACCCTTCCTTAGAAAATTTGTGCTAGTATTTTTTGATGATATACTAATCTACAACATGTATTGGAAGGATCATGTTGAACATGTTGACAGGGTGCTCAAACTATTGCAGGAGAAACAATTATATGCAAAAACATCCAAATGTTTCTTTGGAGTACAAGAAGTGGAATATCTGGGTCATATTATATCTCACGAGGGTGTTAAAGTAGACCCTAACAAAATTAAAGCCATTAAGGAATGGAAAGTCCCCAAGACAATAAAGTAGTTGCGAGGATTTCTCGGGTTAACAGGCTATTATCGCAAGTTTGTTAAGAATTATGGAGAATAGCAGCACCTCTAACAACATTATTGAAGAAAGATGCATTTTCATGGACTCCTGAAGCAACTAAGGCCTTTGAACATCTTAAAGAGGCAATGTGCCTAGCACCGGTCTTAGCTACGCTAGACTTCACAAAAACATTTATTGTGGAATGTGATGCCTCAGGAAATGGAATTGGTGCGGTTTTAATGCAGGAAGGAAGACCCATTGCTTTTGAAAGTCGTCCAATCAAGGGAAAGTATTTACATAAACCTATTTATGAGAAGGAAATGTTAGCAATACTGCATGCACTAAAGAAATGGAGAACTTACCTAATGGGAAGACACTTCAAGGTACAAACTGATCATGATAGTCTGAAACACTTTTTGGAACAAAGACTATCTTCAGAAGAGCAGCAAAAATGGGTCACAAAGATGTTGGGTTATGACTTTGAAATAATCTACAAAAAAGGAAAGTTTAATGTTGTTGCAGATGCACTCTCAAGAAAGAATGAAGAGGTGGAAGCATTGCTTTGTGCCATTTCTATTATCCAACCAGATTGGATAATCAAAGCAAGAGATGAATGGAAGAAGGACAAAGATGTATGGACACTCATTCAAAAGTTGCAGCAAGATCCTAGTACATCTGATACATTTAGTTGTAAAAATGATTCCTTATGGTACAAAGATCGCTTATATCTTTGTAAGAATTCCCAACTAAAACAAAAGATTCTTCTGGAATTGCACACTTCTCCTTTAGGAGGACACTCAGTATTTTTAAAAACTTACCACAGGGTGAAGAAAGATTTTTTTGGGATGGCCTTAAATCTGATATTCAAAAGTTTGTGGTGGAATTTTTGGTTTTCCAACAGAATAAAGTTGAGACAATTAAGACCCCAGGACTTCTACAACCTTTATCCATTCTAAGTCAACGTTGGGAGGTGATTTCAATGGATTTTATCACAGGTTTACCTAAGTCCGAAGAAAAGAGTGTCATCATGGTGGTAATTGATAGAATTACCAAGTATGCACACTTTTGTGCATTATCTCATCCATTTAAAGCAAGTACAGTTGCTACTACATTTATGGATAGAATTCAAAAGCTACATGGAAGCCCAAGGGTTATTGTGAGCGACAGAGATCCCATTTTTAATGGAAATTTTTGGACGGAGTTATTTTCTTGTTTGGGTACTCAATTAGCTCATAGCTCATCTTATCATCCTCAATCTGATGGTCAAACTGAGATAGTAAATAAATGTTTGCAAGGATATCTTCGTTGTTTTGTATCCGATAAACAAACACAATGGGTCAAGTGGTTACCTCTCGCTGAATGGTGGTATAACACTTCCTTCCATACTGCAGCAAAAATGACCCCATTTATGGCACTTTATGGATATCATCCACCATCGATCACATCATCTTTAAGGGAAAATTCGAAGTTTCAAGTAGTGGAAGATCACATCGAGCATCAGCAAGAAGTTCTCCAACTCTTAAAGGATAACCTGAATTTGGCACAAAATCGAATGAAACAACAGGCAGATCAACATCGCAGCGAGAGAAGCTTTAATGTAGGAGATTGGGTATTTTTACGGCTACAACCATACAAACAAATGTCCCTCAAACAAGCAAAGAAGGATAATAAATTATCGCCAAAGTACTATGGTCCTTACAAGGTGTTGCAAAAGATTGGTACTATGGCATACAAATTGGAGCTTCCTGCTTCTTCGCGAGTACATCCAGTTTTCCATGTTTCATGCTTAAAGAAGGTCATAGGTGAAAATCTTCCAGTTCAAACAATATTGCCAGAACTTGATGAGGAAGGAAAAATCATATTGGAACCTGAAGCGGTCACGGAAACAAGAACTCGACAGCTACGGAATCGATCTATTTCAGAGTATCTCATCAAGTGGAAGAACTTACCCACTGAAAATTCTACATGGGAGGATGAGAATTTTATACAGAAGCACCCAGAGCTACTCAAGCATTGAGGACAACACTTTTTGAAGGAGAGGGGCATGTTAGGTCCCTATATTACTAGTATAGTCCCTTATTGTTGTTAGTGTAACCCCCTTATTGTTATTATTGTACCTTTGTAACCCCCATTTTGTTATTATTGTGCCCTTAAATTATTATTGTTAGGTCGGCTAGGATTACATTGTGGCCCACTAGGATTACATTATGGCCCCAAGGACTCCTATATATAGAAAGGAGGTTTTGTAAATTGTATCATCCAAGAATTGTTCATTTATGTAATGTATTGGAGGTTTCCCCCTCGAAGTGGCTCATTTCTAAGGCGTTTATATCTCTTTTCTTCTCTTTTTGGAGTTGGTTACATAACACCCGATCTTAATTGAATATCCTAAAACCCAACTGGAATAGACTGGTATTCGAATGGTAAAGGTGGGTTTGTTACATGGATCATTTGCACTTCTTTATTATTCTTAGGATTGGGCATAGGTTGAGCAGGCAACTGAGGAGGTCGAAAGGGTGAAGGTAAAGGCAATGGTGGAGTGGACTGACTCGGAAGTTGAGGCATTGTATAAGGTGCATGTGTAGATGGGTATGACTGCATAGTTGGCTGGTAGGAATATGGAGAATGAGTTGGACCTCTCCAACCTTGTTGCCATGGTTGAGAAGGTTTCCCATGCTGATATTGATTCCCATACTTCCGCTGCTGATGAGAGTTAGGTTAAGAATATGCATGTGAATTATAACCAAAATAGTGTGGAGGAAATTCAGGAGCCATACTTGTACCTACCTGAGGCCAATTCATTCTTGCTCAAATAGCATTCAATTATTCAGCTTCAGGCTGTCCCCCTGTAAATACAGCTTTAAGTCCTGGTATAGAGGGGCATTTTTCTATGATATGGTCTTCTGAACAAATAGCACACTTATTAGTTTCTTTCAAATTAAGAGGACACTCTTTAGGGGGATGCTTGTCTCTACATTTAGGACAGAAAATACATAATGACTCTTGTTACTTCATGAGTTTCTGTTGAAATTTTAAGGAGTCTAACTGTTTGGGAACAGTGTTCATTATATCTACTTTCATGTTTTCCATTTTATTTTTCTAGTCCAATAATCATAGCATCAGTAGATTCAGTTTTTCTATTTCTATTTCGAGTTCCTCTACCGGATCTGTACTGGTTTCTTGAAAATTTCTGGCACAATTCACAAATTTGATCAAAAGTTTGCTGAGAAATATCACCTTGTCCTAACATATTCAAATTGTTTCTAGCATTATCAGTAAGTCCTCTTAACAACAAGGTTATAATAGTGTTGAGATCAAGCTTAAGTTTTGACCTTTGTAAAATATACAGAAATCTTTCCAAATAATCTTCAAGCATTTCATCATCATCTTGTATGATTGTAAAAATTTCATCCTACATGTCCCGAGTTTTGCAATATTCTCAATATTTAGACAAAAATACTCTCTTCATATGATCCCAAGAATTTATGGTGTTTCCTCCTAACCCCATAAACCAGCGAAGAGCTGAGTCCTTGAGGGTTACAGGAAATAATCTTAAATTCTGAGCCTCAGTTGCATAATCATAACTTCTACACAAAATATCAAACTCAAATACAAAAGAGTCGGGATATTCATGAACTTTACCATGGAAATGAGGGAGAGTTGATGGTGGAATATTCTTCATCTGTGATACAGTATCAGGATCCACAATTTGAAACACAAAAGTGGATTGTCCTTCACTTACCTGGTTGTCACTAGTCCCTTCCAAATGATCTTCTTGGTCCACCATTGTTCCCTTCTTACTTGTACCGCTCTCCACAGGCTGATCCACACCTGAGCTGTTATTACCAGAATGCAGGTGGATTGTTCCTGCATGATGGGTTTGAATTGGATTGGGCTTCCTGCTTGCAGAAGGAGACCCAATATGAGAAAAATTCTTTTGGCCCTTAGTGGGCTTTGAACCCTTACCTTTCCTAGGCATTAATTTCAAAAAAGAAGAAAAATAACAAACAACTTCTAAAAAAATGTTGTCAGAAATCAATTAACACCAGTAAAATTCCTTCAAAAAAATTTCCAAACAATGCTGCAGAAATAAGGAAAACAATTACCTCTATTTGTCTAATCAGAAAATTCTTACCAAATCAAATCGCCTCCCCAGCAATGGCACCAAAATGTTGGGTGCAGGAATTACACTTAAGCAAACTCCTCAACACTTAATTGTCAACCCGGGGGATTCGTAAACTTAGAGACAAAGCACTGGAAATTCCAAAGATGATATGAATATTTCTTATATAAATCCCTACTTTCTTTGAAGGAAATATTTCAGAATCAAATCAAGACAAGAAAAATATAACTTAAGTCATCAAAATAATCTAAGACTGAAACGAGAAAGAATGCATTTGCGAAAAGGAGATCAAATATAAAAAGGAAATCACTCTAGTTGATTATGCTTAACTACTAAGAGTGTGTTTTTCTTTAGCAGAGGCATTTTAGCAGTCTCTTTAGATGGTCCCTTAAATCTGCTACCTTAGAGATTTCCTTATTGCATTAATCTGTCGTACACTAGTGCAGGATCAGAGTTTTATGTAGAAGGTATAAACTGTGTCTTTACTGAAGGTTTTTCTACTTCATGCAAGGGCTTGAACTGTTCAAGGTTCATAGCACTTAGATCCTATGACAAGAAACTAGTTCTTGCACCAAATCAGAGCTTCCTGCACTTAGCTTTTGATTCTTAAAATGATTGTTTAATTGTTGCAAGTGCTACTTTGCTGTAAAACCAGATTGCATATATGAAAAGTATATGTTTCTAAATTTTAAGAAGTGCAGAAATAAAGAAACATAAACATCTATCCTGTCATAATAATTCAATGAAAGAAAGTTGCAGAAAGTAAATGAATACTTGCTGTAACACACCAACGTGCCTTGGTGCAGGTATATGTCTCCTGCTTGGACTAGGCAGGGAAAGCCAATCAACCAAAATTGCAGAAAATAAATTTCACACCAAAGTGCATTGGTGCAGGATGATTTCTCCTGCTTGGACCAGGCGGAGAAAGCCAATCCGAAATCAGGTGCAGGAAAGTAAATTGCAGGAAGAGAAATTCTATTTGCTTCACGCAACGAATCCGTTTTCACACAGACATGAATTTATGCACTAAAATCTAAATCACACTTTGACAATAAAACATAAATAACAGAAAAAGAAAATGGGGTAAACATGCTGGGTTGGCTGGGCCCTAGCCAACCAACGCGTTTCCCTTTTAAGAGAAAATGCTACTCAGCACTTAATTTAATTAATCAACCAAACCATAAAAACACAATTCATGAAACTGAGGCGAAATTCCTTTTTATTAGATCATTGAGGAAAATACATGTGTGAATACATGTTTAGCCCAGATTCAGGCGATACCAAAATAACGTAATATCACTTCTCTGTTCTTCTCTATTCTCTAAAACCTTTCCCTCCTAAGTCCTATTTACAAATTACATTATATAGATCTGTTGGCCGAAGGCCAAAATAGATTATTCAACTGCTTCATAACAAAATGTCGAATTTAGATTGTTCAGTCTTCAAAATAAAATGGTTTTTCAAAACTAGCCGTAACCAATCTTCAACTTCCACCCTTCGCGGATCTACTCTTTGGCTGCCTTTGGATTACATGTTGTCATGGTGGAAACTGCTTGAGTCAAGGCGGTGATCGAGAGGGTTCGGATCCGCCGTGAAGATCTGTTGTGCTGGCAATAGTACAGGATCTTATCCTGCACTAGGATCAGCAATCACAATAAGCATTCTAACCACCAAACAACATTGGAGATATCAATAAGTTACAACGAATAATTTAAAAGTAATAAATATTTAATAAATGCTAAATTGAATTAAAATATGAAGAATAAAGTTTTGTACAAAATATGTCACCATGCTTGGACTGGTGCAAGATGAGGGTGCATAAAGGAGGTGAAACAGGGGTAAATGGTTATAATTTAGGAAGGGAAAAGTAGTAAAAAGAGAGAAAATTAGGGAGCTAACAATTTGCATTAGGAATATCAGCTAAATCAATCTTTTTAGGGCCGATAATTGATTTACTAGTGTTTCTTTCTAGACTGTTTTTATTTTTATCTTTGTCAGAACCTTTAACCATTTTATTTGAACTTTCTGCTGTCTTTTTAGGATCAGTTTCAGGGGCCTTTCTAGCATAATTTTTAGGATTCTTTCTCTTGGTAATGTCTTGCGATTTCTTGCTTCTGAGGTCATATTCTCTATGCACCTCCATGATAGCATTTTCAAATCCTTTTTTTATAATCCTTGGATTCTTGGAATTCTTCTTCAATTTGAGTTTGGGAAAATATGCCTTCCTCTTCCTTAGTGAAGAAAGTAGTATCCTCATCATTGACTCCCATTAGATTAATTTGACTTTCTTATGGCTCTTCAATCACCCCCTCCTCCTCATCGGCATATTTTTCTTGGAAAGGAGGGCTAATTTGTTGGTCATGTCCTCTCTGCTCCCTCTGTCTTATTTGAGGGGGGTTTCTCCTAAATTTTTGGTTTTGGTTTTGGTTTCTATTCTAAGGAGATGCTTGGTTTTCTCTAGGGAAATTTCTCTCATTTAGGTTGATTCTCTCCATCATCTTTTCCATGGTTTTAACTAGGTTATCAATCTTAGTATTAGATGTGGAGGCTACACCCTCTTCCTTATATGTGACTCTCTTTTCATTTTTCATTCTAGCCCTTTTTGCAATCAAATTTTCTTCCATGATTACTGCACCCCTCTGCATATCTTCTAATGTAGGAGGGTCTCTTTCTCTTAGTTGATAAGCCATATCTAGGTCAAAACCATCTGGAAATTTCATTGGGGCTAGACCTTGTGGGGGTTTCATGTGAGGAGGGAGGGCGTTATACACACTATTGAACCTAGTGTAGTAATCTTGGACACTCTCTCCAACGTTTCTTTTGATGTTTTCATATTCTCACAAGATTTGGAGAGGATTTTTCTTGACTTCCCATTTATTTAGGAACAGTTGATGAAAAGCATGGAGTTCATGTATACTTTATGGGCCAGACCTTTGAACCACTTTCTTGCTTCTCCCCCTAGGCTTTAGGAAAACATTCTTATCTTAATAGTCTCATCATATATCTCTTGTCGATCAAAGTAATCATCCAGTATATCCACATGTTGTTGATCATTTGTAGAAATACTTACATCAAATAGGATAATTTTAGATTGATAGTCCTATGGTAAAGGCACTAAAGGAAATGGTAGGACTAATGGGGCATACCAGGCTGCCATGGCTGGTGGTTGGAGAACCAAAGGGGGGTTAACAAGTGGGGGTTGAATGGGGGAAGGTGAACAGTGGTTGTATGAATGGGGGTTGAGGCTTCTATAACATGACTCTGTGGAAAGATAGATGGGTCCAAAACTATCTGGGTTATCCAGTTCTATGATTTAGTCTTGAACAAGATTTGTTCCAAGTGTGAGTCAAATTGGATATCCTGCAAGTTTTTAAGGTTTTCAGGTAGGGAACTCACCTTGTGAATAGGCTTGCTAATAGTTGAAATCTTAGATCTAGGAGTTTTCCTTAGGATTTTCTCTGGATTGTCAATTATTGCAGGAGGGTTTGGGTCAGGATTGAATCTAGTACAGATTCTTTGAGAAGCCAGAACTTAGACCCAAGGCTCAGAGAGGTTTAAAGTTTTATAATAGTTGAAAAAAAAACCAATCTGTGAAGAAAAATACTTAATTCACATAGTATTTTGACTGGGTTTCTATTTGAGTTTTGATAATATTAGGTTTTTCTCAAAATTTCCCTAGTATGGTTGCCATAATTTTAGCTCCCTGTAATTTGTAATATTGGCAAGAAAAAATGGCAGAGAACAAAATCAAACCACTTTGGATTCCTTGACCTAGCCTTCCTGGGCTCAGAGAGGGCTCTCTCTGTATTTATGTTTAACTATTTTAGCTTTATGATTATATTTTCTGATTTTAGGCTAGTTATGAAAGTTGGAGTTGTTTGTTTTATTGTTTTTTTGGTTGGATAGATATAAAATGTGGGAAGCTTAATCCATTGGGCTATGGAGTCAGAAAGAGTTTAGTTTTACATCAACTTTTCAAGGGTTTTCACAGGGCAAGCTAACTATATCAAGTGGATATCTTTGGCAAGATGAATATGAGATGGCAGAAAACTTGTGAATTCAGTAAGGCTAAAGGGAAATTAAGAATCCTTCAACTATACTTCAAACATAAATTTAGAGCAGACAACCTTTGAATTCTACATTCAGGTCTTCAGAAAAAAACATTCAAGATAACATTTTAGTGAAATTAAAGAGTAGTTAAGAATTCTTTAACTAAACTTCAGAAAAACCTTTAAGACAACAGTTTGGTAAAACTAAAGAGCATTTAAGAATTCTTTATCTATACTTCACAAAGGAACCTTAAAACAACAATCTAGTGATACTAAAGAGCAATTAAGAATTATTTAGTTATACCTTCAGAGGAAAACATAAAGATAACAGTAACAGACATAATTGAGGTGCTCAAGTAGCATATCTTAATCTAAAATTTATGTTTTTCTATCATAGAAATTGATGTACAATATGGAAAAACAAAAGGAAAACATTGACATAAAGAAATAACATCACCATTAACATAGCTCAAGGATCTTGTGGAAGTGCTTGTATTACTGATGTCCAGCTCAAAAACAGTTGCAGTGCTCCAATGCAATAGTCTTAGAAACTCAGAGTCTAAACAAAGTCCAACTAACCAACCAAAAACCAACACTGATAATGAAAATACATGCAGTATTTAACTGCAACTGAGATGGTTTCCCTAATCTAGGGTGACAGACTGCATTTACTACAGAGTAAATGAAGTTTTGACAATTGAGACCATGCAAGGCCCAAGCCAAAAATATCTCTAACAGACCTACTGTAGTAATAACTTTTAAATTAACTTCTGAGCTAACTTTAAAATATCTTTAACCAAATTCCTGCAAAATTAACCTTTACAATAACTTCTGAACTGATGCTAAAATATATCTGACTGAAATATTAACTTTGATAGCTTTCATCACGTAAAAATTAAGTTGGAGGTGGCCAACATGGCTGTGAAGAGGAAAATGTTGTGTGGCCTTAACACCTGGCTTTGTCTTTCTCGTTGATTTGTTCTTTGATTTGTCTTCTAACTTGAACCGGTCTTTATCTATATATCTCTTTACTGCCTTTATTGTTATTGGTAATTTTTATTCTTTTACCTCTTTGTCTTCCTTTTGTCTTTTTGCACCTTTACCCTTGAATGTTTTGTTTACCCTTTTTACCTTTCACTGTCACAGTGAATATTTTACCTTTCATTGTCTTTTCCTTAACTCTGTTATTTAATTCTTGTCTTTTATTTTTAACCTGTATTCATCTTTACCCTGAGTGCTCCATTGCTGCTTTTGTTTATTCTTCCACTCCTAATCCTCTGGTGAATGAGGCCTTTAAAATGTAATCTAGAGGGTTTGGATTTAAACAAATCTTTGGAACTAGGACCGAAATTTTGTTTATCCCATCTATTGGTATGCTAATCACCTTCACAATTAAAACAATTGTTAATTTAAAACATAGGCCCGTAGGGAGGAGAGCAATGGCTTGAAGGAACTAGGGAAAACTGTGGAAGGAGTGTGGAAAGTGGAGGTTTTTTTATTTCCACATTTAGCTATGGCCTTACATGTCTTTAGAAATGTTGCAAGGGTTATCATAGAGGTTCGGGATTTTACCGTGGTAGCACAGGGTTTAAAAATATTTCAAAGGTTCAATGGTTTCGTTTTATGGCACGGAGGCAGTTTCTGGTTTATCGCACGACGCACAAGTGGTTTGGCGGTTTATGATGGAGGGATGCGATAAAGTGGAGAGGCGACATGTGGCGGAAGGGAGGGTTTGTGAAACTTCCCATTTCACAACCCTCTAAAGGTTTTAAACGTTGGGCATTTTGGGTTGCGAAAATGATTAGGGGTCGTCGGATTGGGTGGGCAGAGATCTGACAGTGGTCGGGGTTTGGATAGAGTGTGGGCCAGTTTTAACGGTGGGGTCATGTTTTGAACAAAGATGGAGGGTTTAAAAATTAGCACAGGGTTTCAATGCATTTAATGGGAAGCAATGTAATGGTGGGGCCCTGGGGTATATTAAAGCAGGGGGTAAGGATATTAAAGCAGAGGCTTTAATATAAATTTGTGGCGATTTTTAACATAACAGTGGTTGTAGAAATAGACAGGGTATATTTAAAAGTGGGACCCAAGATAAAATGTAGGGGGAGGGAGGTTAAAATAATATCAGAGTAAGGTTTTTAAATGCAAAGGCCCAATATATTTTAATTTATTTTTTAAATTGTAAAAAAAGGGTTTTTTTTTACAAATTTTTCACTGGAAAAAAGGGGAATGAGTAAAGGAGAAAGTATATTAGTAGTGTGGATGGGGTTTTTAGCCAGGAAAGGGGTTTAAGAAGGGTAAATGGTTAAAATCAGGGGAATTAGGGGTTAAAAATTGGATTTCAGAGCATGGGAGTGTCAGAAAAGAGTGAAATGAAATGAAAAGGTAATGGAGAGGGTAAATGAAAAGGTAATGGAGAGGGTAAATGAAAAATAATGAAGGTAGTGAAACTTCTGAAAATAAATGATAGTTAGGGAATATTATTTTCAGCATAAAAAATATAAGGAATAGGCATTCGTCTTGTGATATTGTAAAAATACAGGAGTCTAACACCTCCCACAAAAGGAAAGCCCCAATTCACAAAAAATTTCTCCATCCCATGCTTCATGAAGTAGACTATGTCTCTCCATGCTTCCATCCTTAGCACTGTTGGCCTTGTTGGATCCAAGCATCATCCCAACATTGTGAAAAATAAGAAGTAGAGACATATGGGTAGACATGAAATATTTCAAACCATATTCTCCCAATAGAATCCAATATGGAAAATCTTCTTGCTGCCACACCATACCATCATCATACCAAGTGGGTTGGCCATATTCTCTCAAGAGGAGTCACCGCAGCAATGCATCTTGCTACCCCACTACATCATCATCATATCAAGTATGGTGTCCATACTCTCCCAATAAGAGCCATCATAGGAATGCCTCTTTCTGCCATCCTCCATCATTATCATGAAAATTAGGAGAGTATGTTAAACCAAACTCTCCCAAGAGTAACCATAGAAACAAGATCACTTGTTGCCTCCTCACATCATCATGTGAATCATGGAGCAACAACATATTGGTTGACATGTGGAATTTCATATCAGCCCAATACAAACAAAATCCATTATTACACATCATGAGAGTGTTGTGCCATGTTCCAAAAAATACAAAGCACATAAACATGGGAGATGTCATGTGATGACCAAACTCTCTCAACAATCATACCATAGTAACCATTCCTTCTTCTACTACATTCTGCCATGGATATGTAAAGCATGGGTCAAGGAAATATGATCCATTGGGTAGTAACCATACTCACCCAAGACCGGCCACCGCAGGCATGCCTCCTCCTTCATTACATCAGTTTTGTGCAAGGCATGGATCATGGAAATATGTGTTGTTGGGTAGTAACCATACTCACCCAAGAGCACCCGGTGTAGCCAAGCTTCTTGTTGGACTGTATCATAGCTTTGCAAGTGGCTTTGAAACCCCTTGCTCCACATAAACATCCATTCATCCCAATGTGGGTGATGGATCTCATTCTGCATAAACTTGGTATCCTCCCATTATAGGACACCAACCTCCTCAAACTGTTGAAGTTCTTTGCACTCCATGTTATGTTGAAGTGCACCTCCCATGAGATCTCTCCGTGATATTCTCTCATCATTGGCCCTCCAAAACCCATAAGGTTTTGAATATTTTGTAGGTAGAAGTTTCTCTTTGAGTTGTGATATGTTCATTGAGAAGGTGTCATCTTGAAAAGGGAAAATATTTCCCATATCAAGATGTCTACCATTTATCATTTGTCTCTCTAATGCTTCATGAGTGAAGCTGCCATTAGAATTCTCCAATAATGAATGGGTCCTCTTCTCATCATTGCTTCTCATTCACAGTGCTACTGATATCCATGATGATGTATCTGCTATCTCATGGCAAGGCACTATGTTGAACTCATAGTCTGGAATTGTACACAGGATTGTGCTCATCCCATCTTCTGAAACTCCACACTTCAACTCAAATGGTTGAGTGTATCTCAACAATGACAAACTGGGATAGCTCTTCATATTTTCCTTGATTATATCAAGGGTCCTCTGCGCAGTGATAGGTTGTTTCTTCGAATCAGCATGTTCCTATAATCCTTGGTTATATAATGGCCTTGATGGCATGTCCCCACAAGCTTCAATAAGAGGTACTAAAACAACCTGGGATGGAAATGATTGCAAACCTTGGACCAACTGATGTTTGGTAACATCTTGCAAGACCACAAGAGTTCCTTCAACCATTGAAATGGTCTCTCCAACTATTGGTAAGAGTTATGGATGCTCTTCTATCAATGTACCAGCACTAGAATATGCCTCTTCTTCCTCATGCATCTCCTAAATCATGCATGGAAATCTATATTTCAAGAGCCTAAGACTACCTTACATAGATGCAACTGTCTCTCTTCCTGATATAAGTACTTCTGTAGTTGGTGGTGACTGTAATGTCTCTTTGTCCAGAGTGACAAGAATGACATTCTCCCTTGGCTTCTTAGGAAATTTCTCTTTGCAAAATGTCTGTGGTTCTCTTCTATCAAACTCCTTTCTTATCCTTTGAAAGAAGTCTTAATATTTAGTCACTTTTGCATGCTTCATGTGACCAAACCACCATTCATTTTCCTCACCTTGAAGGTGAAGAGCTGCAATCTGAAAAGCCTCTTTCTCAACTACAGGATGTAGTCTAAAAAATTCATCTAACTCTTTCCTCCAAGCCTTTGCAGTGCTTGATAAAATGTAGGCAAATAGTATCTATTGTGCCTCTTTCTTTATTATTGTTGTAGGATCTTCGTTCTTTCTTGAGTTGGAAAAACTGTTGGAGAGTTATATTCTCATTAAATTCTCTAGATTGCGCTTTGTACTCTTCAAGAAATAGACTTAAGAGTGTCATGAGTTTTAGGCTCTAAATTTCTTCTATCTCCATACCATTCACTTTTCTCTTCAAATAAAGTGGGCATAGTAGATCTTTGAGGAGCTTTATGCTTATTTGGTCTTCTTTGTTGTTGATAAGAAATATTGGGACCTTCTTCATTCTGAAACCTTCTTGAGGTTCCTCTTTTCCTTTCTCTCTTCATTTCATTGATCTCCTTGGAGAGATCCTTCATAGTTCTAAAGAGAGATGCAACAAAACTTAATCCCTCCATTATTTACAGATCTATACTATCTTATTTTCATGTGATGTCAAGAATGTCCATACGCTGAGCCAAATATCATACTCTAATACCATTGTAATATCCCAAAAGGGAGAATGCAGTAACTACACAAACACAATATTTGAAACAACAGATTATGTACACATAAATTATGAAAAACACATAAATATACAAAATAGGTGAGCCATTTTATTATGTGGAGATGGATTACACATACAACATTGCATAAAATAGAAGCACTCAAACCAAATAAATGGCCTAGAGTGGCCCTGAAATCATGCCAAAGTAGGCATTTCATAACTGGGGATGCTGGAAGTTGTATATTGTGTTGTCCCTTCAGCTGATGATGATCTTACAACCGCTAGCTGAAATGGAAAATGTATATCTATGGTGGTCTGGAGCTCTAATGATGCCAATATTTTAGATCTAGGAACTATGATGGAAACCCAAGATAACCCAGAAAGGAAATATGGATATAAGAAGATCACAAATTCACCCTCCTAGGGTTTGATCCCTTGACTGCTGGGTTATGAAGATTTGAAGCATAAATTGATGTAAAATGGTTGAAATTTGTTACAGATCATATCTATGCTTTTATGGTTGATCCCTCCTTCATATCTCCAAGCTAGAAGCTTGAGATCTAGCTTCTTCTTCCTCCTCTCAAGATGACAATTGTTGCATACACAACAGCTATAAAAACCGTGTTGTATGGGAGGGAGAGGCTGATGCCTGCTGAAAAATATGTTTTTTCAATTCAAGAATGATAGAAACAATAAGTAAAAAGTGAGGGGAAGGTCCATCACAACATTTCTAGCTGAAGTATTGGAAACTTCCCTTCTCCAATGGATCTACAGGACTGGACTGCGCAATCCTTGATGGGACTATTGTTGCATGGAGGTATGATATATTTGGCCTGATGCCTGATATGGATCTGAAGTACTGGAAGGATGATCTTGAAGCTCAAAGTGAAAGGATGAACCCTTCACCAGTTCCTTAGCTGAAATACTGAATGACAACATCCTCCTCTCAAACCCTAATACAGGAATGCGTAATTCCTGGAGATGTATGGGCTACAGAGAGTAGGAACAATGTGGCACCAATGACTAATGATGAATGGAAACTCTATATAACCTTCCCAGAGTAGGAACTCGAAGTCCCCTGTGGGTAAGGGTGGGATTCCCGCTCGGGAACACCCTATTCTAAACATCACTGCAGAATTAGCTAAATAGCATAAGCATGCATATAAATGTCAAATTAAAAATCTATATCTAAACAGATCTCAAATCAATAATACCAAAAGCCTCCTTCTAATGTTTCCGTCATCTTCATTATATAGATTTTGAGCCTTCCCATTCCTTGGCCCACCTCATAATTGTGATGTACATGTGGACATAGGTCTCCATGTAGACTACGATGTCTCTCCATGATCTCCATGATCTCTACATTTAATGTTCACCCTCTCCATCATGTGTACACTAATCCATCATCTCATTAGTTATTGCTCTATGATCTTACTTTGATTCCTTCTTGTTCTTATTTGACTCATTCATCTCTCCATGTTCTTTCTTATTAATGATGCTTGATCCCCACTCTCAATTCATTAATAAGCTTATCCACTATTCCATGATGTAGATTTACAAGCTAATTAACCATGTTCACACTCTTGGGAGTGGATTTATTCCTCTTAAAGGGTTATGGGTCCCTCCACCCATTTATTTACTTAGTTAAGAAAAATAAGTAGGAAATCTCATATTCCAATAAACAAATGTAAAATTTGGAATATTACAGGATGATAGACCCTATTTCATTGGTCCTGGGGATGATGTCCAGTTTGACCAAGTATTTGGGGATGATGCCCAATTTGACCTATAAAATCTTCCCCCTAAAGCATGAAGTCAAAATAATAATACTATTTGGATGAGATGATTTACGATGTGATGAGACAGAACTGAAGTGGGCGATGACCTTCATCAATATTATAATACATTACATCATGATATATTTCATCTTGATCATGAATTGTTGAGGGAGGCATTCCCATGCTCCACACATAAACTATCTAATAACATGTACATAGTTCAGAAAGTCGTCTACATTGGAATGTTTCCCAATATAGACATGCCTACAGATATAGGCCTGTGCTCAGATGAAGATCTGTATGTAAAGCCATCGTACAAATGATGCGTACAACAATCCTGAAATTGCAGCTCGGATGAATGAAACTAGATCCAGGTCTTCTTATATCATTCACTCAATAATTCAGGTACAAGTATACTCATGCGAATATATCATTTGAAGTCGAGCATGGTAAAATATTGTTTGATTACCAGCCAATGATGTGAGCATTTAACAAACGTGAGAGAGCCACCATTGATGTTAATGGCTCTCAACGTACTGCAATACAATTTTCAAGGCGTGAATAGATGATTTGATGTCCAATGCCAAACAAAATATTTCGTTCAAAGGTCTAGAAGCGAGAAAATTTTCGATGACGTAACAAGCCTTAGGGTACTCGAATATGTTTCTAAGTAAACTTCCTGGATGATGAGCTGATGTCGACAGGAAAAAAAATTATCGCGAAACGGGAGTTACTAATTTCAAAGAAATGTGACTTCATATAGCAATGTTCAGGGATGACTATCATGAAAATGAAGCTTTATGAGTATTAAAGAAGGATGAGGATTCACTGGATGACTTCTCTTGAACATATCAGCGACACTGAAATGAGTGGGAAGCTTTGACCCAAAACCGAAGTGAAGGTATGATGAACCATAGGTATGAATGAACTGTCAAGAAGATTACCCAACACAAAAGTCACGATGATGGAGTGAAAGTGTCATGTTCAAGAGTGGCCTACTACCATAAAGTGTTATGTTCTTTTTCCAAATTTTACCCAATCATTTTTCGACCAGTACCTCTTTATTTTTTAACAAGCTTGAGAAGGGTAACATATGCTTGATCTATAATTCAACCCTTAGGGTGAATGCATCACTATTTAATAATTTAACGAGTCTAGCGATAAATGAAACTCGATTCTTTCCATGATCCAAAATTTTGTCGCTATTTTATGTTTTAACGAGCCTAACGACAGTGATAGCCCGATCCTTTTTCATGTTAAGAGAGTTTGAAAACGAGGAAAAAATAAAATTCCATTAGACCTTTTTCGTAAATTTGTCGCTCAGGTCTGAAAAAGTGTAAAATGATACCTAAGAGAAGCTCTTAGCCATGTTCGATTAAGGTTTTCTTTTTTCGTAAATAATCTATCTCATTCTGGAAAAGGGTTAAACTTATACTGAGTATATTTCATTTCATTTACTTTTATGAGATCTAAAAGACAAGTGCTCGGCAATATTTTCACATTATCAGAGTCTGAAAAGAGCTAAAATAAGACTCCAGGGATTCCTTTTTCACCATTATCGAAGCTCGAAAAATATATAAAATTGTGCTTCAAGTCCTTTTTCATTTTTATCAAAGCTCAAAAAATAAGGATAAAAGTATGCTTTGTGGTAAAATCATTCTTGAATAAGTGTGCACAACTAATCTGTTGTATCAGCTATAAAACATGTTCATAAAACCATCAAACGGATTAAAAATACATGCTTCATAGAAAAAATGAATAAAAACCATAGTCACAGCATTAAATATTATTTGAAATAATCAAATTAACTAATTAAAAGAGTTTTTTCCATTAATTTTTAACATTTTAAAGTTACCATTTGAAAAATAGGAGCTTTGAACCAGATGTTTCCCCCAAAATTCAGTAGTTTATTGCGACAGATTCTGTGGATGATTTTCCTCACCGTTCGATCCAGGTTGGAGCTATGAACCTTCCCTTTCTTCTAGTATCATTTTCATTTCATTTCATGGTAACTTTTTAGGGTTTTGAGCCCCTTGGGGTAAATATATTGCACACAGAGGGAAATGAGCCCTTGAATGTCGAAAGGTGAATTGCAATGCACTAAAATTGAAGGCCAGATGCACTATGACGCTTTTTCCCTTGACCTGGGGTGCATTGGGCGCAATTTCCATTATTATTTTTTTGAATGAAATGGATCCTAATGAGTCTTATTATTGTGTTTTAGGTATTAATTGGATCAAAATGAAGATTATATGGAGGGAAAGAGAACATGATTTCCCTAAACGAACCAAGCACACTAAGAGTCCTCAGAGATTGCGGGTTGCTAAAGTACTTCAGATTGTCGGGTATGAGGTAGAAAATGGAACTATTAGAGTTCCTTGTTCGTTCATGGGATCCGATGATATAGGATTTTCACATTGGGGAAAAAATGTTCCCAATATTAGTAGAGGAAATTTATTTTCTCACAGGATTATCGAGGTCAGGTGTGCCCATTTCTCTTTTAGGATCTGCTCTTGGAGGAGAGACGGTGAGAGATTACATACTGCTGCACTATAATCTATGGACTGAACCTAGTAAGAATGGGAAAATAAGCATCCACGATGTATGTGATTTTCCTTTGAGGACCATCCTATTCACTATCGCAAAGCTTTTCGGTTCTACTACACTACATGTGGAAAACATATCATACATGCAATATGCACTAGAATGTTTGGAACCAACAATATTTAACTAGGTTGAAGTTGTCCTCTTTCAAATGAAATAACAACTAACCAAGGAAAAGGAACGAAGGAAGAATAATTTTAAATATTGCTCGATCCTAATCTCCTTCACCTTAGAGCAGATTCCATTGATGCAACCCCAGCATATTACACTGGGTATATCTGGCCCTAGAGATCCACGGGTGCAAATATGGGTAGAATTGATGTCTAGACATGTTGGTCAATTGACCATCATATTCTCTACTGCATTATTTTTCTGGTTTAGATGAAAAATTATTTCCATTGATGATTATGCATATGCAGGCGTAGACTTCTCAAGAGATCCAGACTTTATTCTACCAGATGGCGCTCAATGGGATGCAATTGGTAAGAATGTGTTGACCATGTTTTTTTATTTTTTCTAAGGTTTATACATGTTTTTTTATTTTGATGTTTCCCAAGACTAAACTAAAGTTTTGATGTATCCAAATGTGGGTAGAGTTCGACCAGTGGGTCAATGAGAGCAGGGAGCAAATGAGCCAACAGAGAGGACTATCAGGAGAGACGTCCTTTAGGATTTAGATATGACTAAGACTCTTGCTGACCTACAGCATCACATGGAGGGATTGACTCTTGGGATTCCAGATTTTCGGATCGAAGAGTTACCTATGAGACTGTAGCACTACACTATTGGCGTTCCTAACCGTTGGATGCGGTTATTACGTAGGATAGCTAGATCAGTAGCTTGTTATCATGAGCATCACTAGTTTACTTTGACATTTTTCATACATTTCGAGGTCATATGACCAATGTGTCTTGGGCACAAATTTTGTAATAACTTATAACAATATATCTACTTGTTTTCAGTGTTTTCCTATGTTTATTGTGCAATCCTATTCAATTATGTGATGTGAATTGAAAATATGTCCTTACATGTGTTGCAAATGTTTGTTTATAACATAATTCTCTAAGGAATCAGTGAATGTGTTCAAGTTTTTTGAAATGTGTTGATATTGAATGAAGTCAAAATGCCTCTCCAGAAGTCGAACTCTTAGGAACATATGATGTAGTGTTGGATTTCTGATAGCATAAACACTAGTAAGTTGCAGTACAACAAGTTGTGATTCTAACTTGATGATGATGCAGTTAATACCAAATGAAATGGCATGAGAAAGAAGTTCAATGAATGCGCTATAATCAACGATATTGTTTGTAGATCGAATTATACAAATCCCTTGAAAACTCACTAACTCGTCGTTCAGAGAAAAAATGGCCCACACTGCAGAGGGTAGATTATGCATACTACGACTAGCACCATCAGCATACCCAATGAATGGTTCCAAAATTTCAGACATTTGCGATGAAATGTAAAGTGGATTACTAACTTCAATAAAACTCTATAAAAACAAACTAAGATAGTAAATGCTAATAAAAAGCATATATACAATATAATACAAAAATTTCATGTTTAAGCATAGTAACATTTGAGATACAACCCATTTCGAGGTTGTGCCAATGGAATTCCATCATAATCTACCAACTCGCAGGTGCCCTTAGCAAGAACACCTTCGAAAATATAAGGGCCATGCCATAACGGCTCAAATTTTCTTGTACCTATTACATCAGCGTCCTGATCATAAAGTAAGACCAGGTTACCCTCTGATAAGATGCGAGGCTGGACATGTTGGTCGTATTGCGCCTTAACTCGTCTCTTATTGGATTTTTTGGCCAATGAGGCTTCACAACATGTTTCATCAAGATGGATGAGGTTAAAAAGACGTGCTTCTTAAATATAGGTGTCAGGTAACAAGTCAACAATGACTTTTAACGACGATATTTCACATTGGATAGGAAAGATAGCTTCCAGACCATACACCAATTGAAAGGGTGTAAATCTGGAAACTTCCATATCATAAAGTAAGACCAAGTCACCCTCTGAGAAGATGTGAGGTTGGACATGTTGATCGTATTGCGCCTTAATTCATCTCTTATGGGATTCACTGGCCAATGCGGCTTCACAACGCATTTCATCAAGATGGATGAGGTTAAAAAGATGCACTTCTTCTATAGAGGTGTCAGGTAACAAGTCAACAACGAGTTTTAATGATTTTATTTCACATTGGATAGGCAAGATAGCTTCTAGACCATACACTAATTGAAAGGGGGTAAATCCGGTTGCATTTCTTAGCGAGGTTTGGTATTCCCACAAAGTCGAGTACAAGAACAAATACCAATTTCATTTATGAACTCCTATAATTTGTTGAAGCATTCGCTTAAGAATCTTGTTAATAGCATCAACTTATCCATTGGATTTTGGATAATAAGGAGTAGAACTATCATGTGACAGTCCTAATTTGGCATTCAACTCATTCATCATGTGATTGTGAAAATGCTTACCATGATCTGTGACTATAGCATGTGGAACACCAAACCATGAGATGACATGATCAAAAAAGAATAATGCAGTTGTTTCTCCTGTGTTTTGAATGTAGGCATCACTTTGGCCTGCTTGGTAAAGTATTCTACCACGACAATAATATAACCATGTCCCCCGAACGAATGAGGGTTGCAGGTTATGAAGTCAATGCCCCATTTTTTAAATGGTCCCACAGCGATAACAGGATGCATCAACGCTGGCGGTTTGCTGATTTTACGATCAAATATCTGGCACGCATGACAACTTATGACCGCGAGGATGCATTCACAAAATATAGTAGGCCAAAATTAACTGACGATAAGTATCTTCTGCGCAGTAGCGTATCTAGACAAGTGTCCACCAAAAACCCCAGCATGAAAATCATTTAAAACCTTCTCATCCTCCTCATGAGTGAGGCACCTCCTTAAAATCGTATCGCCCACGATCATATAATCTTTGGCTTGGTATCGAATACGTCGTTGTTGAGAGTGAGATGTATCGAGCCACAAATTCTGGGTTTGGAGATAAATGATAAAATCCCCATACCAAGGATCAGATGATCTGATCAGAAATAGAGAGTCATTAGGAATTGATGGTTCCGATGTAGTAGTAGTACTATCAAAGGGAAGGTTGCAAAGAAGCTCAGCCAAAACTAAAGACTTCTTTGACTTGGATCAAGGTACATTTTAATGGTGTGCTCAACGATACTAATATATATGTGTGGAATTTCCTCATAAGACCAAGCAAATATATCATGGAATTCACAAAATAGAGAGCGAGAAGTTTTGAGTTCTAATGGATAACAATACAAGATGACATGAATGTTTTATAAAATATTGAGTTTGGTTGAAATATTGATAGAAATGGTTTCTTAAATATTTGATAAGTTTTTCTCAGATTCGATTGGATTAATGGGAAAATAATTCTAAAAGAATGTTTTGATGGATGGGTAATATAGTTCAATAATATTATCTTCTTAGTAATCCTAAATACGGGAATGATGATGATGATCTTCCCATGGTTCTCCTTCTGGCATCATGGATTCCACAATGCTCTCATCATTCAAGAATGTGAATGAAAAAGGATCATATGGAGTACCAAAATATAATGAATGATCAACCCAAACGATTGGCAATGATGATTTCCAATTCACCGCCCAAGTCATGTATATTGATTTCTATGCTAGCTCAATTGGGTTGGGAAACATAATTTCATCCAACGTAACAACTTCAGAATCATCTGTAATCTTCCTTAAGAAAGAAGGAGTGGAAAATATCATGTATAATGTCTCTATGCTTTCAATCTCTGCCAACGTCATAGGTGGCAGTAATACAAAATTTCCCATTAGGGAAGAATCCTTTAAGGGCCCTACACTAATGTTTTGAAGTGATATTTGGGGTGCGTCAACTAACAGAATGCTTCCAGTTGCCTAGGAACTGGAGGAAAAGAAGGAGAGTTGATTGATGACTATAATAACACCTTTATGAGGAAAGGTGATCATTCTAAAATAAGGAGAGATGATCACAGTCATAGCATATACCCATGGCCTTCCGAGTAAAATGTTGTAGTCAAGGGGTCCATAAACAACCTCAACTTTAACAACTATTGTTTTTCCCCCTAGTTCGACATGTAGGATAATAATGATACTACAAGGCTTATATGTATGACCGTAAAAATATTTCAACAACGTAGGTGATTGAGATAGGCGTGGCGAGCCAAGGGACTTCCAATAGTTTAGAGACATAATGCAAGTAGATTCTCCCTCATCAATAATAGTACGATGAATGAGGTGATTGAGAACATTTACTTGGATGGATAATGCCAATTTTTCTGGTAATTGCGGCACATAGCCCATATGATTAAACACTACAAGATTGGAATCTGTCGAATCGATTCCACCAATTTCCCACAACAAAACCTGCTTCTGGGGGGGACAATTTTGAAGTACCTCAAGCGTCAACATAAATGAAGGAGATTGAACCAAACCTTCAACTATATTATAATTTTTAGCAGCTCAAGCTCTAGGATTGAATGTCGATTTATGAACGACTCCCTTCGGTGGATTTATTGTTAACTCAGGAATAGCAATTGGCGGAATAAATTCCATAGATAGATTCGTGGTCGAGGTAGTAGGTTTCTCAGTAGCCTGACTACCATAATATTTATTATGCGTTGACACCAAAACATTATTTTTTGGCTTTGTGACAGATAGCATAAGAACTTGGGAACTAGAAGGTGGATCCGCAACAACCATATTTGTGTCTGGATTCAGAAATGGATTTGTCAATACAACAGATGGATTCAAATTCTTAAGAAATTTTGAGACTTCGGCGTGGTGAGGACAATCGCGAAAAAAGTGCTCCTCATTACATATTATGCAAGGGGAACAAGGTTTCTGATTGTTTCCATTTTTTTTATCAGATTATCGTTCCTGCAGGGTTGAATTTTACTTTTTCTTTGCTTTCCCCTTTTTCTTACTTCCGGGTTAGTTGCTTGTCACTTTTTCTTTTGTCAACACGACATGAATTTCAGAAGAAGGTACAGGATCATATGCATTAGAGTGATATGTGCTTTCAATACCAATCATACCATCATTGCCATGAGAGCCCTTAGATGGATGGGAACAGTAAAATTAGATTGCAACGTGTTGGGAATTTTATGATAGAGCGTGCCAGACTGAGTGCAAATAAAATCTAAGTACTAGGCATGATAAATGACCTAATCTTCAGTGATGACACCACCCTTAGCCACATCCTCGGTGAGAGATGGCAACAAGGACTTAATGAACCACTCAACAAGAAGCTGATCAGGAACAAATGCCTTGACCATTATACGACGACGACGTTGTTACACTAAAAATTGTCATCCTGACATTCTGCTATGGGTATGAGCTCATTATAACTCATACTTCCTCCTTTTGCAATTCTAACATATCAGTTCTTCATATCAAGCCTTGAAAATCAGAGAAAAGTTCCTAAAAATCTCTTAAACTTTGGTATCGCACTTTCTCTATACATTGCCTACGGTCCCACACCTAATATTCAGCTCTACTGCGGGCCTGAAACGCACTTTATATGTGTTATAGGTGTGGACTCCTGTAAAACTCAAAAAGGCGATAAAGTAAAGTTAAAAAATTGATTTGAGATTAATTCTAGAAGATTCTAGACGAGAATTTTCGGGAATGAGTACGCTTTGATAAGGTGCATGTATCCCTTACCTTATGGAGCTAACCCCTTGATGTGAGGATCTTATCCCTTTGAAGGAGGATTCTATCCCTTCATATTTGGAACAGAAAAACCTCCTCTTTTCCACTATAAAAAGAGGCATTGGGTAGCCTCAAAGGGAGTTAGAAGCTTTAGAATATTTGAGGATAAGTGCTGTTGAGATTCAGACTCAGTTAAATAAGACTTTTGTGAGGAGAGATTACATACCTCTATTTTTCTTGATTGAAAGAGTGTAGAGCTTTTCAAAGTAGAGGAGACTCCTGCTTCGGACCCTGGGAAGACCTGTGCAACATCAAGGCTCAGGTTGTAAGGTTTTCTTTCTTTTGAAATTAATACAAATATACTCATTTTTCTCAATAAGCTGTCTATTAATGGTTTATTTCATAGATTCCTTGATCACTATGATAAGCATGGTTTATGATGATTTCTATACAGGTGCTATGTAATATTTTGCTTTTTTGTGACTGCAGATTTACGAAGAAAACTCCTTCAAGTGCACGAGGGACAATAACGACTTCAAACAAGCGCTGGACATAAGGTAGGTATTTTACACCTTTATATAACTATTTGTAAATCATATATGCTTAGAGAAAGATTATTTTATTTGGCTATTTGTTGCTAGATACTTTTAGTACTAGGGAGATCGGTCTTGTCCTCAAGAATGATTTATCCGTCCAACAGACGCCACTCATGAATATGATCAAAAATGTGAGTAGCATTAGTCTGTTTGAAATTGGTCAAGAGTTCCATTCCAATTTCATATCGTATGCGTAACTAGAAGTGGTTCAAAAAGGTAGTAGCTAAAATAGTGATATTATCAAATGAAGCTCATGGTAACTCAATGTACCCCTTTGCAGTCGGACCAATGAGCATACGCTAGAAAATACATAGTCGAACAAAGTCATCATTTAAGGATTTGGATGAACACAAAAAATGATAAGTCATAACATGGGTCGAGGGTCTTCCCTAGGGTTTCCATTGAACTTAGGAATAGGGTGATTTATGTGGTATCATCGGCCACCAAGGATCATAGCAGATTGGATCATTGGTAAGTCGATTTAAATTAGGTAATTCTAAAGTTGTAACAAAGGGAAACTGTTAAGTCAGGTCGAGCATAACCAGGGTATGATGGAATTTCTTGGGCAATAGGCCTTTGAGCACCAGCATAAGGAATTTGTTGCTGGTAACCCAGATAGGGGTTGTTTTGATAAGAAAATGCTTGAGGATTCTGTTGACCAAAACCTGGGTAAGCTACTTGTTGTTGGAATGATTGTTGTGGCATTTGTGCTTATGGCTACCAAGGTGTCTATCCACCAAGATTATAGAAACTAGAATAGCTTGGACTTGGTTGTGAATAGGTAAAACCCGATTGGGCCTGCAACATCCCATAATAGGGTAATCCATTTTGTGAATAAATAATTCTAGATACAGGTTTTCATAAACTCGCCGAAGGAGTTGGAGTCTGAGGGCCCAATACTTGAGGGTATGGGTTGAAGGACCCACCTAAGACGGTTGAGGTACAAAACTTTGATCCTGTAACAGGGGTAATGATGTACAATCGTTTGTGGTTGAATGGGTAGGATAGGTTTCCATTGACAAACAGTCATTGCAACATTAGGATGACCATATAACGACTGAGTACTTTCAAAATGAGTGACCATAGGTAGCCCCCCAGCATGAAAAGTATAATAATATGGAATATATTGTTCCCCAAATGACGGGAGTCTAGTTGAGATTGTACTAGATGAAATATACCCAGATAGACCATCTTGATATTGCATTGAAGATGTATATAAAGGATTAATCCATTCAGTACTCATTAGATATGTACCAGATAGAATACTAGATGATGACATTGGTGAACTCCATGGGTTTGAGGATGCACCAGAGAAGGTTCCAGATAAAGATTGGTAACCAGGTGGGATGGAAGGGCCACCATATAGATGTGTCTCTAGTGATGTGGTGAACATCAACAGAGTAGTAACAGTAGATGTTGTCGTAACTATAACATATGGTACAGCTGGAGATGATGCTTCAGCCATGGTCATACGACCCAATGTATACCCTATAGGATCTACGGGAACTCAAATTGACACAAGATCAAAGAAACCAGTGTGAGGTGATTGAAGAAAAGACTCGTAAAGATAAATCTCCAACCCAAAATTAGTTGGAGTTGAAGTTATTTCATCTTGTGGTATTTCTTCAATCGAAATCAAACCAAGTGGAAGGATTTCACCGCCAGGCCTTAGATATATTTTAGGTGGTTGACTGCATGATATGGGAGACTCAATGGCTTCAATCGATTTTGGAGAGACCGATACAGGAACAACTTCTAGTTGTTTGACTTCGGGATCTAGATGTTCTGGTAAAATAATGACATGATCTGAATCAACTTCCAGTTGAACAACGTTGGGTTCGGGAGGTATGGTCTCACTGATTGGATGGATCGTGACCAAAGGTAGTTGTGAGGACTCTGTCTCAACAATAGTAGATGAACCATGATTTTTAGAAACAACTCGAGATTACTCTGGTATATGTGAGGATGATGTCGCACTAGAGGTACTAGTAGTATTGGTTTCGGTAGAACGATGCCTTCGCCGACCAGAAATGGCTTCTGGTGGTAATGGTAGTTTAAGTGCTATTCTACGCAAACGAAGGGGAAATGGATGTTCTTCTTCCATGATGACTAATTTATTTTATGAAAAAAACAAATAAACAAAATAAAATGGTAATTCTAGGCAAAAGGTTTACCAAGTAATTGTGAACTGCAGAATACCTCCTGGTGAACCAAGAAGTACAGGCAGGCAATCTCCGAATGATGTGTTCCATGTATCACAAGTTACAAGGTGGATGACTCGGTTACCTATGGATGGATAGCAACCTAAAGTTGTCCTCCCAAATCTACTCGAAGATACGTGGAGGCCCAAGTCCGTATTAGCGTTGTCTAATGTGAAACCGCACAATGAGAGCACCCCCTTATACTTTTTGTACTAGAACACCGCCCTATATACCCTAAAGTACGTGGATGAGCTCCGATATACTTACGTACATGGAGTGAGGTATCACACTCTGAATGTATCGCAGACAAGTTAGCAACAGTTTCTATGTTTAACGACGCTGGAACATGTCTCTATCCTAGACCTTCTAAATGTTATCGTTAATGTTCCAATGCTTTCTTAGGTTAATTGATGTAAATTTTATGTTGATATCGTTTTAAAAAATTTCTTTGAGGTTCACTGCATGATGTAATGGAAATTCATAAAAATGCAAACTAAATGATAAGCAAACTTTTCAATTTAGCTTTTTCAATGAAAATCCTAGCTATTAAGGGAAAGAGAAATTGGTTTTTGAGAAAACAACAAAGAGCAAAAACTAAATGTAGCTTTCCTAACTTGTTCGTATGCAACACATACAATTCACTTTATGCACATGCATGTTTTTCTTTTTATTTCCCTTAAAGTGAATTAAAGAAAGGAAACTATATGCATAAATCAATCGAACAAGTGTTTTCTTATGAGAAACGAGGAATAAACAACAATTTCTCTTAGGAAAATGAAGAATGGAACTACAATTTTCCTACAAGAAATGAGGAATGAAACAAAAATTTCCTTTTCGAAAAGAACTGATCTAATGAAGAAATGAGATACTTTGAATTTTATTTTACAATGATAAAGAAAAACACTAATGAAACATTGAACAAATTCACTTTTCAAAGGAGGAAGAACATGAAAGTTTACTAGTCTTTAAGAGGTATCAGATATCTAAGAATACAGCAAACAAGTGGCAGAGACTGAAATAAATGACAAATTTTGATGGAATTTGGTTGGCTGAGGGGGAACACAGTCTGTAAGGGGGGACAGTGCATTACAGAGCACCCGTAAGTGGGAGACAGTGCACTGCAGTGCATTGTGTCTTGACCAACAGTGCGTTGGGCACAACTAAGATTGAAAATCAAGAAGCTTGACACACTTCTAATGCAATTTGTTAATTCAAATGACTGATAACAGAAATTAGATGATACTGATGAGGATAAACATAGGCAAAAAACACTAGGAATGATAGGATACTCCCTAGCGGAGTCACCAATTTGTTATACGGAATGTGATCTACAGATAAGCCAAATTCCATAAGTGTGGTATTTATCACTTAGAACAACATAGGAAAGAATAACTATCACTTTCTCTAAAACAAGCAGATATGCAGAATGGGAAAGGAGCCTACTTGTGATTCTTTCTCTTCTCCTTCTCCTTCTGTCATTTTTTTCGTCGCTCTCAATCCAATTCAAGTCGCTATATGGATTCCTGCAAACACAAACAGAGAACAACAAACAACATGAAATATACAAGATATCTACTTATCTTGCTCAAGTCAAATCATTTAGATCTGAAATACATACATCATTCAAGAATAAATTGCACAAAAAATAGAGACATATGTATGGGAAAATGAACAACAATATTTATTAAAGAGTAGAAGGGAAAGATTACAACCAATGGATCGATTTGTTTTCAACTTGCTCCAGCTTCATTCTAGCCTCATCACATCCAGTATTATCCCAGAAACATATCAGTACTTTCACTCTCTTATCAAATGAGAATCCAATAGCATAACTTTACCAAAATTCTTCCTTCCCTAGCACTGGGATGAGTGCTCAATTTATAGGGAAAATGATCGTAGTTTCTCAATGAATGACTTTCTAAAAATAGGAAAGACATGTTTCCAAGTTTATAGGTGTTATATGGACACTTGGATTCAAATTTTGACACATATGGACTCTTCTAGAAGGAACTGACCATGTGGATATTCCCAGAAAAATGAGAATTCCCCTCCCAGGTGACCAACACACCCTTGAGCATCGAGAAGTGCACTATAGTGCACCCTTGCATGGAGGATTTGGCACTGCAACGCAGTTAGTCCCTTGCAGATGAGCATTGGTGAGTCAGTAGGTCATATAACATATACTTCAAACCTTGGAAATCTCACAATAGAAGCCATGAATGAAATGTTCTTCACTTAGGGCATATAGCAACTGAAATATAAGGGGATGATAGACCTTATATCCTTGGTCATGGGGATGATGTCCAATTTGACTAAGTCTTGAGGGATGATGCCAAAATTGAACTATAACAATAGCCATTATTCATGCTTTAAATATGTGGATGCATTATCTTCTTGGCAGTAGGTTTTTGTTGATGAGATATCATAGTGGGTTGAGATATTTGTTTGACCTAACGAATTTGAATTCCAAAAAAGATACATGGTTTGCTACCCTTAGTGAGTTTTATTTCAAGATTAGATACATAAAGGGTAAGGAGAATAAGGTTGCATATGATCTCAACAAGAAAGTGCAGTTAAACCATGTTGTGAAAGTGAGTTCATATGGGAAAGATATACAATATCGGATATTACATGCAAGACAACAAGATGACAGGTACAGGGAGCTTATGCACAGGTTACAACAGAGTACAAGTGATCAGGATGTGGATTATCATCTCGCGGCAGATGGCCTGGTGATATTTAGATACAAGATTTATGTGTCAAATGACAGTGAACTCGAGAAGCTTATATTGAGGGAGTTTCATGTTAAGCCATATTCAGGTCACCCAAGATATCAGAAGACATTGAAAACAGTGAATGAGTTCTACTATTGGTTGAATCTAAAGAAAGAAATGGCAAATTTTGTGGTGATATGTTTGTACTATCTGCAATTCAAAGCATAGTGTAAGCATCCAGGTGGGTTTCTTTAGCCTATTTTGATTCCATATTGGAAATGGGAGGTAATTTCCATGGCTTTCATTACAGGTATTCAGAGGACATTGAGGCAACATAATCCTATCATGGTTGTGGTAGAGACATTGAGAAAGGTAGCTCAATTCATTCCAGTGAAGACTACTTATTCATCTATTGAGGTAGCACAGGTCTTCATCAAGGATATCATGAGATTGCATGGTGTTACGAAGAAGATTGTGTCGGACAGATATGCTAACTTCACTTCCAAGTTTTGGAAGGACCTGTTTGTAGGATTGTGGATAGAGTTAGCCTTCAGTACAACTTATCATCCACATACAGATCAACAGATAGAGAGTTTCAATAGGATTCTGGAGGATATGCCGAGGATGTATGTTATGCATCAACAGAGGAGATGTGAGGAGTACCTTCCATTGGTCGAGCTCACTTACAATAATGCTTATCAGGAATCACCAAGGATGATTCCATTTGAGGCATTGTATAGGCAGAGTTGTCACACTCCCATTAGTTGGAGTGATCCAGTGAATAGGGTCATTATGGACCAGACATGTTAGCAGAAATGGAACAAGAAATGTGGGTTAGAAAGAAAAATCTAAAGGTAGCACAAGACAAGCAGAAAAGTTATGCAGACCAGAACAAGGGATTTAAGAAGTTTCTGATTGGGTATCATGTGTATTTGTGCATCAATATCAAGAAGAGCTCCTTGAGGATTGGATTATGTACCAAGTTGGCACCACAGTATTGCGAGCCTTTTTAGATCCTTAAGAGGATTAGAACAGTGGCCTATAGACTTGTACCACTTCTGACAATGAAATTCCATGATGTTTTTCATGTTTCACTGCTTAAAATATATGTAAAGGATTTTTATCATGTTATTGATTGGTATGTATTGCAGGTGGATCAAGAAGGAGAATTCCAACTAGAACATCAATGCATATTGCAGCAAAAATATCTCATGCTCCGAAACAAAGCACTCAAGCAAGTTAAAGTGCAGAGGAATAAATTTGGGCCTCATGAAGCTACGTAGGAGATGGATGATCAGATGTGGGCTATGAATCATTCATTTTTTTCCAGTGAAAGCAAATGAGCCTTGGTATTTTTACATATTTGTGTATGGTTGTTATTTTAAATACCGTGATGAGCTAAGTTATAAAGCTCCAATAAGCAGTGTGGTTTTCATGTTGTCATGTTTGTCATCATGGTTTTTCTTTGAGCAAGATTTTATTGTAATGACTATAACGAGATGGGCTATAAATCTCCATAAGTAGTATGTTTTTTATTTTAACCGGTTTTTCTGGGTATAGGTGTGTTTTAACATCAAGGACAGTGTTCCCCTAAGAGGGAGGGGTCTGTAACATCCCCAAGTAAAAATTTCATGTAATAAAAGTTCATAAAGGTAAAATAAGACAACGGGAAAGGGACACTTCTTCTAAGATGAATGTTGGGAAAAATATCCTAGTGGGCATCACGTGTTGTGTTTATGGCTAAGGAAATTGGCAAAGGAAATGGCTAAGGCTTTGTAAAAACAAAAAGGTATTTTTGGCATAGTATTTATGAAAATAAAGGAAAATAGGAGAAAAGGAAGGTGAAATGTCACAAGTTGCATGTGAGGAGGAAAATGAAGGAAATAATGGAGAATTGAAGAAATTAGAGGCATAATCAATAAAAATACCTCATAGCATCAATTGGTATATTTTTGTCAGTTTACTGTTGGAATTTTTCTGAGAGAGAAGAAGAGCACCAATAGGATAAATAAAGAAAGAAGCAAAGGAAGGACGAGGACATGAAAGGAAAGAAAAGGAAAGGAAAGGAAAATCAAAGGAAAGCAAAGGAAGGAAAGGATCAAGCAGTCTCAGCAGGAATACTTGCAAGTAACAAGTTTCATGTATGCTTTCTTGGCTGGTTTTGACATGCATGGTATGTGCATGTTGGTATATGGTTCTTTTGTTGTCATTGGCATGGGTTTTGTGTAGAAATTATACAAACAATATGTATACCATTTGATTGAATCCAATCATGTAATATACTAAAACAAGATATTGAATCCTTATACAATATTTGCAGAAAATAAACACGATCACACAATCACACTAAGTAAGAGAAAGAAGAAAATCAATCGCACAACACAGATATTTTTCCTGGGGAAAGATTGCTGCTCAAAAACCCTATATCTCTATTGTATAATGAACCAAGGAATCATGAAACAATACAATGCCTTCTTCTCACAAGAGTATGTTGCACTATCCTAACTATCTCACGTTGATCCAGACAAAATCGGTCTAGTACTTAGCCAATTCTCAACGTGCCATCAGCGTACCTTGCTCACGCAACTCATGTGGAATGAAATCCCTATTCTTTAGGAATTTCAGCCTTCCTTGATTGCGCAAACATCATGGGAAATCCTATGGTGTTATAATTACATCTGGGAAGTTTGTTAAAAATACAACTGATATTTAGCTTCCCTTTAACCTTTGTCTCAACTGGGTCTTCATCAAAACTGACATGCATGCAGCTATTAATAGTAAATTATTAGTCACTTGACAGATCACTGCATGTGAATTAAATCTGATTTAATTCACTTGACCTCTTACTAGTGCAACAATCAGTTACAACTAGTTAAATTGATTTTAACTCACTTAATTGAGTTAATTTATTTCTCATGCATTACACTAATACTAACTGCAACTTTGACTCTAAAACAAATAGAATCACTCTACATGCCTCACCAACCACCCTCAACTCTAAATTCATGAGCTAACTGAGTCTATCACAGTCAGTTAACTATTACAAGTTTTTATGAGATAAGATTACAATTTATTGTCCAATTTATTTAAGGGATAAATAAATTTGACATGTATTTCTTCTAATTTAATTAAGAAATAATTAAATCAAAATCCTCCATGGTATTCATTTATGGGTTCCATTTTTTGGATGTTGTTTCTAGATGCCAATTTCATTATTTCTTGTTGCAAGTTTCAACACTCCCTCTCAACAAGAAAGGAATCAATCTGTCTCGATTCAGTACCTTTGGAATGTTTTGCATGTAACACTTCTGAAAATGAATAGCCTCCAAACAACTGAAATAGTATAATGCATCTGTCATCAGAGTCTTCTGATGGTTGGATACTACTGCACATGTCTACTGGACTCTCTGTGATGTCGACATCTGCATCCATGCACTTTGCGCTGCTGTAAACTCTGATATATGCTCCAGTATCTGACACCTATCACTTTGATTTCTATCCTCCTGACATCTAACTGCATCAATCTAACTGATCCTTCCTACTACTACTGTATTGTGGGCTCCCCATAGCCAGGTTCAATCCATGAGACACACCATCTCAATGGACCCTGCCCAAATTTCTTCTAGGGATCATATCTGCACATCACCCTCCATCACACCTGGAGGTATAACTGCATGTACTCCCTCTACCCATCTGGGTCAAAATTTCCCCTCCTGGAGGTCTCTACTTGAGTGGACTCTTCCACTCAATCTCCTCCCTGCTTTTCCAATTTTGGCTGCTCCACAAACTTCTGAGACTGCTTCTGAGGCTGCATGTTGAGAGATAATTGCTCCCTCTCAACCACCAAGTCATTAACCATTTCTTTTCTTCTCGAATCCTTGCATGCATCCTCAACCTCGAGAGAATACAGGTTCTTAACTCTGGAACCGATCTGTTTCACCTGTCCCGTGGCTATATGTTTAAGGAAAAATTTTCCTTTTTTAAACATCACCTCATAATCACGGTCTTCCAATACCGCTACGGAGATTGGGTTCTTCTTTAGGCCTGGAACATACAAAACATCTGCTAGTTTGAGATGGGAGCCATTCTCCCTCTGAAAGGTAATTGTACCTATATCGGTAGCGCTATTCCTCTCGTCATCTCCAAACTCTATGCTTTGCTGGAGGTCCTTTTCCTCCAAGTCATTGAAGAGATCTCTATTCCCCGTTATATGGAACGAGGAATCGTTGTCTAAATACCACATGCATATAATTACAGTGTTGGCCATGCATGCAATGAGAGTCAAATAAAGCTCAAAATTTGAAGCCAATGCTTCGCCTGGTGTAACTGCAGGCTCCTTCTTGCTTGCCTTCTTCTATGGACAATTTGTAGCATAGTGCCCATGCTCGTGACAGTGAAAAAATCTGATCTTAGACAAGTCACTCTTGCCCTATTTGCCTTGGGACTTCTTTCCCTTTGCTTTCTTTGCCTTACTGGCCAAGGCATAATCTTCCTCGTCATTAGTCTTGGATGAGGATCCATCCCTGGTATTCCACCTGAATTATTCTTGTACCAAATCCGACCAAAGTTACTCCCAATCTAAAACTTCTCCATCTCATTGACAGAGTCCTGATAACTATGCCAACTCTTGGGAAGGCCTAGAAGTGTTAGGCTCACCAAGTCATCATCTGCTACAGTCACACCAACACTTCCAATCTCATCTCGACATTGAGTGAACTTTTCCAAGTATGTTGGTACCGTCTCGCCCTTCTCCTTCTTGATTTTCCCGAGCTTGTCCTTCATCGCCAACTTCCTTTAGTCGATGTTGTTCTAAAACATATCTGTCAAGGCCTTCCACATTGCATATGGAGTTTCCTTGCCATGGATACTTGAGACAATGTGATCTCAAACTCCCTCTATTAAGATCTTCCTCGCCCTTGCTACCTTCTTTTTCCAAGCATCAAGAAGAGCGGCGCCTGCTGCTGCGGGCTCGGGAATATCAATATCAATGAGTTATTTCAACTTTTTGTCCTCCAAAACTACCTCCATTCTGTCTTTCCATGTGATATAATTATAACTTCCCTCGAGTGCATATTCCAATCTTAATCCATTGAAAGCCATCTTGATCTGTTAGATGTCTAAAAATAATTTTTATCATAGGTTATAGTATTTGAATAAAATAATTATTAATTTAAGATATTAAATTAATAATTATTATTCTAGAATATTTAATAAATTTGTGAGATACTTAGAAATAGAAATTTGTTATTTAAAATAGGACTCTAGAAAAGAGTTGTTTCCTAGGGTCTAAGTTAGGAGTAAAGTTAGTAGTTTGGTTAGAAGTTCATTTATTGTAAATGGACACTTGTTTATTTTCCAAGTGATCCATAACTAGATTAAGTTAGAGCATAGAGCTTATAAATAGGTCAGTTTCCTATTTTCATTGTAATGTGTAATGAGAGAATGTGAGAGTGAGTTTACATGTGTAAAATCCTGTAATTTGCTATGTAATATTTTTTCTTGATCAATAAAGTTGTGTGTATGAGGACACTTCTGCACTTTTATGTGGTATTAAAGCCATGGTAATGCTATGAGGAGGAGATTCCAGCTCTACCAGGTCGTGGAAAACTCAACTCCGTTGAAGTGATCAGCAAAAGATTGGTATGAAATTTGCAAATTTTTTTATTAATTTTAGATCTGCAAATTTTAAAATCATTTTTTAAAGGAGAAAATGAAAAATCTGTGTGTGATGTTGCAATAAATAGAAATAAGAAGAGCGTTGTTAACATAGCGCATCTGCACTGAATGGGCCGTAGCATTTTAACACTGTTTAACAAATTTAATTTGTTTAACGAATTTGTAAGTGTTGTTTTAGCAATCTTGTCACAGCCGTGCAGAAAGAATTGTGTTTATTCGCAATTGTTTTTAATCTTGATCTGAATCAAGACAAGCTAGGTAGTTTTGTGGAATGGTTCTGAGATCTTCATTTTTGGGTGCGGCTACGATATTAGACATTACCGTGATAATTTTGAAGAAGATCAACGACAAATTGTGAAGCGTTACAATTGGTGTTCGATGGAACTGTGATGTCGTTTTGGCCTTTCAAATAATTTCATTCTGCCTTCGTCCTATTCTGTTGTTGGGTTTACCGTGATGTCGTTCTGCCTTTACAAATGTGATATGGTGCCCAGATGAATTAAACAGCGTTCTGCACTTTTAAAATAATTGAAACAATGTTTTTTCAAATATGGTGCGCGATGTTTTTATAAAACAACGTTTTAAAATAGTTGAAATAGCGTTTTAAAATAGTTATCCAGCGTTTTAATTGGCATCAATCCAGTGTTTTATGATTAGAACCAGCGTTTTTTCTAAATAGAACCAGCGTTTGCACCAATAATTAAAGGCCATTGTTAAGCTTGCAGATCTTCTCATTACAAATCTGCTCATTCTGAGAAGGCCAGTGTTAAGCGTTAGACAGCATTACAGATCCGCTCATTCCGCCTGTACTGGATCTGATTATCAAGTTTTAAAACTTGTCTTCCATGCTCCATTAAAGTGCCAAACCCATCATCGGTGGTACGTCGATCGGTGAAAAGGAGGAATTACGTATCAGTATACTGCCAATCAGTTGCAGATGTAGGGTTGAATGCTCATATCGAGTTCGAAGAGGGGACCTGAGAAACTCACAGGATAAAAAGGGGGCCAATATTTGGTAAGTCAAACCAGTTTCTGCTCACTTTTAGAAAATGCTTTAACTGCATTCCCCTTCCGATGGCGTTGCAATATCTCTGGAATTTTTCTAGAGATTCATTTGCGGAACGGAAGGAAGCGGTTCAGTTATGCTTCCACCTCAGTTCCATTTTTTTGATGGCTAGCTTTTTTAAGAATTAAAGAAGCGTTGAAAACGATTTTTTGGCCCAGCGTTTAAAAATCATGTTTAATGAATTGATCTAATTGGCCAGCGTTTGATTTGTGTTTTTTATATATGTCGATGCCAGCACAGCCAGCCAGCATTGGATTGCATTAAAACAACATTTGCTATTGTATCTTGGTATTGGCATTGAATCATGGCATCTCGGGATAAAGCATTGCAATTTACTTGAATAACATTGCAATTTTTTTTGTAATTGGAGTAATAAGGGTATTGTAATTTTTGGAGCAATAAGAAGATTTGTGCCTTGTAATTTGTTTCTGGAGAGATAGTGTGACTCAAAGTAATTTTACTTTGAGGGGGGGTAATTTTTTTTTACCAGATTGTGCAAAAGCACCATTGTAAAAGTCAAATTTTGAAAGTTTCCTTGTAAATATTTGAGAAATTGACTAGATCCAAGTGCAAAGCTCAGTCAATTTTCTCCTGTTTCGATGACTATTTGAGGGTCAAGGCGATGCCCTGATAGTTCGTTTTTTGCATCGTGTGTTGCTGTTGTGTTGCGCATCTTGATTTTTTTTGGAGCTTTATTCGTGGTGTGAAGTCTTAACACTACAATGTCTAAGTTGATTAATTTCTTTTCTGATTCCGACAAACTTGAAGGCTCAAAATATTACAAAACATGGCAATGCCTCATCGAAAGCACTCTTGTTTATAATGAACTATGGCATGATATTTGTGATGGAGATGTAAAGCCAAATAAACCTATAGATGCAGCTGCGCTAGCAAAATGGGAAGTTAAAAACGCCAAAGCATTAGCTCTCATTAAATCCTCTGTCAATGATGAAATGTATGTCCATATCGAAAATGCTAAAGATGCATGGTCTTCTTTGAGAACTTTTAAAGAGTTGTTTGATACTCAGCCTCAATCAAAAAGAGTTGATCTACAATTAAAATTGTTGCATCAAAAATTGACTGAAGAAGGAGATATTCTTGAATACATCTCCAGACTTAAGAATATTAAGCAGGAAATTGTTAATGCTGGTTTTCAAGCAGTTGATGATAGTTTTATGGTCACAATTTCTAGGCTTCCTTCTTCCTACACACATTTTTTAGAAACTCTACAGCTCACTGGAAAGTTAGAAAAGCTAAAGTTTGAGAGCTCTGCGAAATGTTGACTCAACATGATAAAACTTTTGGGAAGAAAAAGAAAGTTGGTGAAGATGTTTTTCTCACAGAAGCCAGTACTAGCAACTCCCCAGCTGACAATTCCAAAAACAAAGGAAAAGGTAATTTTAATCAAAATCAAGCAACGCAAGTTCGTGGTCACAGTCAACACAGAGGAAACAACTCCAAAAAAGGCTCCAATTCAGGCAGAAACAATTCTCAAGGCAGAGGCAACAATCAAAACAGAGGATCTCAGCAAGGCACAGGATAGAATCTAGGAAGAGGACAATCTCAAAACAGAGGACAAAGCAGAGGTCGAGGATAGTCTCAAGGAAGAGGCACTGATTTGAGTCAAATTGTTTGCAGGCAATGTAACAGAGTTGGTCACTATGCTTCAGATTGTCGCACATCTATCAATAAAATTTCTAAGTTTCAACAGCCTTCAGCACATTTTGCAAATGATCAAGATCAAGATGATAATGACTCAGAATATGTCTTCACTTCTTCACCAGCAATCCAACTTTCCTCTTATATTAAGAGTGATTATGAAGATGCTTGGATTTTGGATTCAGGAGCAACTTAGCACGTGACCTGTAGACGAGATTTCTTTTGGAATTTTCAAGAGTGCCATCTTAACTCCATATTTCTAGCAGATGATACAAAACATACGCCTTATGGAAAAGGTGCAGTCAAAGTTTTTCTCCCTGACATTGGAGAAAAATTGATTTCCAATGTGTGGTATGTTCCCACCTTTAAGAAAAAATTGTTGTCTTTGGTCATGATTCGACAAGCTGGACATCAAATAATTATGGAAGATGGCTTAGTTAATATTAATTCAGTCAAACAGAACTTCCAAACAGTGATGACAGGATATGAAGATGGAAAACTGTTAAGGATGAAAGGGACAGTTATTCCAAGGCATTCTGATTTTGCAGGGGCAGTTTCTACAGGAATTTCACCTATAAGATTATGGCATGTAAGATATGGACATTTTAATTTTGATAGTCTTTCTCAATTGGAGAAACAAGGGATGGTTAAAGGACTTCCAACTTTCAATAAGGAAAATGCAAAATGTGAAGCCTGCATTTATGGCAAACAAAGTCGAGAAAGTTTTCCAACAGGTACATGGCGCGCAAACAGGCTGCTGAAACTAGTTCACAGTGATGTGTGTGGTCCACTACAACCTTCATTATGTGGTTGCAAATATTTCTTGCTATTTATTGATGATTTCAGTAGAATGACTTGGGTTTATTTTTTGAAAAACAAGTCAGAAGCATTTGAGAAATTTAAAATTTTTCGACAACTTGTTGAAAATGAGGTCAAAGAAAAGATAGGTACTCTTAGGATAGATAATGGGGGACAATTCAACTCAAATGAATTCAAAACTTATTGTAGTGAAAATGGCATCAGAAGGCATCTTACAAATGTTTACACTCCACAGCAAAATGGAGTCGTAGAAAGGATGAATCGCACATTGTTAGGCATGGCGAGATCTATGTTAACTTTCAAAGGGTTAAGTCCAACATATTGGGCAGAAGAAATCCATACAGCTGTCTATCTAAGAAACAGATCTCCAACTACTTCTTTAGAAGGAATCACCCCTTATGAAGCTTGGTTTGGTTTCAAACCTAAAGTTAAACATCTTCGAGTTTTTGGATCCATCTGTTATGCCTTAGTTCCCAAAGAAAAAAGAACTAAGCTTGATTCAATAAGTTTGAAATGCACCATGATTGGCTATTCAGATGAAAAGAAAGGGTATCGTCTTTTGACCATTGGAAAATTTATTGTGAGCAGGGATGTCATTTTTGATGAAACGGAGAGTAAGAGTGCTGAAGAAATCGAAAGTCTTCTTCACAAGTTAGAAACTAAGGGCAGAAAAAGGAAAGGAAATATGCAAAGTCAACCAACTTCACCAAATTGGTATGAACTTGATTTTCCTTCCTCTAAAGATGAGTCATCCATTCCATCTACTTCAACAAAGTCATCTGGGTCTTCTAGCAGTTCATCAGCGTCTCCAAACAGCAGCAGTTCTTCTGACAGTGATTCTCCAAATTCACCACCTGAACGACGAACATCAATTTACATTAATCCCCTCTACAATGATGGAGACTTCTCAAAACCTCAAACAAGTGAGCAAAAACTTCCAAAATGGGCAGTTCAACTCTTGAAATATGTAAGGCCTAATGAACAAAAACAAAACAGGAACAAGGGCATCAAAACAAAATGAAGGCAATTTTGTTTTAATAGCAAATGATTTTACTGAACCTTCTTCTTTTCAAGAGGCAGTAAAACATAAAGCATGGCAAAAAGCAATGGTTGATGAATATTGGGCAGTTCAAGACAACAACACTTGGCAACTTGTTGATTGTCCTCAACATGTTAAACCTATTGGATGCAAATGGGTTTATCGAATTAAGTACAAGCAAAATGGTGATATTGACAAGTATAAAGCACGCCTTGTTGCTAAAGGATTTGCGCAGCAGGAAGGAATCGATTATGAGGAGACCTTTGCTCCCACAGCCAAATGGAACACCATCCGCCTTACACTTGCCTTAGCAGCTCAGAAAGGGTGGAAAGTTCATCAAATGGATGTCAAAAGCGCTTTTCTCAACGGGGACTTACAGGAAGATGTATACATGACACAACCACCAGGGTTTGAAGTTAAAGGGCAAGAACATAAAGTTTGCAAATTAATCAAGGCTTTATATGGATTAAAACAAGCTCCCCGTGCCTGGTATGCCAAAATGGATGAATACCTTCGCAAAGTTGGTTTTCATCGGAGTGAATCTGATGATACTTTGTATGTGCGCCAACAGGGAAAATATCTGGTCATTCTAATTATGTATGTTGATGATTTGATAATTACAGGAAACAATGATGATCACATTGAATAGGTGAAAAAGGAGTTACATGCAGGTTTTAAGATGACAGATTTGGGACTACTTCACTACTATCTTGGAGTTGAAGTATTCCAACATCCACATCAGATCTTCATTTCCCAAAGTAAATATGCAGTAGAAATTCTTCAGCGATTTGGAATGCAGGATTGTAAGCCTGTCCTTACCCCTATGGAACAAAACTTAAAACTTTCAAAATTTGAAGGGGGGGAAAGAGTGGACAGCACGACTTACAGACAGTTGATTGGCAGCTTGATTTATTTGACCACCACTCGTCCTGATCTATCTTATGCAGTCAGTGTTCTTTCAAGTTTTATGCAGGAACCATTAGACAACCACTGGAATGCAGCCAAAAGAGTTCTTCGATATATCCAAGGAACAAAATATTTTGGTCTTCTTTACAAAAAGACTAAAAATTTTGTACTTGGTGGATTTTCAGATGCCGACTTTGCTGGCAGTATTGATGACAGGGCATCAACCTCAGGTTACTTAATGAACATGGGGTCAGCTACAGTTTCCTGGAGTTGCAAGAAGCAAACTACAGTGGCCACTTCTTCAGCAGAAGCAGAGTATATTTCAGCATGGGAAGCAGCATGTGAGATTGTTTGGTTACGTCGAGTTTTACAGGACTTGGGGATTCCTCCAGCAGAAGCTACTTCATTATTCATCGACAATCAATCAGCAATAAAGCTTGCCAAGAATCCATTTTTCCATTCAAAGACAAAGCATGTGGACACCAAGTATCATCATATCAGATCTCTCATTGCAAAGGACGTCATCAAGCCAGTGTTTTTCCCTTCAGAAGACCAGACCTCCGACATTTTCACAAAACCTCTTGGTAGAATAAAGTTTACTAAGTTCAGGGATGAACTTGGTATCTGTTGTAATGTATCTTTGGATCATAGGGGGGAATGTTAGATGATCCAAAAATAATTTTTATCATAGGTTATAGTATTTGAATAAAATAATTATTAATTTAAGATATTAAATTAATAATTATTATTCTAGAATATTTAATAAATTTGTGAGATACTTAGAAATAGAAATTTTTTATTTAAAATAGGAATCTAGAAAAGAGTCGTTTCCTAGGCTCTAAGTTAGGAGTAAATTTAGTAGTTTGGTTAGAAGCTCATTTATTGTAAATGGACACTTGTTTATTTTCCAAGTGATCCATAACTAGATTAAGTTAGAGCATAGAGCTTATAAATAGGTTAGTTTCCTATTTTCATTGTAATGTGTAATGAGAGAATGTGAGAGTGAGTTTACGTGTGTAAACTCCTGTAATTTGCTATGTAATCTTTTTGCTTGATCAATAAAGTTGTGTGTCTGAGGACACTTCTGCACTTTTATGATCTGCTTGTCACACCAACGAAAGTATCTGGAAGTTTGAATATTGTTCAACACAAACTCAATTTCTTCTCCACCATTGTGATTTCTGGCACTCTAATACCATGTATAAATTATAAAAACAATATGTATACCAATGGATTCAATCCGATCATGTAATATACTAAAACAATATATTGAATCCTTCTACAATATTTGCGAAAAATAAACATGATCGCACAATCACACCAAGTAAGAGAAAGAAGCAAATCAATCGCACAACACAGATATTTTTCCTGGAGAAATCTTGCTACTCAAAACCCCTCTATCTCTATTCTATAATGAACCATGGAATCATGAAACAATACAATGCACTCTTCTCACAAGGGTCTGTTGCACTATCCTGTTCGCCTCACACTGATCCAGACAAAATCGGGCTAGTACTTAGCCAATTCTCATCCTGTCTTCAGCCTGCCTTTCTCACAGAATTCATGTGGAATGCAATCCCTATTCTTTAGTAATTTTAGTTTTCCTTGATTGCGCAAACATCATGGGAAATCCTATGGTTTTTTAACTGCATATGGGCATTTTTCTAAAAATAAAACTGATAGTTAACTTCCCTTTAACCTTTGTCTCAACTGGGTCTTCATCAGAACTAATATGCATGCAGCTATTAATAGTAAATCATCAATCACTTGATATATCACTGCATGTGAATTAAATTTGATTTAATTCACTTGACCTTTTACTAGTGCAACAATCAGTTACAACTATTTAAACTAATTTTAACTCACTTAATTGAGTTAATTTATTTCCCGTGCATTAAACTAATACACTAACTGCAACTTGGACTCTAAAACAAATAGAATCACTCTACATGCCTCACCAACCACCCTCAACTCGAAATTCATGGTCTAACTGAGTCTATCACACTTAGTTAACTATTACAAGTGTTTATGAGATAAGATTACAATTTATTGTCCAATTTATTTAAGGGATAAATAAATTTGACACATATTTCTTCTAATTTAATTAAGAAATAATTAAATCAAAAGCCTCCGTAGTAGCCATTTATGGGTGCCATTTTTTAGATGTTGTTTCTAGATGCCAATTTCACTGTTTCTTGTTGCAAATATCAACATTTTGCTGGGTTGGAAATTTTATTTTAGCATAGCCTTTCCATTTCTAGATAGCCATGGTGTGATGGGGTTGTTATCAATTGAGATTTGGATTGTCAAAAGATTTTGGATCTAGGTGAGGTGGTCTCAGGAAAATTCCCAAAGGCCTAGGAATACCTTGACCAGTAATGGCGGGATATACGGTAAATATTGAAGGTGGAGACATGAAAATTCCTCAAGGATTAGTGAATAAATTCTAAGACATCCAAGCAAGGTTTGGTTTTGTGATGTCAGAATTCGTTTAGGAGAGATCATGGTATGGTGAGGGTGGAGGTGTTTTAACCTTTGGATTCCCTTGGTTGTGTTTGGATTGGTTTATCCCATGAGACCCCACATTCATCCTTGGAATATGGCATGAGGGTGACTGGTTGAAAGAAATAATTGGTTCAACCAATATATTGTTGGGTGAAACATGGAAGTCCCGAACTTGGTTGGTTTTTCATATGTTTAATAAGAGATAAGTTTCCATTGATTTTGATAAGTAAATGTAATGGTTATTATATGGATTTAATAGTTATTCTCTTATTTTTATTTATCTAGTTATATGTTGGCTATAAGCATGGTTTTATGAAAGGTCTTAGTCATGATATTTTCATGTTTTTACGTGTAACTGAATGAATAATGAATGCAAGACCTAATTATTTTTATGATAGCTAATATGAGAAGGAAGTGACCCTTATTGTTAAATCTCAAATAATTTTTCAATCCCTTATGATCATAATTGCATTCATGACCTGTAGATTTCATATTCACCAAGAGTTTGATAGAATGCTAGTCTCGGTTAGGGATGGTCAGGTCAAGTCCTAGTTTCGGTTTTTGGTTTACAAGAATTGTTTCTACATAAATTATCTTCTCTTTAAGTTTTAGTGAGTTCTAAGAAGAAACCTAAGTCCTGGCCCTAAAAAAGTGGCACATAATTTGGGGTCACTGGCATAGAACTTAGAAGAAAATTCCATAGCTGCATGGAAGTGGTCCTATGGGAGTGAATGGGGACACATGGTCACATGGAGGCCTTAGTAAGGGAGTGACTGGGGCTCTAGGTCAGGGAAATAGTGAGTTGTATCAGGTTTTGGACACTTGGAGGGGTGGGTTACTCTTAAAGGTCCTATGGCACCTAAGGGAAGTCAATAAGGTCTTAAGATGTTGACTCCATTTCCTTAAGGTCGTATAGGAGCTTGAGTCTTATCATAGTATCCCATAAGCTCATGTTTACCCGGGAAAGCTAGTGAAAGTGGGTAGATATGAGAGGAGGCGTTATTACAACTGGAAGCATAAAAGGTAGCATTAGTTCATAATTTCACCATCGTAATTCAACTTTATTGTGTGGAGATGCCTCCATGTCAGCATACATATCTCCATCATGTCGAGAAACTTAGGATGCCTATACCAAAAAATGAATGTGGCATGATGGCAATCTCCCTATCAGATGATGGAAAGGAGCCTCTTCACTTGCCATTTGTTAATAATGTCTCATCTCATCGTACTGCCACTCGATGATGGCGTGGTATGGCATTAGTGTTAATCACCATGTTAACACTAATCGTTTGACTAAGCTTTGACATTAAGCGGTTTAAACCAAGATTATGATTTCCACCATTCTACTATAAATTTTCCATTTCCCATTTTCCATTACAATTTCAACCAGGCTTGCTTCACTTGTATGTGACTGCCTTCTTTTTATGTGCTCTCTGCTTAAATTCTTACAAAATTTGATTTGAGAAATTCTCAATACCTTTATTTCTTAAATCGATTAAGTGATCCCTAGAACCATCTATGTACAATTCAGTTCAAATAAATGCTATCATTTGACTTGTGATGACTGCATTAATTAAAATATGACATAGTCCTACGTATACACATGCTACCTTTGTATTAATATGAAAACTGATACTTCAGTAAGTGTCATAGATGTCATTAGTGTTAATCACTTGATTATGACTCATAATGATTTCATTGATTGAAAATCCACTTAAGTTATCTCCATCCCATTTGGTGAGTTGTTAATAGTTTTTTATTACTTAATGTTTTTTAATGTTTTTATCAATTTTGTTTTTAATGTTCGACATATTTCATTGTGCATAGGAAACTCCACACTCTGCACAATGAAACATCTGCACTCTTCTGAACCATTTTCAATGGGGACAAATCTAGATTAGGGCATCCATGTGGACACAATGTCTCCAATAAGTAATGCCAAAAGTTAGATATGGCAATAGGGTTAATTAGTGTTGTGCAAAAGCTCATTGCACGAAGGACTTCCGCATAATGAACTTCCACACAATTAACTTTATAATAAATAATAGTAATAATTTAATATTAAATTAATGTTGTGCGGAATTCCACACAATCAGTTGAACTTCGGCACAATGAACATAGACCATTGACTAAAATATTTCTCTGCATTTAGTGGGCACATAATCTAATAATTAGAGATGGTGAATTAGTCCTAGTGACAAACAGAATGAATGACAACGTTGGTGATTCAATCCAAGAAAGTGCTTCAAGTGGAATTGTGGGTCTCTTTGTGTGTAACACGAATTTTCTGCTACGATTCACTTATGCAGATACCACTCGTGGTCCCATCCTTGGTTGAAAACAAAGTCTCCTTAAATTACATTAACTTGCCTTTGAGTTCTTCTCATGAATTTTGGACTTATCTCTGAACTCTTCATTACATGCTTCGGCTCACAGTTACCTTCCATGCGATCAATGAGGAGTTTTCCACCTTTTTGAACGTTAGAAAAATAAGAATTTCCACAAAAAATGAAATCCCTTCACTAACAGCCATGTCCCCGTAGCTATCTTCTTATCTATAGTGCTATTGGAGCCTTCCCCTCTAGGTAGGGAAGAGCATGTGTTTACTGAAGAGGAATCGTTGAATTGGGAATGTTGCTTGAGTAATTTATCCAATAAATCCAATTTAGAGGAATCATTTTCTACGGGAAATGAGAATAAATAATTCAATATTTTTTTCAAAGTAACCTTTGATAATATTACAATGCCATCGGTATCTTCGTAGGCCTCCACGTATTCTGCAAGAGTGGATTGAGAATGCAGAATAAATAGTGCAAATTTTTAGGTTTGGACACAAGTAGTATGGAAGAGGAAGATTCTAATGTGGGATGGTCTCATTTGGAGGGGACTATATGGTCCAGGTAGGTGTGTGTTATGCCTACACAATGATGAAATGATGAAACATTTATTTTTTATATGTCCCAAGGTTGTTCATGTCTAGAACCTATTCGGTAAGTTTCATCTCAAGCCATCATGGTCCCCGATGAACTTCATGGATGCGGCTCTTAGATGGAATCAAGTGAAGGGATAATTTCAATCATTTTCTTTCTTTTTCATTTGGGAAATATGGCTTGCCAGGAACCTGTCCATATTTGAAGGAAAACCTATTATCATTCCTCACATCATAATTCTATTATGAGATGGATCAATGTCAGGGAGCCTGCAAAGGATTCGGTATGTGATGGGTCTAGAAGGATTCGTCCCCACCCCATCTCCCTTCCAGAAATTTTCTTAAATGGAGCATGTCTAGATGGGGTGATGGGATTTGGTGCTTGGATCAAGTTATCTCAATCAGAAAGAATCCATAATTGTTGGAATGGGGGTTTGGGCACAAACAACTTGGCGGAATTGATGGCTCTTTGGTGCGGATTACTAGCTGCGCGCAATTTGGGTTTGGATCGGGCCTACATCTATGGATACTCCAAAATTATTATTGATGCCATCTTGGGACATTCATCCTTATCCTCTCTGAGATCACATGGGTGGTTCAAGAGAACAAAATATTTGTGGACAAAGATGAATTTCCCTCCTCTGCAATACCTTTATAGGGAAAACAATACCAGGGCTGATGGTTTATCCAAAAAAGGTATAGGTATGGTATAAGGTATAATGTAGGTGACTCACTATAGAGACAGAAAGCTCATATGGGCCAATAACATTCCCATTCCATGAAATATATGTGTTTTCGGTCTAATGGAACATACTTCAAGCGAGCCTGTTTTTTGTTTTTTCTCTACAGCAAGCGAGCCTGTTTTTCTGGGTGACAGATGTTGGAAAGGGGCCTCATCAACAAGCGAGTCGGTTTTCAACCTTATGTTTCCGGTGGAACTTCCCTCTCCGCTACTTTTGGTCTACTTTTTTATATGAACCCTTGTGCTCAAATGAACATCACATTCAGCTATAAAGTGATGTATAGACATTTTCTATTCTTGACCTTCATGTATTTTTATCTCTTCATGTCTACATGATTGGGTTTATTTTCTTTAATTTTGATGAGAATATATAGTTGGGCTTTATTTTGTCTAATTGTGATGGGAATATGTTGTCGGATATTATACATATCTTCGCATATTGCCTAATGATGAACTATATTTAGGGAAGTGTTTTTCATAGCACATCTCTATGTTGTATGATGTACTATTTGTATATTTCAATATAAAAACAACATTTTTTTCTTTTTGAAAAAAAAAAAAAAAAAGAAGAAAAAGAAAAGAAAAAAAAGAAAGAAGAAGAAGAAGAAAGAAAGAAGAAGAAGAAGAAAGAAAGAAAAAAGAAAGAAAGAAAGAAGAAGAAGAAAAAAGAAGAGAAAGAAAGAAAGAAAGAAAAAAGAAGAGAAAGAAAGAAAGAAAGAAAAAAGAAAGAAAGAAAGAAGAAGAAGAAAAAAGAAGAGAAAGAAAGAAAGAAAGAAGAGTACAGCGTTGAAAACAAGCCAACATAGATCCCCTCCAAATTTCACTACCATGGTTTATATTCTATGTTGGCATTCTAGACCATTAATAAAAAGTAATAAACATTGTTTTTGTGTTCATCCAGAAACCATTCTCGACGCTATTTTCAGTAAATGGTTGCAACACTTTTTATACATTAAAGAATGAAATTAAGTTTATAACGGAAACTCATGCATCACAACGCTAACTCTGCCACTTCGTTGCTACCAACTTGGTGAAATATCGAAAGAAATATATTGAAAAACAAATATGGATTAGAAGACTTTAATAGTATACTTCATGTGACCCTAAAAAAGGAAAATATTTTATTTGGATAAACACTGTCATAACGGATATTGTTTCTTCATGTGGGAGCTACAAAAGCTACGTTATTCCATATTTCGTAGATCGTTAACTTCATCATTGCAAATTTCGTAGGTTTTAGAAAACCAAATATGATGTCAATAATTTATTAGGCTCCATAACTTTCTTAAAAAAGGACAAAGCTATTACATGGGATAAAATGTATCCATAACCATTGGATTCGCTTTAACTCCTTTGGTGCTCGATAATGATATCACAAGATTTTTTTCCACGATTTACTAGTGTCAAAAATCGAATCTATGATGGATGAAATGGAAGCCATTTGGAAATCCTTGATTTCTTATTTATAGTGATTCAATAATTGAAATTATTGAAAAGCGGCATTTTTTAACCACGTGCAAGTGTTTAACAATTGAATTTTAATCACCACTTCCCACCTCAACGATAGTTGAGAACTTGCCAAAAGCAAACTGTCTTGAATCCTTTACCTTTTATAGCCATGGATATTCACATCAAACACTTTAATTCTCCTTTTAGAGATTTTAATGGGCCAAGTGTTTATAAAAAACATCACATCGTATAACAATAAAATGGTAGTTAGCCTAACATATTAAGAATATGAATGTAGGCTTATGTCAGTAGAAATATTTAAAAATAAGTCTACCAGACTATTGACATCATTAATAACATCATTTATCCTAATTCAACAAAATTAGTCGGCATTTGCTTAAAATATACTTTCTTCAGCGTTTAGGACAAAATTTATGAGCAAACCTATGGAGTGGCTATGGGCTCCCCTCTCTCCCCTGTTGTGGCAAATATTTTCATGGAATATTTTGAGTCTAAATCCCTTTCTTCTGCTACTTTACATCCTAATATTTGGAAAATATATGTTGACGATACCTTTATCATTTGACCCCATGGTCGGGAAAAGCCTTAAATCTTTAAGCAACATCTTGATAGCCTTTTTAATTTTATCAAATCCACTATGGAGATTGAGGTTGATGGAAACATTCTATTTCTTGATGTGTTTGTTACCAAAAAGGAGGATGGATCCATCCCCCATCAAGTTTTCCACAAGAAGAATCACACTAAGAAATATCTCCATGCCTCTTCCCATCATCACCAAGCCCAGAAATTTGGTGTTTTGAATACCCTTGCTACCAGAGCCCTTAGGATTTCTGATGGTCTTCTTATCAATGATGAGAACACTCATCTTTTAGAATATTTCAAGAGCAACGGTTATAGTAAAACCCAAGGCCTAAAATCCTTCCAAAAGGAAGAAAAAATAGCCATAGGACCCAAAACTAGGAAGGATTCCAACAATCCCATTGCCACAACCCATCTTCCTTTTATTCAAGGAACCATTGATAAGTTGGATCAGATTCTTAAGGTGAAAAATATTTCTATGACCTTTAAGTCACTTACCACTATTAGGTCTTCCCTCAAGCATGTTAAAGACCGAGCCAACCTCTCTAACTCTAAAGGTGTTTACATGATCCCTTGTTCCTATGGAAAGCCTTATACAGATGAAATCGGTTATTCCATCAGGCGAATAATCTAGGAGCATGTTGCATACATCAAGCATAATCGCTCTCTATCACTGTCTCTTGCTAAGCATTATACTAATATTATGCATCACATATGTATTGAGGATGTTTTTGTCTTAACTAAAGTTTCTCATTATCATCACAGAAAGTTCAAAGAAGCCATCAAGATAGAGAAACGTGTGACCAACAATCTTAATAGGGATGACGACTAGCGAATTAGTAACTAAAAAAATATGTGTCATAAGTAAGCATCGTCATAAAAAATACTCCATCAATGGATCCATGCTCTCTCCTCTAGGTATCTTTCGTAATTTGTTAGTTCTCCTTTTTTCCCCTTGATTACCTCCCATTTTTTTCTTGTTTGTTTATTCTTATTCTATCTTACTTTATCTAAATTAATGGAATTATTTTTCTTTATTACTTTCCTTCCTCCTTTCCATTTTTATTTTATTTTTAACATCTCCTTTCATTTATTATTATTTATAATAATTTAATTTATTTATTTTTAACCCCTCAGCTCCTAATCTCTTTTTTTAATATAATTCTATATTTATTTTATTCATAATTGGATTATATATAATGTTTATTTATTCTAATTATTTTATTTTATTTAGAATTAAGTTATTTTATTATTATTATTATTTTCACGATGGTTCACGAATCCATGTGCCCACACACATGAACCCAGTTACATCCACGGTCTGAAAATCTCGATAGACCCTTCCGAGGGGATCTATCATCATCCATACACGTGAGGCCTAACCCCGTGGGCATCAAGGAGATTTGATCCTGTGACCTCCCAACCGAAAAAGTAATTAACAGCGAGGACTCAACCGATTGAGCTAACCCTTGAGGCTTATTATTATTATTATTATTAAACGTTTTTTTGTTTGTATCTCTGATACCTATTAACATAATTTATATAATTATATTTCTTATTTATTTGTTTTTAATTATTTATTATTTCAATTCATAAGTTATTTATTTTGTATTTTTTTACTCTTATTATGGTATAATTAGAATTATTATTTTTTATTTTTACTTTTATTTTTATTTTATTATTTTATTATTATTAAATTATTTTTATTTTATTCTTATTATCTTATTATCTAAACTTTTTATTGTTTTCTTATTGCTTTAATGATTATTGTTTGTTATTTTTATTGTTATTTTTTTTCTTGTGATTAGTTTCTAATGACTATTTTTTAACAATTAGTTTCTTTGACTTTTAACTTTATTTTTCCCTCTCTTTTATACCCTTGTCAAATCAATTTCTCTTCATCTAAATTATCTTAATGATGAACCACATTGGTTGGTTCAAAATGCGTTGACAATTCATTCAATTATGCAATAGATCAAGACTTATTTTTAAATATTAAGAAAGGTATCGTTGATCTCGAATAAGACAACCAAACACACTCTCACAAGAAATTATCATGTCTCGGTAGGCACGTAGTAATGTGCCCTACTATTACACCACCATAAAACGTATCTAATTTATGACATGGCAGGTTAAGATTTATCCATGAAATTATTTGTCTAGGGTTTCGTTGGTTCTTCACAAATTGCATTTTGACGATTCGGGTGGTGGTGACCCGAGCTAGGGCATCCACGTCGACAAAGTTAGATATGTCCCTCAGGTTAATTAGTGTTGTATGAAAGTTCATTGTGCAGGGGACTTCCAGAGTGGTGGAAAAAATGAATGACAATGTTGAAAGTGCTTCAAGTGAAACTCTGTGTGTCACATGATTTTTCTACTAATATTGGCTTGTGAAACTACCGCCCATGGTCCCATCCTCGACTGAAGATTCGCTTGCGGACGACTACTACTTTTTCATTTTGAATTAGCGATGGAATGGGGACAACTGCCAAGAAACGAAATCACTTTATTTTTCAATATTACCTGGGTTGGCAATGAAGTCAGTTTGTAATTGACTCCTCTTTTTGATAATTTTTATATACTTTTTTTTTTAGCGTCATAATATATTTTACCTGCATCTAGCAATGGTTGAAGTCTTATGGACATTAAAATTTCTGAATTGTATTGAAATTTTTGTACGATTTTCATGCATTGTCCCCTTTAACTACATTGATGGTTGTTCTGTGGCACAAAGGACATACTTGAGTTTGACATGTTGCACAATCAATTTAGCTTTATGTAATGAACTTAGTTGTATCATTGTATTCGTTCTCCTACACATAGGGATCTGTACACAATAAAATCTAATAATAATTTTAAGGTCTTAAAATTCAAATCCTTATGCATAAATTAAGGTTTAATATATATATTTCATTCAACACTATCTTTGAATCTTGTGCGGATGGTAATTTTAGTGATTGTGCATGGTCGAACTTTGGAGGTGTGTGAGTGCAAAGGTTTATGTCCCTTGCTCCATACACCGTCCTTCTACACACCATCCTTCCGCACATATTTGAAAGCATTGAGTTATCATTTTGAAGCAAGACAACCCACCCCCGACCTAATTGTAACAACAATTATTTAATTATGTTAAATCTAATGATGGTTATATATAACATGTTTTTATTAAAGTAATAAATATACAAATATTTTTTTAATTATTATTTAGGAACATATTTTGCAAGGAATGCTTCCTCACCATGACAGCCAGGACCAACATCAATTAATTAAAATTTCAAATGTTAATAACTAACCGAAAGGTATTATTGAGTGAGAATATAGTTGTGTGGAGGTGGTTGTGTAGAGGATGTTGGACAGGGGAGTGTGTGCAGAGATATTTTACTATGCGGAAAGCTTTGTGCTGGGAGAATAAATTAATTAGCGATAAATCCAAGGACTATGTTGCATCACAACTATTAATACACATTCATTTAGTTATAAAGTGTATAGTGATTGTCAAGATTATTGTAAATAGACCCTGCAATAACATCTCTTACCAGGTGAAAGCTAGACTCTTGACCTCTAGGTCATGGCCTCTATGCCGCTAGGATTTTTGAGCTTCGAGTCAGTGTAGATCATGACAGAAACAGGGGGGGATCTGAAGCCCTCTCCTTTCGAGAAGTTGTTATGGGAAATAACAAGGAGTCTGAAACATTGTTTTCACAAGTCTCACTACTTACAATTCATTCAACTCCTCCACGAAATCTAAATATGTGAGAGAGATCAAACAAGTAAATGGAAACGCAGGAGCGAGAAAGCAAGAAAATGAAAATGCAACAAAGGGAGTCTCAAATTCGCAAGAAGGAATGGAGGCGATATTTTACCAAGCCAATATATAAATATCCTAAGGGATTCAAACAAAAACCAACAATAAATGCAAAACCAAGGAAAAAAAAATTAGTACTGGAGATTCATGACCCATATGTTACAGCTTACAGAGAATTCATGTAGGAGCATGTCGTCATTTGCAATTTCATGGGGATATGGCCCACGTAAAAAGCACTGAACGGGTGGATTCAAAATAAATGAAACCTTAAAGGAGATATTGGATTGAAGTTAGGATCTAAAGGATACTTCGTTGTTATATTCAACCTCCTGGAAGACAGGGATTGCATATTCAAAGGAGGCCCATATTTCTTTAATTTTGTTGGTCTCTACATGCAGTACTATAAGGAAAATTTCACTCCTGAAAAGGAGGACTTCACAAGAGTCCCTGTTTGGGTCAGGCTTTACTCGCTACCCATAGACTACTAGTCGCCATCAATGCTAAAATGAATAGGAGAGGAGCTGGGGGAATATGTTAAAATTTCAGAGGGCACCAAAAATGGTTACTATGTTTCTTACAAAAGAATATGTGTTTACATAAATGTTTTAGGGGCTTTACCAGAGGCAATCAAATTATTCATCCAGGATGAAGCTTGGCTCTAGAATATAGATTATGAGGATATACCTTTTCGCTATAGGAAATTCCATGAGCATGAGAACTTATTTAGAGATTTCCTCCAGAAAAAACCCAACAAAGAAACACTCAATCACAAAATAAGTTAGATGAACAAGCTTTTACCTAGGTGGGACCCAAAAACAGGTGCAATAGGAAGACTCGCAACAAACAAGTATAGTATCAAACAACCAATAAAAATAAGTTTGAAGCCTTACAAGAAGAGCTATAGGAACCAATCTCGGGTTATCAAAATGAGGATGGAAACCAAAAGACAATCCAAAACTCAACAATTCTGAACCAATTTCACAGGGATAACTATGAGCACTACTAAGATGAGGAGGACCACATTCCAGAAGATACTAAAATCGAAACGGTGATGACAAAAAACTCATTTGAATACCATGCCATAGAAGAATCCCTCGATTGAGTAAACCTCAACTCAATAGCGGAGGAATGGGAAAAGGGTGGCTTGGCCGACATACTTGAGGATAACATATATAAAATAGAAGGAGCTTATCTATTACAAGAGGAAATAAAAGAAGGCATGATCACGAAGCCCCCAGAGTACTTGGCTCATAAAGGAATCCTAGCAAAAATTACAGCCGAACAGTACAACCCCAAAGGTCCAAGATGGAAGAGAGGGATGCAAACCACAGGCCAAATCCTCCAGTAGCTTGGAGCAATATTACTCAATGAGGGCTAGGTAATAGCTCTCACTCTAACCCCCCATATTTATCAATGAATTGCATCTCTTGGAACATTAGATACCTAAACGGTCTAAGAAAAAGAAGAATCCTAAAACATAGAATCATAGTAGACAAAATAGACATACTACTCTTAGAGGAGACCAATCTTTCCATGGAGAACCTATGGACTTTGTAAAAATATTGCTTCAAGAACTATAGCTACCTTTCCAACACAACTCTTGTCTTTGTGGGTGAGCAACTTATTCTCTGGAAGATATCTCTCTGTGAGTTTAATTCCTCTGTTGCAACTCGAAGTTCCATCACATATTTCCTAAAAATCATAGGTACTAATGATACCATATGTGTAACCAATATATATGCTCCCCACAAGGCTGATGATTGGATACAAATTTTGACCACGGTTATGAGAATCCTTGGTACCATACCTCATCCCTATAAAATTATTATGGTCCTCAATCTGACGGAAAAGAAAGGAGGTATTTGCAGGCTGGAAAAATACTAGGAAGTCCTCCAAGAAACCATTGACAATTCTGGGATTGATTGACATTCCGACTATGAATGAAACTTACACTTGGAACAATAGAAGAGGCAGGGAGAGACAAACTTCCTCAAGGCTTGATCACTTTCTTCTCTCTAAAGCCATCTATCTAACCTCCTAGGAAACTGAAGGTCATATTCTACCCCAAATGGCTCGGGCCACTTTCCTATTACCCTAAGGGTGCACATCACCTCTACCCCCAAAAACAAGCCCTTTCACTTTTAGGCATTATGGCTTGAGCACCTAGATTTCCTTGACAACCTGAAGAATCAGTGGCAAGGCTCTCCACCTCTATCTAGCACCAAAATGTACCATTTCCATCAAGAATTAAGGAACATAAAAAATAAAATCAAAATATGGAACAAAGAAGTATTTGGTAACATTTTCAAAGATAAGGAGTTGCAGCAAAGCATGGAAGGCCTTCAACAATGAATCATCCACAATTGCATCACAAATAAAATTAAAGAGGAGGAAATGAGCCTTCATAAGAGGTGAGAAGATAGAGCTCTACAGGAGGATAAACTCTGACAGCAAAAGTATCAAATCTGTTGGCTCAGGTGTGGTGAATGAAACTCCTCTTTCTTCCATCGCTCAATGATTCAGCACAGGAGAAACAACATAATCCTCAACCTAAAATCTAGATATGGGAGTATTTTTAACACCCATTAGGACATATCAACTGAGCTAAATGACTTCTATAGTAAACTCTTGGAGGAACCTAAGGCTAACTGATCCCATTCTCTCATGGAAATCACCAATAACATCCCTTCCATCCTCAACAAGGACCACAACAAAAAGCTTCTAAGGGAGGTCTCCATGTAGGAATTGGAGGAGGTCGTTATGTATATGCCCAATGGGATAACCCCAAGACCTGACAGATTCACCACTAATTTTTTCAAAACCTATTGGCCTTTCATAAAAGAGGAATTTCATGCCCTGTTGGAGGATTCAAGGATCAACAAAATTGTTCTAAAAGCGATGAATAACACCTTCCTCAGTCTTATTTTGAAGGAGGAAGGAGATGATTATCTGAATCTATTCTGACTTATCGCCCTATGTAATGTGATATACAAAATCATCTCTATGGTTTTAGGTAATAGAATCAAAACGATTCTCCCCCTACTTGTCTCTTCCAACTAGCTAGGATATGTCAAAGGTAGATAGATTCTAGACAATATTATCTTATCACATGAAATGATTCACTCGCTTAACTCCTAAAAGAATCCTGACATGATGATGCAACTAGATATGTCGAGAGCCTTCGACAAAATCAGTTGGCACTACATGCAGGAAGTCTTAAAGTCCTTTGGTTTCCAATATGACTGCATAAACTGGATCATGGATCTAATCTCAAGATACTTATTCTTTATCCTGATTAATGAATCTCCCTCCAAGCCTTTCTGTCCCTCTAGAGGAATCATACAGGGATACCCTTTATCCCCATTCCTTTTTTTCATTATGGTTGAAGTCCTTATCAAAACCCTCAAGGCTTCCAACCTCAATAACGCGCTCACTGGCCTTAAGCTCTATAACCATGCCGCTTCCTTGACCCATCAAAAATTTGTGGATGACACTCTCTTGATGGGTCTCCCCATGATTAAGGAAGCGATCACCTTCAAAGGAATTATCATCTATTTTTCGGACGCCTCTGACACCTCCATCAACCTTGAGAAATCTAAAATATTCTTCTTCAACACCCCCTTGGCTCTTAAGAAAAATATCATCAGAATTCTTGGCTTTAAAAGGTGCTCTCTCCCGTAAAAATACTTGAGTGTTCCTCTCACTGATAAATCCTACATGAAATCCAATTGGGATGACCTCCTCAACAGCCTACACAAAAGACTCTCCAATTTGACCTTCCATTCCCTCAATTTGGCAGGCAGACTAGTCCTTGTCAAATTGGTCCTACAAGCCATGCCCCTGTATCTCTTCTATGCTCTGGCTACCCCTAAGTTGGTGACCAACTCCATTAGAAGCATTCAATGAATTTGTTTATGGAGGGGCTCATATATCAAGAAAAAATGGGCTCTCGTAGCCTGTGAACAGGTTTTCAAGTGCAAGATAGTTGGGGGTTAGGTCTGAGAGACCTAGAAATTCCTGGGAAGGCCCTATGTTCTAAAACCTAATGGAGATGGATAGTCAACCCACTCACACCCCTAAGTCTTATTTGGAGGGGAAAATATACGCCTAACTACTCAAATGGAAATCTTATCAATCTTACATGAAACATCAAGGGTTTTACAATATGGAACCAAGCATGGAAGATTAAATCCATCATTCAATAGCACAGTTTCTAGGAGATCTGCAATGGGGAAAAGGCCCTCTTCTGGGAAGATGTCTAGCAACAATTACCAGCCTTGGATAGGAATCAGTTCGCCTCACTTCGCACATCCATGCAAGTGAGAGTTAAAATTTAGGTTGCTCACTATTGGGAGTCTAGCAATGAGAACGATAGGTGGAGAGATTAGGTGGATTCCAAAGACTGCGAACCTCTGCCTAACGATTTCAACTGGAATACCTTTTCCTATACCATTCAAGAAAGACATTTTCAACTCGATAAGGGGGAGGATAAGCTATGATGGGGTAAAAACTCAGCTGAGCTCTTCAATCTCAAAGAGGCCAATGGAAATATAGAAAATCATGACCAACTACAGCCTCAACAAAAATGGAAAATATTATGGGAAAGACAACTATGGACCAAAATCACTTTGTTTCTCTAGCTGACCATGCAGGGGAAAATTCTCACCTGGGCTAATCTATAGAGAAGAGGCTTTACGGGTCCCTCAAGGTGCCATCTCTGTGAGTCAAATGAGGAAACAATTAACCATCTATTGAACACCTATGACTACATAAACAAGTTATGGGAATGGGCTACATAAGTTTTCGGAACCTCTAACAGGGATAGGGCTTCCATTCTTAGCACTATGGATATGGAAACCTATAATTTCCCCCCACCCGGTGGTTGAAATGGCTTGGAATATTATACATGGCACTATTTGTTGGATTTTTTGTAAAGAAAGAAATTCCAGAACTTTTAGGAATGAAAAAAATCCAACGGAATGCCTCCTTACCTCAATTAAGCAGGTAGTCCGCTAATCAATGACCAACTCCAAAATTGAAAACTTCAATGGACCCCCTCGACCTACTGATCAATGAATTCTGCTCCTCCTTGGCTTTAATTTTCCTCCTCCTAATGGTAACAATACGACGAATGTGAACCTAGAAGCTCCCTATTAATGGTATCCTCCTAAAAAATACATGTTAAAGATGAATTATGATGGGGCTGCAAAAGGTAACCCAGGAATCGTTAGCTTTGGGGGGGGGATTTAGAAACTCAACGGGGGAAATAATATGGGTCTACGCTGGTGGCCTTGGCACTTCCACCAACAACATAGTTGAGTTGCAAGCATTGGAGCATGGCTTCTCTATCGCAAAGGCTCAGGTATTCTGGCCTCTCATCGTTGAAGGTGATTCAACATTAGCTACCTCGGCAGGCCGTAAGCTTTAGCAAGGTATGACAATGACCCAGGTCATGGAAAATTTGAGGTTGATCAAAACGCTCCATCACATCAACCAACACATTAGAGAACTCAGTGGGCTTCACTTCCAAGTAGTCATACGGAAGGCTAACAGATTTCCTGACATGCTGGAAAATGAAGGCACAATTGGTAGCATAAAAATTTGCTCCCTTGCATGGAGGAACCTTGAGGAAGGTCCTCTTTGCCACGAGTGTGAGGTAATAAATAACAAGGGCAACAGAGTATGGGAAAACCTTAACTCAGAGGGAGCTCATCACATTTTTCAGTTAGAATCGGTACAATTCCCCCATCTTGACATCATGAATTCCACTAAAAGCATCAACTCCAATGATATGCATGAGGGAATTAAATCCCTGATTGTATTAATGTTATTAGACCGCTACCCCCCTGACCCATCGAACAGTAAAATTCCTTGCTCTCTCATAATTGTTTTGTACATCGTTATGTCTGTAATCAATGGCACATTCATTGTTGCCTCTCTCCCTTCTCTCTCAGTCGCCCGCAAATCCTACGAATACCCTGACCCATATGATTTTCCTCATCATTATCTCTTCCCTTGTGCCTCTATTGCCCTCTCTGCCCCTTCCTAAGCTCTGAATATTTCTCCCGATTATCCCCCCCTCATCATGGCTACTCGTCGTGGCTCAATTCCTGCCCTCCGCTGTAGTAGAGGTCCTAAAAATGAAAGATGGAATAATCCATGTATGCAGCCTCAGACCCTATCAGAGGCCGCAGCTAGGAGAGTCGCACTCAATTTCAATGTTTCAGTTGCCCCATAAACCCAAGAGCATATCCAAAATTTGGAGCTCCACGCTCGTAGTATCAGATAGCGGGTGACCACAGAGGAGGTTGACGCTCAATTTGAATGGATCCCAGACCCTTGCCTCACTAGGGCTAGGGAGAACACGTATAGTCGGACCATAGATATTTCATGGCATCTCAAAATAATGCTCGGTTTAGCTCTGTAGGAGCAAAGTGAAAACACCAAGAATGTAGAGGCCAAGATTGAAATGTTGAATGTAAATTCATCGTTTATGTGGAATATGTGCATTACCGCCAATTCGTAACCAAGGATTCGCCTCACTACATGTTGTTGAAGCATTGCATAGACACCATGCAGGCCAGCAGAGGAGGTGTGTCGAGCATAAAGCGAGAGACGGGCGATGCTTCCACTAGCCACTGGGACACTAACGACGCTCCTGCTGGCAACACCCTTGAGAAACCAATTGGGTTGGAGGAGGACCCTTCAGATAATTATGTTTGATGATCAATGTTTACTGCATGTTTTGGACACTCTCTTTGTTTCAGTTATCAGTCCTCTTTAAGACTCGCTCTCTAAGGATATCCTATGTAAATTATGGCACAATAATTTTTTTGCAAGTTGAAGTCGAGGAAAAATTTATCTGTCATACCACTCAGCCCAAATGGAAGGGCAATTTTTGTAAATTGTGTAAGAATATCAAACAAAATATTTGTAACTTGTGTAAGAATTGTGCGCTCGAAACACTCCACTTCGATTGTAATTACCACATTTTAATATAATAGTTCTTCTCTTACTTACAAAAAAAACATTTCTTACCATTTCATTTAGTTTTAATATAATTCATTCTAATGTGGAAAAACAAAATATAAATTTGAATGAAGTTATTAATTTATATTAAAATGCATAACTATTGACAATATTTGTATCCATGTTGTTTTATGTTATCTCATTAATAAAATTTCTTATCATATCACGTAATTCTTGATTTTGAAAACATATACATCCATCTTGAATTCCCCACATATGCATATTAATTCTTAATTTTGAAAACATATACATCCATATTGTATTCAGCACATATGCATATAGAAATATTGATAATATTATTATTATCCAATTTCAAGGTCACGACCAAGCCAAACATCAAATTGGTGTATGAAACCCCCTTGTTTGTGGGACAAGGGACCCACCTCCATGCAATGATTTGACTACTAAGTCTGCAAAAGCATACATACTCTACCCCTTTGGTTTGACTACTAAGTCTGCAAAAGCATACATACCCTACCCCTTTGGTTTTGAACCTCTGACCTCTGAAGAGAAAACACATGCTCTTAATCATTAGGCCCTCTCAAATTGTATATGTAAAAAATATATTGAAAAAAGTACACCAGGCCCGTCCAGAGGTCAATACCAGGCAAACCCCTCGGAGGGTTCATACCATCCCATCCATTAAGGGAAGGTCCATACCATCCATCCATGGACCTTCCCTTGATGGATGAAATGGTATGGACCCTCGGGGGGTTTGCCTTGGTATCAACCCCTGGATGGCCCTGATCTATTTTATTATACATAATAGATAGAAACCAAACCTACCCTCCCTAATTTAAAAAAATAAAAAATTATAATATAAATATTTTATAATCTCAATTTTTATTTTTTCATATTTATAAAATTTTACAAATTAAAAATAATCTTTAACCGATTGCTTATATTTTTGTTTTAAACCTTCTCGAGAGGACATAGTTTAGTTATCACAATAAGATGTGTTCACATTTCATAAATTTTTAATTGTAAATAACGATGAAGTTTAAATTAGAGTAGACATTGTAATTTTTTATTTATTCAATATTTTTAATTTTATATGTTATGTTAATTTTAAATTATATATATATATATATAATCAGTTTTTTCATAAAATAACATATTTTCAAATTAACATATAAAAAAAATCAATTATTATAAATTTCATTCTTGATAAAGTTGTGAATGGCTACTGTGGACTAACATAATTAAAGATTAAAAGGATTTTGGATGGGACGAAATTCCCTATTCATTTAGCGTGACACTTGAAATTGTCAGATAAAAATATTATATTTTAAAACTATGAAAACAACAAGTATATTTAGATGACCCATAAAAATTGATTTGAGCGACTCTAAATGGTTAGTATTTGACTAAGCTTCACTACTTTTATTGTTAACTGGTCCAATAATAGTAAATCAATCATTGCTCTCATTTGCTTCGATAATACATTGTGTATCGTGCCTTTTCCATCGCACGCATTTCTTAAATAATAATAATCGAAATTATTAGTTACATCACATCAACACGTTTATGTTTTCTATTATATTATTATGTAATTAATTAATATAATTTTTTTTTTTTTTTTTTAATTTGGAAAAAAATTACTTCTTAAAATATTTAATTTCTCTATATATTTAATTGATTTGGAGTTAACTTTGAATCAATCATTCATATATATATATATAAACTCAAAATCAATCTAACTATCAAAATATATGTTAATTTCAAATTTTATATATATATATATATATATATTTCAAATCAATCAAATACAATATATATGTACACAACATGTGTCAACTCCATATTGATGAGTACATCTCATTTATTTTAAGTAATGCATTATTAAAATATTTTGATCATAATAAATTTTATATTTTCATTTACTTTATATAATATATACATAGATGACATTGAAGTATTTTACTCAACATTATTATAATATTTTATTTATTATTCACATTGTTTCATATGTTAAACATTTTAATTTATTTTTGTTATTAATATATGCTTAAAGACATGTTTCGTTCCTATTAAGTATTAAAGAAATTATAAATCTCCCTCATACTTTAAATTAAAAATTACCTATAAATGAAATAAAAATTATCTTTTTATATATTTAATATTAAATTTTATTTATAATTTACGTTGAATTTTCAAATCTTCTTCATACCTTAATTAGAAAGAACCTATTGATAGAATAAAACCTTCTATATTTTTTTTAAATAAAAAAATTCTATTCATTGATCAAAAGATTATATCGTGGAGATCTTATAAGAAAAATGCCTCCTGCCTGGACTTGTTGGCAACGAGGAACTCGAAAAAACAAGACAAGAGTACAACAAAACTATCAAATTTCATGCGAGCGTCCCACAATAAACAAAATTGACCCAAAATCAAAAGACACCTGACCATCATCGAATATCAACATTACCCAGATCTGGAGCATCTGGTTCATTCTCTGGCTACTGAGGTTCGTTAAATGCTTCATGCATGTGTGCTTCCATATGCAGCATGCCACCTTCCAATTTGTCCTGCCTATATTGAATTCAGTTCTACACACTAGAGATACAAAAGCTTGTAAATCATGTGCCATTGGTTTTGCTACAAATAGTTCGTAAAGGAAATAAGCTCGTATCGGTCATCATGTCGGTCCCAAGCTAGTTGTTCTACCATGAAAGTGAGTTGTCTTAATTGTGCCTCAAGGTAGTCGAATGAAGGTGGGAGGTTCACCCTTCCCAGAGAGATGGATTCTTGTTCCACCTCCTCATCGATATATTATTGGCCCTCTTAGTGCATTTCTCTTACTCCTCGAGGGACCCCTATACGCACCTGACCCCACTACCATTGCATCACCCTATTCTTGTTAAAAAATTTAAAGACAGGGGAAATGATTTTCCCTAAACACAAGGAGTTCACATAAATTTGTGGAAATGAGTTCACAATCACAAAAGTTTACACAGAGTTGCTGAATTCAGTTAATCCATACCATATAGTTGCAGAAATCAAGTTATGTGAATCCTCTTTTAAATACAGAGTGGAGGAGATTAAAATCGCAACTATAGAGGAGCTAATAAAATAAAATAATTTTACTCATGGTGAAACAGAGTAAAACAGAGTGTTGCAGTAAGAACTCACACGTGCAATAAGCCTGTAACTTGTTTTCACCCAGCCCACCAAAACAAGAGTTCTTACATTCACCAGGGTTGCACAATTTTCACTCCATGATTTTCTCCCCTTGTCTTTCAAGACTTACATCCACCACTTTACACAACACTCTCTTACTAACCTCTCTAGCCTATGCCTGTTAATTCAAAAGATATATATATCTAAGACATTTAATTCATGACAGAACAAATTTAATACATAGTATGGACGGACATCATTTTCTGAACATTACAGAATAAACAACACTTGCAGATTAATTTTTTGCCCATACTCATTTACTAACCATGCATCAAATTCTATTTGACTTTGATTATTTAATTCTATTGCAAAATGGGCTATGTACTCTGCTCAGAACTTGTCCTTCTCTGCAAACTCAATCCGCAACCTGCAAAACATTTACTGAGGTATGGTTGTTTCCAGTTCATTTAACGCGATGGTTGAAATTAATTTCCAACACTCCCCATTAATCACAACAGCTGTCATTGACCATTCCCAAACAATCTCTGAGATAAACAAAATTTTCACGTGTCAATGGCTTTGTGAAGATGTCTCCAAATTGTTCCTCTAACCTGCAATGTTGCAACACAATTTCACCATTGTTAACTAATTCTCTTATGAAATGATATTTAGCATCAATGTGCTTTGTGCTCTTGTGGAAGACAAAATTCTTTGATAGTGCAATTGCTGAACTGTTATCATAGAAAATAGTGGTTGCTCCATCTTGTTCATGACATAAATCCCGCAACATCCTTCTCATCCAAAATGCTTGACACGTTGTTGCTGTTGTAGTGACATACTCAGCATCTGCTATTGACAATAATACTATTGGTTGCTTCTTGGAAGCCCATGAGATGGCTCCCGAACCCAAGTGAAAAACATATCCTGGTGTGCTCTTTCTATCATCAACACTTCCTGCCCAATCACTGTCAGTATAACAAACCAGCCTAAAATCATCAGTTGCGGAGTACAAAACGCCATACTCCTCTATCCCATTGACATAATTTAAAATTCTTTTGGCTGCTTGCCAATGTGTCTCCTTGGGTGTCTCCATGAACCTCGATACCAAACTGGCTGTATACATTATGTCAGGCCTAGTTGTGTTCAAATACATTAGGCTTCCCACCATACTTTTGTATAATGTTAGATTGACATTGCTATTGCAATCTTCCTTGCTCAACTTCAACCCTATGATTGTTGGAGTTGGTGTTGGCTTGCTGTTCTGCATATGAAACCTCTCTAGAATGTCTGCAACATACTTTTCTTGAGAGATAAAAATGACATTTTTTGTTTGCTTCACTTTTTGATATGAATGGATGATATTTATTACGTTATGCAAAGTATCCAAATTGATATAATAAAGTGTGCAAAAGGTTCTCCTTAAATTGTAGGTTAAAAAATTAGTTATGGCTTTGTTTAGGAGGTTTTTATGTGAGTATTGATTAAGTAATTTAACTGTTTAACATTGTGCAGCAGAAATGAATATAAAATAAACTTCACAAGCACATTACACAGCAAAATATTTTCCAATAAGAACCAGGAAATGTTTCATCGTTTTCAAGATTGGTTTGTAACCAAAAGTTTCAAAAACATAATTGGAAACGAGGGCATAGATGGGAGGAGTACCCTTTATAATTCATCTAAAGAGGAACAGAAGATTAAACCATCACCGCATTTTAATGAACCTGCTAACGCAGTTCACCCCTCCTGGGCTATATCTTCCGGTCCAAGGCTCCCCAATGGCATGTCCTTGTTGTTTTAAATTATCTCAAAATGGATGTACAAGTGAAAATAAGGCTCAATACGAAAAAATATCTGTAAAATCGGCTTCAAAAGGTATGAAATAGCTAGATCTGGCTTTTCATTTACATAAAACAGATAAAGAGAGCCCAATACACTACCTTCTCCATGATGGCCCTTATGGCTCCTTCATCTTCCTCGAAGAAAAAAATATTGTAAAACACCTTTTTTTTTGACCTGAAACATGTTCCAAACTGCTCAGAATGTCCAAGAGACCCAAAATTGACTATTTTTTCACCTTGTTTGGTCGAAAACTGAAGGATTTATGGAAAAAACAAATTTTTTCCCTGTGTCCCCCAAATCCTCCTCCAAAATTGGAGGAACTCCAGTTAGCAGCGATAAAGATGGGGAATCTCCAGAATTAGCAGACCTGCTCCAAATTCGGTAGTAACTGTTTACGGTCAAGTTAAATGCTGTAGTGGCGGGGTCACATGGACCTCCACCCAAACCGCCTGCGAAACTGCGGCTTATCCAACCAAACCTCCACATTTATAGTTTAGGATGTGCTGGCCACTTGAAATTGTCGGCATAAACTGTGACCCAAACCACCACACGCCATAACCGTCGGGCTAAGGCTCTGGTCATGAGCGTCGGGTTACATGGTGTCGGGGCTATCCCTGAGGGGCTAGACCTTTAATTTTCCACCGTTCCAAAAGTGTTCCGCCAGGGTTCCATGGGGTGTGATCGTGTGATGACGGGGCTTAGCCCTGAAGGCTAGCCCAACTCCTTTTTTGCTCATTCCAAATGACACTACAACCCATTCAGCTTTCCTGAATCGTTCATGAAACTGCCACAGGCGGGTCAGCCGGGTCACTCTGCCCAAAGTGTCAGGTCGACGGTTCAAACCCAATAAACCAAAAATTTTGTTGCCTTTCAACAACCACGGCCTAGGGACACATGGCAGCCTCCGGGTAGGCCACGTGGCACCCACTGATAGGCCTTCCAAAAACATAAAAAAATTAACTTTTGCCTTATATTTTTTTTTATAAAAAAAGACATAGTCAACTTAAGTCAAAAGTCATGTTTTGGAGTTTACTGGATGATTTCAAACCTCAATAAATTCTGCATATGACCTCGGTTTTGAGAACCGTTCATGGTATCAGAATCGCAGCGACGAGACCTTTCTGGTCGTTCAGATTGAAACCATTTCTAAGCACTTTGATTTTTAAGCAAATTTCTTAATTTGGACATGATCTCCTGATCACACCTCCCCATTGGGAAGCGTTTGGACCCCAAAAGCCTTTAGTTACATGTTTATAAGATGAGGGTACATCCCCCTCACCTTTTCCACCTCCATACATTTTTCCGTACTTGGTTTGTTGCCTTTAAGACCAATCCGAAGATAATCGACACTTCCCCTCTTAGAAGTGTGTGTCTTCCTGTCAAGGATAGCATCCTCCTTGAGCTAATCCAAATATTCTGGCAAGAAATATTCTATTGATGGCATCTAAATGTCACTCCCTTGATCAACAATCAAAGGAGGCTCATACAAACGTAAATTTTCCACATTCACAACGGAATGCATTTGCATATATGAAGGAAAATCTAGTTGAAAAACATTATTTCCAACTTGTTTAATAATCTTGAATGGACCATAACGAATAGGCTTCAAATTTTTACCTTCTCCTTGCATTCTTTCTTTGCTAATATGCAACCATACCTCGTCACCTTCTTGAAATTTATGATCAACTCTTTGTTTTTCATGCCTCTTCTTGTACTTGCCTTGACTTTTTTCAACTTGTTCTTGAAGCTGCTGATGTATGAGCTGAATTATTTCAATGAACATGCGAGCTTTTTCAATGTCACTATGCCCATCAATGGAAACATCCTTCTCAATAATTAAATCTAAAGGTGACTTAGGCAAATACCCAAAACAAGCTTCAAAAGGTGAAGTATTTGTAGGAGAGTGCTTGGCTCAGTTGTAAGCATGCTGAATGTAATGCAAGTGCTCATCCCAAAGCTTGGGATGCTTGCTACAATAACCTCTCAAAATATGTATAATATTTCTGTTCACTACCTCTGTTTGGTCATTTGTTTGTGGATCTAAAGCAGTACTCTTTTTCAACTTAGTGTCCGTCATCTTCCATAAATTGGACCAAAAATTCCCAACAAATCTGGAATCCCTGTTACTAACAATAGAAGTAGGCAAGCCATAATGAACCCATACATGTTGAAAATATAAATCAAGATTTTTTTCAACAATTATAGATTTCTTACATGGCATAAGAATACACATCTTGCTGAATCTATCAACTACTACATAAAGATAATCATGTTTCTTTCTAGACATTGGTAGACCTCCCACAAAATCCATAGAAACACTTTCCCATGGTCTAGAAGGTATTGTTAATGGCGTATATAAACCAAGCTTCCTATTGCTAGGCTTTCTTGTAGCACATAATGAACAACCTCTAATGAAACGTGAAACACTATCTACCATGTGAGGCCAATAACAATACCTTTGTAAATGTGCCACTGTTTTGCTTACCCTGAAATGTCCAGCAATAAGAGAAGAATGAGCTTCTCTCATGACACTTAGTCTCTCTCCTTGTGGTATTCACAACTTGCCCATATGAAACAACAAATTATTATGCAAGTGATAATCATTCTCCTCAACTTGATTCCCTTCACTCAAGTTAGCATACACAGCCTTAAAATTAACATCTGATGCATACTATTCTATGTAACTCTCATTTACAATAGAATCATTCTTAAGTAAAGTAGTAGCACTAATAATAGGCCTTGAAATCATATCAGCAACTTTATTAAAAATACCTTTCTTGTATCTTATTACCAAGTGAAATTTTTGTAGGAAACCCATCCATTTGAAATGTCGTGACTGTTGCAATTTACTTTACGACTGAAAGTATTGTAAAGGTTGATGGTCGGTATGTACAACTGTCTCTTTGCCCATCAAATAGTGTTTCCACTTTTTGACGCTTTGTACCAATGCATACAAATCCTTATCATATGTAGGATAATTCACAACAGCACCATTAAATTTCTCAAAATGAAAAGCGATAGGCTTATGATGTTGTAAGAGAACTGCACCCATGGCGTAATCACTAGCGTCGGTCTGAATCTCGAATGGTTGTCTCAAGTCCGGTAATGCAAGGACAGGAGCTGAACTTATCTTCTCTTTCAAAGATTCGAAAGATTTCTGTTGCTTTCCTCCCCATTGGAAATCATGCTTCACACATGTCACTGCATGCATAGGAGCTGTTATGGTAGAGAAGTTAGAAATAAACTTCCTCCAATACTGAGTTACACCCAAAAAACTTCTTACCTCTGTAACGGATTTGGGAGTCGGCCAATTCACGATGGATTCTACTTTAGAAAGATCAATTCTCAAAGCACCTCCTCCTACTATGTGTCCCAAATAAATTGTTGATATTCAACAAGATGATGAGCTTAGTGAAAAGAGTCGCCTTCACTAAGTGGGCCCGCAGGCTATTTTTGGCGCAAGTCTATTTTTAGACTATGTCTATTTTTGGACATGGTGATCATATTTCAGAAGTTTCAGGATGTTATTTGTGGATTTTTGGTCAAGTTGGAAAAATATATGAAATTCTATTTTTAGAATATTGGGTGAAGTCTATTTATAGATCGTCGATCTAAAAATAGAAGTGTCAAATATTATTAGCTCTTAATAATAATCTGACAATAAACAACAACGTATTCTCTTGGAGCACTTAGTTTCAGTGCACAAATTTGGAAAATCAGTGGGCTGAAGGAATTACGCAATTCCTAGGGTTTACTGGCGGTTCATGCATGGAGGACTCAGTTAGAACTGAAGTGGCAAAGTTATGACAGATTTGGAAGAGTAGTTCATGGAGTTGTATTCAATTTAACTCAGTTAAAGTGAGTTAGACTCAGTTGAGCTAGTTGTATCTATTCTAACTAAATGATACACTAGTGAGAGTGGAGTGAATTAATTAGTTAATTATTTCACAAATACTAACTCATTAATCAATTGAACAATACAACAGTTAACTAAAGTGCATGTCAGTTCTAGTGGAGACCTAGTGGAGAGATAGGTGAAAGGGCAAGATGGACTATATGTTGTGACTATAGTGATGCATTGATTGCACCACACACACATTGGAGTTTCCAATGAGGATTGCACAGTCACGGCAAGGGTAATTCGAATTCATTCAGAGCTATTCTTCAGCAGGGATTGCGCAGTGGAGGCAGACTAGCAGGTGGCAAGAAATCGGTGCATGGATTTGCAGATTTCTTCTGATTAGTGTGTGAAGATTGATTGTACTGAGAGCTTGATGTACTAAGCTTTGTATGAGATTTTTACATGATCTCCATGATACATAATATATGATAGTTTGGGTTTTTAGCTTTAGGCTTTCCCGTTAAACAACTGTGTTATGTACGATTATTTTCATTTATGCTTCACATGTGTTTGCAATTAATTTTCCGCAAAATATTAACAGTGGAATGATTCTGTATTTCGCAAGAATTTAAATATTGTGAGATCAGGGGAATCTGTATGTATGCATGCTTAGTGTATATAATTTCTACATGGTATCGGAGCAGTGTTAATTCTTGAATATTGCAATTGTGAAGAATTCCTGAGTTTGTGCTGGTGGACAATTCGAATTTGCTATAGAAAATTCTTGGTGCAGAAGTTGAGTATACATTGAAATGTTTTTCAATGGGTTGCGATTGGAGTATGCCCTTGATGGGAGATCGAATTACATAGCCTGGAAGGATAGGATGGAGGCGATGTTGGAGGATAATGGACTGAAGGAGTTCATTGATAGTGATGTTCCTAAGCCGGGATCTAGTGATGCTGCATTACTTGACGCATGGAAAAAGAAGATAGCAAAGACAAGAATAATTTTGTTGGAAGGTGTGAAGGACCATATTGTGTCCAGCCTTCATGGGAAAGCCACTCCATTCTTAATGTGGAAGGCTTTGACAGATTTTCTCCAAAGCAGAAGTGACCAAAGGAAGTTGGCGTTGAAAGACAAGCTCAGAAAAATAAAAATGGAGAAGGGCGACAATATTCCAAAATATCTCACGAAGTTTGTCCACTATATGGATGAACTGGGAAGTGTGGGGATTACTATTGATGATGAAGACTTGGTGAGCTTGGCTCTCCTTGGGCTTCCGAAGAGTTGGCATAGCTACGAAGACTCTGTCAATGGACGAGAGAAATTGTCGGGATGAGAGCGACTTTGGTCAGATCTTGTGCAAGAGGAGATAAGGCAGGGTACCAAGGATGGCTCTTCATCGAGGAATGAAGATGAAGATAATTGCGCTTTGGCTGACAAAGCAAGGAAAGGGAAGGGGAAGAAATTTCCTTCAAAATCCGATGCTAAAGGAAAGAAGTAGGATTTGTCCAAAGTGAAGTGTTTTCACTGTCACGAACATGGGCATTTCGCCACTAACTACCCACAGAAGAAGAAGAACAAGAAGGATGCTGGAGAGGACTTAGCCTCGCAATTTGAACTTTATTTCTCTTTGATCACATGCTTGGTTTTAAGCTATATGGGATCAATGTGGTATCTTGATAGTGGTCTATATTTACATATGACAGGAGACAAGGAGTTGTTTAGTGACTTGGAGGAGAAGGACCTCCAGATGCATATAGAGATGGGCGACGATGGTCGATATAGTGTGACCGGCATTGGAACCATTACCTTTGAGAGGGAGTCCGGTAATCCATTCTTGTTGAAATATGTTATGCATGTTCCAGGTCTGAAGAAGAACTTGGTCTCAGTCGCAATGTTGGAAGACAAAGGTTATGACGTTGTTTTTAGCGATGGAAAAGTTTTCCTGTGACATAAAAAAATGAGTCAAACCAAGAGGATAGGGATTCGAGTTAAGAATCTCTACAAGCTGGAGGTAGATGGTTGTGATGCAATGGTGGGCAAAGCAGAAGAAGTGGTGAGCCGGGATGAGGGAAAATTATGGCACAGAAGATTGTGCCATCTTCACCATGGCGCTTTGAAGATTTTGCATCAGATTTCTATTAGAATTCCCAAGGGTACTCTTGCGCAGTAAGATCAGTGCAAGGGATGTACTATGGGTAAGTTTTTGAAGACCACCTTTCATGATAAGGATAATCATGCTTCGGTGATCTTGGAGAGAGTTCACACAGATGTGTGTGAACCTTTCTCAGTTGCTTCAACAGCAAAACACAGGCATTATGTTATATTTGTTGATTAATATTTTCATATATGCTGGATATTCTTCATGCAGAAGCAGATCGAAACATTCTCAAAGTTCTGTGAGTTTAAAGCATTAGTGGAGAAGGAGTCAGGGAAGAAAGTGAAAGCTCTACGGAGCGATAATGGTGGTGAATACATCTCGGGCGAATTCAAAGACTTCTGTAGCAAAGAAGGAATTCGAAGAGAACTCATAGCGCCTCATAACCCACAACAGAATGGGATCACAGAGAGGAAGAATAGAATGATCGTGGGTGTTGCACGAGTGATGCTGCATGACTAGGTCCTATAGATGCACTTGTGGGCGGAAGCATGCAACACTGCGGTTTATGTGCAAAACCGTTGTCCTCATAGAGTACTTGGCATGAGTACGCCTAAAGAAGATTTTACTGGTAAGAAGCCTGATATTTCTCATTTGAATATTTTTGGCTTATCTGTTTACATTCATGTGAAAAAGGACACCAGGAAGAAGTTGGAGGCAACTGCAGAAGTTGGGATATTTGTGGGGTACACATAAACACCCCATAATTATCTTACAAGGAGAGCCAATTTGCGACGGGATATAAAATTCAATGAGGTGAAAGCCATGAAGTTGTCGCTTGAGAGGGAGCTACACTTGCATGCAGAGGAGGAACTTCTTGTTCCCAAAGATGAGCCTCGAGATGTGGATTAGCCACAGGAGGAGATTCATGGAGTCGAGGAGTCCACTCATGTAGAACCAAGCATCATACAAAGCAAAAAGTGTACCACAGAAGCTGAGAGACTGAAGCTTGATGCGACACAGAATGTAGGAGTCCCTACATCATAACGTAGACAGAGACAGTCACCTGACCGATTTACTAGATACATGGCTCTGATGAGCAAGTGTATCATGATAGAGCCATATTCTTTTGAAGAAGCAGTGCAGGAGCCCACATGGGTAGATGCCATGGTGGAGGAGTATGACTCCATTGTCAGAAACAGTGCTTGGGAGATTGTTCCAAGGTCGGTGGGTAAATTAGTTGTAGGATCAAGATGGATCTACAAGGTAAAGAAAGCTGTTGATGGGAGCATCGAGAAGTATAAGGCAAGATTTTTTGCCCAGGGCTTCTCACAGATCGAGGGGATTGATTATGAAGAAACCTTTGCACTTGTCGCACAGTATTCTTCCATAAGGACCATCCTTGCTCTCTCACCGCAGATGGGTTGGCACATTCATCAGATGGATGTGAAGACTGCGTTCCTTAATGGGATCATTGTGGAAGAGCTGCACATTGAGCAGCCTAAAGGATTTGAGATCTTCAGCAGCGAGTCGCATGTGTGCAGGCTCAAAAGAGCGATATATGGGCTGAAACAAGCACCTCATGCTTGGTAAACTCATATCGACAGCTATTTCACTGGACTTAGCTTCACCAAGAGTGAGGCGGATGCAAACCTATACAAAATTGTGCTGGAGAGTAAGCTTTTAATCATTGTTCTTTATGTTGATGATTTAATACTAACGGGTGATGAGCAGTTGATACACGCATGCAAGTCAGATCTTGCAAAGGAGTTTGAGATGAAGGATTTGGGCCTCCTTCATAATTTCCTTGGATTGGAAATATGGTAGCGAGAAGGTGAACTGTTTGTGTCTCAAGGAAAGTATGCCCGAGAGATACTAGAAAAGTTTCTCATGCAAGGCTGCAAGCCTAGCGATACTCCTCTTCTAGGAAATTGGAGGAAAGAGGATGCTACATCGGTAGAGGTAGTGGATGAAACTATTTATCGACAGTTGGTGGGTTCGCTCATGTATTTAGTTAATACAAGACCGAACATATGCTATGCAGTGAAAAAACTTTCACAAGCGATGGTTAAGCCTACCAAGCTCTTTTGGAAGGCAGGAAAGCATGTCCAGAGGTATCTCAAGGGCACATCTGAGTATGGTTTATGGTACAAACAAACGAATGAGGTGAAGTTGCATGGCTTCATGGATGCAGATTGGGCAGGCAGCCCAACAGACAGAAAGAGCACATCAGGAGGGATTTTCAATATCAGATCTATGACAGTTTCTTGGTACAACAGGAAAAAAATATCCGTGGCACTCAGTTCAGCGAAAGAAAAATACATAGCAGCAAGTCAAGCTGCATGTGAGGCTATCTGGATGAGGAAGATCCTGGTTGGTTTGTTCGGTTCACATTTAGATCCTACAGTGATAAAATTTTGATAATTAGATTTGCATTAATCTCTCAATTAATTCTATGTTTCATGATAGATCTAAATATATTGATATCCGGTATCATCATATCAGAGGTTGTGTGTAGCGGAAGATCATGTTGCTTCAGTACATTCCTACGAAAGATCAGGATGCAGATATTCTGACGAAGGCGCTCACCAGGAGAAAATTTGAATACTATAGAGGCAGGATCGGGGTGAAGGATAATCCCTATCTTGTTGAGAGGCAGTGTTGAGATTAAACAAGATGATGAGCTTAGTGAAAAGAGTTGCCTTCACTAAGTGGGCCCGCAGGCTATTTTTAGCGCAAGTCTATTTTTAGAGATGGTGATCATATTTCAGAAGTTACAGGATGTTATTTGTGGATGGTTGGTCAAGTTGGAAAAATAGATGAAATTCTATTTTTAGAATATTGGGTGAAGTCTATTTATAGATCGTCGATCTAAAAATAGAAGTGTCGATTATTATTAACTCTTAATAATAATCCGAAAATAAACATCAACTTATTCTCTTGGAGCACTTAGTTTCAGTGCACAGATTTGGAAAATTAGTGGGCTGAAGGAATTACGCAATTCCTAGGGTTTACTGGTGGTTCATGCATGGAGGACTCGGTTAGAACTGAAGTGGCAAAGTTATGACGGAGTTGGAAGAGTAGTTCATGGAGTTGTATTCATTTTAACTCAGTTAAAGTGAGTTATACTCAGTTGAGCTAGTTGTATCTAGCCTAACTGAATGATACACTAGTGAGAGTGGAGTGAATTAATTAGTTAATTAATTCACAAATAACAACTCATTAATCAAATGAACAATAGAACAATTAACTACAGTGCATTTCAGTTCCTGTGGAGACCCAGTGGAGAGATAGGTGAAAGGGCAAGATGGACTATCTATTGTGACTATAGCTATGCATTGATTGCACCACACACACATTGGAGTTGCCAATGAGGATTGCGTAGTCAAGGCAAGGGTAATTTGAATTCATTCAGAGCTATTCTTTAGCAGGGATTGCGCAGTGGAGGCAGGCTAGCAGGTGGAAAGAAATCGGTGCATGGATTTGCAGATTTCTTCTGATTAGTGTGTGACGATTGATTGTACTGATAGATTGATGTACTAAGCTTTGTATGAGATTGTTACATGATCTCCATGATACATAATATATGATAGTTGGGGTTTTCAGCTTTAGGCTTTCCCATTAAACAATTGTGTTATGTGTGATTGTTTTTATTTATGCTTCACATGTGTTTGCAATTAATTTTCCGCAAAAGATTAACAATGGAATGATTCTGTATTTTGCAAGAAGTTAAATATTGTGAGATCAGGGGAATCTGGATGTATGCATGCTTAGTGTATATAATTTCTACATAAACCAAATAAGTCTTTCCAAATTCACACTTTGACATTTTAAGAAACAACTATTTTTTCTTCAAAATATCAAGTACTTTCTTAACATGCATGACATGCTCTTCTCTAGTCTTGCTTAAAATTAAGATTTCATCTAAGTAGACAATAACGAAATCATCAAGAAAAGGATATATAACATCATCCATCACCCGCATGAAAGTTGCAGGTGCATTACATAAACCAAAAGGCATAACAAGCCACTCAAAGAGTCCCTGTTTGGTTTTGAATGCAGTCTTCCAAATATCACTTTCTGCAATTATAACTTGATGATAACCACTACGTAAGTCTAAATTAGTAAAAAATTTAGCATCTTTCAGCTGATCTAACAAATCATCTATCCTTGGGAGTGGGTAAAATTTTTTTACCGTTATTTTGTTCAATGCCCTGAAGTCCACACACATACACCAAGTTCCATCTTTCTTTGGAATCAACACTATCGGTGACCCACATGGAGAAGTGCTTGGTCTTATGAAACCTTTGTCCAACAAGTCTTTAATTTTCCTCTTTATTTTAGCATTCTCCATGACAGTCATGCAGTACATGCCTATGTTAGGAAGAGGACAATCTTGTTGCAACTGTATTTCATGTTGAATCTCCCTTTTAGGAGGAAAACCTGTCGGCTCCTGAAACATCTCATGATGTGCATCAGCTACATCATATAAATATGATTTTAACTTGGGATCACAATTTTCAAATGACTCATAATTCACATCAACCTTAGGCTTAACCATAAGAAGTACAAAACTCTTACTAGAATTCACTAGCCTTTTTACCTGTCCAACATTTACCATCGCTATATTTGTCTTCTTGCGATGTGCTCTAACAATAAAATCCTTGCTATCTTTGAATAGATGATACTTGTTATCATGGCGATAGAATATAGCTTTCCTGTCATATAAGTAAGGACTTCCCAAAACAATTCTTGATATATCTAGTGGAACAACATCTAGTTCAACTGTGTCAATGAAATATGCAGTAATTGCAAAGTGCAATATGCACTTCTTTGAAACCTGTAAGTTTGCATCCTTGCAAATCCAACCAAGTGGATATGGTTTTGGATGTGGAATGGTCTCAAGTTTTAGCTGTTTGACTAAGTATTCTGAGATAAGGTTCTCTTGTGACCCACTGTCAAACAATGTGTCAATTTTTGTATGTTTTGAAATAACCCTCACATGGAACAATTCAATTATTTCTTCTTCATTTGGAGCTTGTACATGACAGTTTGAAGTACTAGTACTTGGTTTAGTTTCAGTTTCTTTTCCCTTCATATTCTTCAAACCCATGGCTGTAATTTTGGTTTCGTCACCTGATCATCACCTAAGTCTTGTTGTGTAGTTGTAGTAGCTGTAGTTTTTTTCTTTCCTTTGTTTTTATTAAATTGAGTTATTTTTTCAGGATGAAGTTTCCAACAGTTTTTCTCTTCATGGCCTTCTCTTGAACAATGTTTACATATCACTTTCTCACCCTCCTTTTTGAAGGATGCATTCTTTTTGCCTTTTCCTTTAGAGGTTTTATCTTTGTTTTTCCCCTTAAAAGGCTTGTTTCTACCCTCTTCAAAAACATTTTTCCCTCTAGCCTCTAGATGTGTGGCTTGGACACAAACCTCATCTAGAATAGTAGCATTGAACATAAGGATAGTATGTTTAAGGTAGCTATGTAAACCACCTATATATTTCAGCAAAGTGTCTTGACTCTGCAAGTCTACCCCTAATAAGAGTGCTCTTCTCCTAAACTCTTGGGTGTAGTCTTGCACATTTTGTCCCTTAAGTTGTTCGAAATTTTTCCAATTCATGATAGCTTTTTGTAAATGAGCTAATGGATAAAATTGTTTTTTTTATTGCAGTAATGAAATCAACCCATGATAAAATAATCTTACCATGTTTTCTAATCTCCTCCTTAGTTTTGGCTTCCCACCAAAAAAGTGTTGCACCTTCCATTCTCAAAGAAGCTAGCTGAAATTTGGTGTCGTCATCATGAAGGTTTTGTATCCTCAAGTAAACCTCCAACTGCCTTATCCAATTGTCAAGTTTTTCTGCATTGACTTCACCATTAAACATAGGCAATTCAAACTTAACATCAAGTTTTAAAAATGGAATTTTACCACTGTTCTTGGACTTGTGAGATTCATTCACCGAAGTAGAGGATGACGATGATGAGGAAGAGGATGAAGATGGGGATGGTGGATCATCATTTCCTCCATGTACTTTCTTTGAATTTTCTTCATTTTTCTTTCCTCCTGAAGATCCCTCTCCTTCCTTGTTAATTTTAGACCCTTCTCCTTCAATCCTTTCATACCTTTCTTGGTAGAGTATCCTCACCATTTCAGTCATGTCTAGGAATGCCTTTCTGAACACCCTTTCTTCCTCTTTGGGATCAATGTCTTCAGGAATTTATCCTCCTCTTGAAGTCATGCTTGTGGCTTCTTCTGCTTCTCTTGGAGGTGAAATTTAAGGTGGAGATAATGGCACTCTTTCCCTCCTTGGTTGAGGATTTCTATGAGCTCTCACCAATTGGCCTTCTCCTCTCTTGAGAGTAAGCCTAGTAAGCATCAAAAAACCTTGAAAACAGTTAAATAAACCTTGCACAACAATAATACAGAGTGTAGAACTCTAGCTCTGATACTAACCTGATCTGAATGGATGATATTTGTTACGCTATGCAAAGTATCCAAACTGATATAATAAAGTGTGCAAAAGGTTCTCCTTAAATTGCAGGTTAAACAATTAGTTCTAGCTTTGTTTAGGAGGTTTCTCTGCGAGGATTGATTAAGTAATTTAACTGTTTAACATTGTACAACAGAAATGAATATAAAATAAACTTCAAAAGCACATTACACAACAAATTGTTGACGTAGTTCACCCCTCCTGGGCTACATATGTCGTTCCAAGGCTCCCCAATGGCATGTCCTTGTTGTATTAATTTACTCAAAATGGATGTACAAGTGAAAATAAGCCTCAATAGGCAAAACTATCTATAAAATCAGCTTTAGAAGGTATGAAATAGCCAGAGATGGCTTTTCATTTACATAAAATAGATAAAGAGAGCCCAATACACTGCCTTTTCCACGATGGCCCTGATGGCTCCTTCATCTTCCTTGAAGCAAAAAATGTTGTAAAACACCTCTATTTGACCTAAAACCTATTCCAAACTGCTTAGAATGTCCAAGCGACCCAAAATTGACTATTTTTCACCCTGTTTGGTCGAAAAATGAAGGAGTTATGGCAAAAACAATTTTTTTCCCAGTGTCCCCCCAAAATCCTCCTCCAAAACTGGAGGAACTCCAGTTAGCAGTGCTAAAGATGGGGAATCTCCGGAATTAGTAGACCCACTCCAAATTTGGTAGTAACTCTTTATGGTCAAGTTAAATGTTGTAGTGGTGGGGTCACATGGACCTTCGCCCAAACCGCCTACAAAACCGCAACTTATCCAACCAAACCTCTGCATTTATTGTTTAGGATGTGTTGGCCACATGAAACCGCTAGCATAAAAAAAGACCCAAACCACCACACGTCGTAACCTTCAGGCTAAGGCTCTGGTCATGAGCACCGAGTTACATGGTGTCGGGGCTAGCCCTTTAATTTTCCGCCGATTCAAAAGTGTTCTTCTAGGGTTCCACGGGGTGTGGTCATGTGACAATAGGGCTTAGCCCTGAGGGCTAGCCCAAATTCTTTTCCGCTCATTCCAAAAGACACGACAACCCATTCAGCTTGCCTGAATCATTCATGAAACTGCCACAGACGGGCTGGTCAGATCACTCTACTCGAAGTGTTGGGTCGGGGGTTCAAACCCCATAAACCAAAAAATTTGTTGCCTTTCAACAACCATGGCCTAGGGCCACGTGGCAGCCTCTAGGCAGGACACATGGCACCCACTGATAGGCCTTCCAAAAACATAAAAAAATTTACTTTTGCCTTATATTTTTTTTATAAAAAAATACATAGTCAACTTAAGTCAAAAGCATTGCTTTGGAGTTTACTAGACGATTTCGAACCTCAATAACTTTTGCATACGACCTTGGTTTTGTGAACCATTTGGGGTGCTAGAATTGCAGCGACGAGACCTTTCCAGTCGTTTAGATTGCAACCATTTCTGTGCACTTTCATTTTTGAAAATTTTTTTTAACTTGGAAATGAACTCATGATCACTTTTATGCCCATAAAATATCTTAAAAACCCTAAGTCAGTCATTTCAAACTCACTTTTCATGACTACCTTGGAATTAGCGATGAGGAAATCATCACTCCAGAAAATCAAATCATCTACATATATAATGACAATAATAATCTTACCGTCACTTTCTTTGATGTAGAGAGTAGGTTCACCATAACATTTGTCGAACACGTTGTCCATCAAGTACACACCTATCTTGCTATACAATGCACACGGTGCTTGCTTCAAACCATAGAGAGCTTTCCGCAACTTACACACCTTGTCTTCTTTTCCTTCTACCTCATAACAAGGAGGTTGCACAACATACAACTCCTCTTTCAACACTCCATTCAAGAATACTGACTTTATGTCAATTTGATACACTTTCCATTTTTGTTGCATTGTAATTGACAACATTGTACGCATTGTCTCCATCCTTGCAACTGGGGCAAATGTTTCCTCATAGTCTCTTCCATGCTGCTGCTTGTATCCTTTGACAAATAACCTTTCTTTATGCCTTCCATGTTGCACTTGGTATTATAGACCCACTTCACTCCGATGACTTCTTTACCTTGCAGAAGGTCCACTAACTCCCACGTGTCATTCTTTTCTATTTCTTCTATCTCTTCATCCATTACCACAACCCATTTCTCTTCTTTGACTGCATCTTCAAAATGTATTGGGTTATCTACATGAAAAATTAATGCAAATAAATAATTCAGACCAGCGTTGCTATCAACTTCATCTTGCTCATAAATTTCATTTAAATATCTGAATTTTGGTCTTCTTATGCTTGCTGAAGATGGGCTTGGTGTTGCGTTTGAAGTAGATGGAGTTGTGGATCCTTATGGTGTGCTTGGAGAAGAACTTGCTTGGTTTCGCAATGCTGCCCTATTATTTGTTTGCGGTGTACTTTGTTGAGCTTGTGTAGGTGGAGGAGGAGTCACCATTGAGGAATTACCTGTTGCAGTCAATTCCTCTTTGTCTTCGTGTGACATACATGTCTTCACATTGACTGTCTTCTCTAAACTTCCATCCCATGCTTCCTCTTCTATTAACTAAACATATCTGCTGGTTATTACCATCTTATTTGATGGATTGTAGATCTTTTATGTCTTGGATTCATCATTGTATCCAACAAATATACATTTCTCCCCCTTGCTGTCCAAATTCTTCCTCAACTCATCCGAGACATGTGTATATGCCACACATCCAAACACTCTCATGTGAGTGAAATATTTCTTTCTTCCACTCCATGCCTCTTCAGGAACTCTATTCATGACACTTTTGGTTGGACACCTATTGATAATATATGTTGCACAAGTGACAGCTTCAGCCCAATAATCATTTGGAAAATGCTTTGCCTTCAACATACTCCTTGTCATTTCCATGATGGTCCTATTCTTCCTTTTCGCGACACCATTTTGCTGAGGTGTATACCTTGTTGTAAATTGATTGTGAATTCCATGCTCCCTTAAAAAACATAGGAAGTCACTTGAGATATATTCACCACCTCTATCAGTCCTCAACACTTTGATGTAGTGTCCACTTTTCTTCTCAATAAGAAATTTGTAGTGGCAGAAGTGATCAAACACTTCACCTTTCTATTTTATAAAGTAGACCCATGTATTCCTTGTGTATTCATATATGAAGGTAAAAATATAGTGGTTTCCACCAAATGATGGTGTTTTCATTGGTCCACATAAATCTGAGTGGAAAATTTCCAAAGGTGTTTTTTCCCTTATAGAATTTCATGCTGGAAATGATTCTCTGTGTTGTTTGCCCAAGATGCATCCTTCACATAGACTGTCCGATTTTTCTATGAGTGGAAATCCCTTCACTATACCTTTCCTATGCAACAAATTCAAACCTCCAAAGTTGATATGACCAAATCTCAAATGCCAAAACTAATTTTCATCTTTAATTTATTCTTGAAAATTTTCTTGGGTGACAGCTAATACAACACCTTCTTCCTTCAAGTCTGATATTAGCTTGAGAGGAAACATTTTATTGTTTTTCAAATGAACTTTTGCAATCAACTGTCTACTTGGAGGCTTATCCAATATTGTTCATACATCATTCTTGAAAAATAAATTGTAGCCCTTTTGCATGAGTTGTCCAATGCTTATAAGGTTGTGCTTCAAACCAAGAACAAAATAAACATCTGACTTGAACTTCTTCTCTCCCTTCTTGGTAAGAATGTCAACTTTACCTTTTCCCATGACCGAGACCTTTCTATCAGTCCTAATGTCACTTCTGATTTTACACTTTCATCTAAATTGGAAAAAAATTATATGTTTCCAGTCATGTTGTTTCTACACCCTGAATCTAAGAACCATACATCTCCCTAGTTTTCTTGTGCTACATTACAATCTAAAAACATATTGTCATGGTTCTGATTTTCCTTTATGAAATTTTCACTTGGTTTTCTACTTATGTCATATTTCTTCTTTCTACATTCATTTTCATAATGACCATACTTCTTACAATAATGACATTGAACTTGAGATTTATCATACCTCTGACCTTGTGTTTGATTTTGGTTTGGGACTTGACTTGGAATTTTATTTCTGCCCCTTCGACTTGAGCTTGAAGGGCTTCTTCTTCCACCTTTGTGTGGACTTCTTCCTCTTCCTCTGTAGTTTGATCTTCCTCGACCTATACCTTGACCAAATGAAACTTGTGTCTTGAATGCATGCTCCAATGATGAGTTTGTTGCTCTATTCAACCTATGCTCATGAGACATCAATGATGCATGAAGCTCATCCACTAAAATAAGTGAGAGATATTTTGTCTCTTCTATGGCCACAACTATGGCATCAAATCTTGTTGGCAGAATTCTCAAAACCTTCTCAATTATTCTCCTTTCCTCAAGTGTTTGACCATGAGACCTGATTTGGGTAACCAACCCAATTACATGTGTAAAAAATGAATCTACATTCTCAGACACTTTCATACAAATTGTTTCAAAATCTCTTCTCAACATTTGTAATTTTTTTGTCTTCACCTTTGCCATGCCTTGGTAGGCTGTCTGGAGGGTATCCCATGCTTGTTTGGACTTCGTTTCTGTTGCAATCCTTGGGAAGATACTTTCATGAACTGCTTGAAAAATATAGAAGAGGGATTTGGAGTCCTTCTTCCTGTTTTCCCTCAACAAATCTCTTTCTGCTTGTGTACAAGCATTATATGATGTTTTTATCTATTGGTTCTTGGAATCCATTCTTCACCAATTTCCAAATATCTTGAGAAGAAAACAGAGCCTTCATTTTTTTAGCCCAATAGTCATAATTTTTTCCATTAAACTGTGGTATTTTTGAATTAGTCAAGCTTGTGCTTGTTGCTGCCATTTTCACTGTGTAAACAAAATTTATTACTGTGTGAATTTTTCTCACTGTGTGAAAAATTTCTCACTGATCGAGAATACGCTCCTCAAAACAACTTTTTAACTCCTCATTAAAAACACTTCCTTTTACTGATATTTTTAAACTCACTCTGATACCATGTTAGAAATTTTAAAGGCAGGGGAAATTATTTTCCATCAACACAAGGAGTCCACACAAAGTTGCGGAAATGACTTTAACCAAGACAACACAATTACAGAAGTTTGCACAGAGTTGCGAAATTCACTTAATCCATACCATAAAATTGCAGAAATCAAATTATGTGAATCATATTTTAAATATAGAATGGCAGAGATTAAAATCACAACTATAGAGGAGCTAATAAAATAAAATAATTTTACTCATGGTGAAACAAAGTAAAACAAAGTGCTGCGGCAAGAACTCACACGTGAAATTTTCACAACCAAATCGCAACTAACCAAACTTTATATTATTACTTCAAAACATGAAATAAATTCACATGTGGAATTGCAGATCCTTTACCAGTAAAACAAGAGTTCTTACATTCACCAGCGTTGCGAAATTTACACACAGTAAATCCTGTAACTTGTTTTCATGCATCCCACCAAAATTCGCTCCACGATTTTCTCCCCTTGTCTTTCCAGACTTACATCCGCCACTTTACACAACACTCTCTTACTAACCTTTCTAGCCTATTCTTGTTAATTCAAAAGATATATATATCTAAGACATTTAATTCATGACAAAACAAATTTAATACATAGTATGGGCGGACATCATTTTCTGAACATTATAGAAGTTGTGTGAACTAAACAACACTTGTGTATTAATTGTTTTCCCATACTCATTTACTAACCATGCATTAAATTCTATTTTACTTTGATTATTTAACTTTTTTGCAGAATGGGATATGTACTCTTCTTAGAACTTGTGCTTCTTTTCAAACTCAATCTGCAACCTGCAAAACATTTACTGAGGTATGGCTTTTGCTAGTTCATTTAACGCGGTGGTTGAGATGAATTTCCAACACCCTCCCCTCCCTCCAAGTTTCCAGAATTACCCAACTCCCACACCGCACAGTCCTACGCTCAAAAGCCTCTCCCCAAACCCCGCCACCGAACCAACAACATGAAAAAACCCACTCCACCCAACTTGGGAACAACTCGATTCCTCCACTCATACCACACACACCTTTAAACATAGAATAACCAGCAGTAAAAACATAGGGCCTCCCTTTGGCCTCTATGCCCCTTCCCTCGACCTGTCTCACCACAGAACCAGAGCACACCCAAAAACTAATGAATACACTGCAAAATGACCTTCAATAGGCTGCAAGGCCCAACCCTCCCACCATGTCGTCTATCCCTACAAAGCCTAAAAAAACATAATTCCAAACAAGAATGACACCAAATGTAAAAATAGAAGAAATTACCTGCGGCCACCCATGTTTTCATTGCCTCGTACATCAATAATTGAAACATAGCCACTATGTTGTGCTTGGTCTATATTTGGTCCCACCTGTGGAGTCCCAGGGTCCAAAGTAGCCACAGTCGACCCCAACTCCAGAGCCAACAACACAATAATACTTCCCAACGCATATCCTCTTCTCACACATTGCAACCGGAAGTGTGGCTTGGCTTGAAGGCTAAGCCACCTTGCGCTTCCAAATAGTTCACCTCCTCCACATTCATAACTTAATTATATATCTTTTGTTAACCATATATATATGTATGTGTGTGTGTGTGTGTGTGTGTGTCTATCTATATATATATATATATATATATATATATATATGTATATGTATATGTATATGTATATGTATATGTATATGGATATGTATATGCATATGCATATGTATATATATGTATATATGTATATATATATACATATATATATTTATATACATATATATATGTATATACATATATATCTTTATATACATATATATGTATATACATATATATATATCTATATATATATATATATATATATATATATATATATAACATTGAAAAAACAAATTGACATAAATGAGTATATTTTTATTAAATATTTTCTCTGTCTTAGAAAAATATCTGGGAGATATTACATTGGAGTTCTGAGTGTGGGTTCTTCAACATATGAAGATAAAATGGAAGAATCGTCATCTTATATAAACAAACTAAATCTAGAATTCATTGTTAGATTAGAGAGGAAACTATAGACACAACAAAATTAACCACATAAAAAGATCACTTTACAAAATGCAATCATTTAACAGGAGGGGAGTCAACAGAAATTGTCTAAAATTGGTTAATGAAGTAAATTCTTGTAGGAATGTGATGGTTTCTCTCATGTATGGATACCTGCATATCAACTATTTCACTACGGAGGGTGTCCATCTCATCGTTCTGCCAAGACATCTGAGCTTGAAGGTGCTACAAATCCTCACTTTGAGATAGGAACATAGGGGTATGATGAAGAATCAAATTATGGAGATAGCTAAATGCTGCTTGAGGATTAACAAGAGGATCCAGGAAATGAGGAAAATATCCATGAGTGTTAGAAGCTTCCAAATTCATTGAATTTGCATAGTGACTGTCCATATCTAACCAAAAGGGAGAATGGAAGCTGAAATGATGGGGGTTACAAAATGAAGTCCAAAACCCAGCAGAGGATTCCATTAAGGCCAAGAGGGAACCAGATATGAAGATAGTCTGCAATCTAGCCCAAAGAGAAATAGATTTGAGGCACATCCAATAAGGGATTTTGAGCCCCTGGATGGAATTTTCACTCAAAATTACTAAACCCACATGATTAAAATACCTTGTTGTCCATTGCAAATATAAATTATCCTGAACAGCTCGTCACTTAATGTTTCTTCTTCCAGAATTGCAACTAATCCACTTGAGAGAAATTATGGGCATAAAGAGAGGAGTAACCTAAGGAGTCGACTATTGAGTTGATGTCATTTAGTCATAGTTAATCCCCGCATGAGCCTAGTAGAGAACTTGCGAATACCAAGAGATGGAGAGACAAGGAAGGTGCCCATCAAACCACTTAACCATATCCCAAATCCTCTAATGGGAGCTTTAAAATTAACAGTAAGAAATATAGGGAGAGAATCTGGGGGATCATCCAAGGCTAGCCTACCATGCCTACCCCACGACTTGAACTAGCCATCAAGAGACCGCCAACCTTCATGTATATAACCAAATTTCCTAAGAATTCCAATGTTGCAGTTGTCGATTCATTGCAGCCATTCATAAATATTTTTGATACAAAGTCCTTTTTATTATCAGACGCAAGTGTAGGAGAATAAATTTGCATTTGATTTGGGGCGGGATTTATTGTGGGAGTGGGTTGTAATATTAACTAGACTAGATCCAACTTAACCCCACATCTACCAACCACCTAGAGGGATCAAATCTCTTGAGGTGCAAACTTCTTTTTTGAGTGAAAAACTTGAGGAAAGGTTTGCACCTCGAGGAATTTTATCGCTCTCGATACTCGATAGAACCAGAGTTAAGATAGATCTAGGTTGGTTTCATTCATGTGCAGTCATACAAAATTTGTTGAACATATAATTATTCTCATTATTTTAAATATGCTAAATATGTATAAGATTAATATGTTCATTTTAGTTCTAAATTTGATCATTACCTCAATTTCTTGAAATGATAGAGACTCTTAATAACTTGAATGATGAAAAATGATGAAATAGAATTTTTGAATGTAAAGTGACAATGTAACGATGTTGAATGACAAAAAACTTGAATAATAAGAATGTATTCACTTACAAATAGTCTTCATTGTGATCAATTTCAAACTATTTTCTTCTATTGTTCTTATTGTTACAACCGTTAGTTTTTCCATCTTTCAATATCGACCATATGAAAAGGGTGGTTGAAATCGTAAACTATTCAAGTATTTAACTCGATATATTGTAGTAAACGCCTTAATTTGTCTCTCTTGCGCTCCAATATTAATAACATCTTTCTTCAAAGTCAACCATTGTGACTTATGGAGTGTTAAACCCCAAGTAATTTTCAATTGTAGTTGTTTTATATTACCACTACAAGGAAAACACCTTGTAGCGGAGGTTTTTAGTGTTACAAAATTTGCAAAAATTGTCAAAAAATCCTCTGCTACAACATCTATTTGTGGTAACGGATGTTTTAGTGGAGCTGATAATGGAACTTCATCACAACTAAAAATTATTGATGGCCAGAGGTTTTAATGGATGTTTTTTAGCCATGATCTTAATGGAAAAAAGCACCAGTGCACTACCACTACAATATTACTAGAGTTTTTAATTTAAATAAAAACACTGGGAATGGAAACAAAAATTTGGAGCATCGATGCATCATCGTTATAAAAGCATCGGTGCTTTAATAATAAAAATGCATCGGCTTTGAAAATATATGTACCATGCATCGAGGCGTTGAATCCAAACAACACCGGTGCTTGAAACGTATATCGACCCAATGCTTGTCTTAAACAAATGCCCTGTGTCATACTTTTTGGGAATGGCACCAGTGTAGGCAAAAAAATATTGCAGGCCTAGTGTTTTTTTTTAATTACAAAACTGGTGCTTACGAGTTGTACAAAATAAATGGTTCTCTACTAATATGAAAGAACCAATGTTGTTAATTTGAAGTGTTAGTTCTATGAAAGCATGAGTGTTTAAGAATTACAATGCACCAAGACATACAATCTATGATACCATGCACCGGAGCATTAAATGCAAACAAAATTGGTGCTTGAAAAGTATAACTCCCTGGTACTAATCACATTCCAAATTCCCTGGAGCTAATGTTTTTTCGAATGCCCTAGTGTTGTACTTTTCAGTAAAGGCACCGAGCCATGCACAAAAATCTTGTTGTACTTGTGCTTTTAGGTAATATAACACACTGGTGCGTATTTATTTTACAAACGCACTGAAATTTTGTATGGAATACCATTTTTTATTATTATAAATATCGTTGCTGAAAAAATCGTATTTAGAGAGGTGTGTAGTAATGTACGATGTATTGGTATCCATTTTCTCCTTTTTAGAAACATCGAATTGTGGAAGTGTAATTATTGTGATTTTTAAAATATTTTATTCATCAAAAAATCGACATATATTTTAGTGAATTTGTATATGATGTTTGGATTAATTTTTTATATCATCAAATTTTGCATATCTTCATTATAATATCTAATCAACCATATATTTAACCAGTGGTGTAACATTTCAAAGTGACATTGGACAACACAATAAAATAAATTAAAATGTGTTTTATTAAACTTGAATAAGAGGATCTTTGTCATACAAAAGGGGATATCTATTGGTAACCCCTTGTCTTTCAGTTACGACACTATGTCCATTTAATTAAACAAAAATTCTGATTTTCATAGACAATTATTTCAAAAAATACAACAACTTGCATTGATATCCAAATAAATCATCATCCTTCGCTAGAACTGCTATCAGTTCTCGAGCTACTTCCATGACTTGGTTTAAATGGATGAATGTTTTGTTGATTCCATCTATTATTTTCGTCCTCCTCAAGTTTCTTCTACAAACATAAAAATAAAGTGTAATGAGTGTAACTACATCGATGACATCAATGTAAATCAGAAAGCATTGTATCATAGCAAGAAGTGAGTCCTGAATTATACACATTCCTTCAAAACGAAATCGAATGCCTTCTTTCAACAACTATTCTGTTAGTGTCATTACATACTTTGTTTCCTGCAATTTTTATGTTGAAATTTGCAACAAGAAATGCTCTTTATATTATATGCTCAAAATGTAAATTACATCATCATACATTTCTAGAATCACAAAATAATGCTTCCATTGTGTTCAGAACACCCAAAAACCCCTGTGCAAGCTCTTCTTGGGCTCAAAAAGGCTAAAAAATGGCCAAGTTAGGCCTCCTTCTCCATTTCTCTACTATGTGTCCTGAAAAATGACGGAACTGGAAAAATAGGCAACGAATTTCTCCTTTGGCAAAACTGTCAGGCAACAAATTGGCATGGGAGCAGCGGAAATTCTGTTGAAATTGGTGTACTTTTTTGGGTCGTTAACTTAACCCATGCGGCCTATTTTTTCGCCCCTTTTAACAGTCACATGACATATCATATAGCCAAGGGTGTAGGCCAAATGTCACACGCGTGTTGGTTCCCTACACTTGGTCATGTTGGTTGTTATGTGACCATGGGTTGGGGCACGAGAAAGGTGCCACACAGCCCGCCCCTCCGCGTTGATTATCGAATGTTCCATTGAATTGTTGGGACCGAGGGTTGGGTTAACTGCCCGACCCCCCTGCTTCCGCCTCCACTACAGGTATGTGGTATGGAATATGATCTAGGGCCAAGGTTGGATGGGAGAGCCCACCGGCCTGCCCCCCAAAATAACCAATGTTTATTCATTAAATAAAATTGCGGCCCATGCAATGTTAAGAACCACCCTCATGAGATAATGGTAAAGCATTCAGTTATGTTGGCGGAGGTCGCAGGGTCGAACCCCACCGAGGTTGGTCAGTCCCCAACTAACTTTTACATGCCTTCTGAGGGCCACGTGGCACCCTCCCACTAGGCCACATGGCACCTCCTGATTGGCCAAACCATAATTTCAACAATCAATAAATATTTTCCAACCCTGCCTGTACGACCTGCCACATGTCAACACAATATTGGTTCGTCTGACCACCGTACCTTCCTATTCATCTTATTGACATCATTTCCACGTCATTGTACGACCTCCCAGCATCACAGTCAACCCTGCAAGTTGAATTTTTCGTTGTTTTCCAAAAACGATAGAATGATATAACTTTCACATATGGTGTCAGATTGAGGCAATTCAAGCATCTTTGGAATCATAATGACAGGATCTACGATTTGGAACTGGTTTCGAGTGATTTCAAGAAATGTGTTTTTTTAGCATATTTTTTGATCCCCTATATCATTCCTCCCCACTAGAAGTTTTTGGACCACTAAAAGTTTGTTTTTACTATTGAAATTTGCAATAAGAAATAGTGAAATTGGCATCCAGAAATGAAATCCAGAAAATGGCACCCAGACATGGCTACCATATGATGCTTCTGATTTAATTTTCCCTTAATTAAATTGGAAGGAGAATTGTAATTTCATCTCATAATTATTTTTATTAGTTAACTAAGTGTGAATTATTGAGTTGGCTTATGAAATTTGAGTTGAGGGCCTAAGAGGATGCATGTAGAGTGATTCTAGTTAAAATCAATTTAACTAGTTCTAATTGAGTGATGAGCTAGAGATAGGTCCGATGAATTAATAATTCACAAGTAGTGATCAATAAATTTACTAATAATTCACTATAAATAGTTGTTTCATGTCAGTTCTAAGGAAGTCCCAATTGAGACCGAGGTTAAAGGGAAGAGATCTATTAGTTGTACTATTAGAAAATTGTACAAGTCATGCATGAGATCATCGGGAAGGCCTTGAAGGATTGTGCAATAATTAATTAGGTTTTTCCTTATTAATAGGGGCTCAATTATCTCAAGAATGCGTAAGAAAGGCAGGCCAAGAATAGGCAAGAAAAAATTTAAATACTTGACCTATTTTTCTTAGTTTGCAAGCGACATTCGAGTAGGATTGGAGTGAGAAAGTCAGCATAGTGGAGAGGTTTTTCAGTGTCAGGAATAGAATTGTATTGTTTCATGATATTGACCATATGAAATATAGAGATAGAGGGCTTTTGAGCAGTTTTTTTTCCCCAGATACATCTTGTGTTGTGTGATTGATTGTCTCTTTCTCTTACTTGTTATGTGATTGTGTGATCGTGTTTTGTTTCCGCAAATTGTAGAAGGATTCAGTATCTTGTTTTAGTACATCATAAGATCGTATTGAATCTCATTGTTATATTTTCTGCATGGTATCATAGCGCCAGGAATCACAATAGAAGATAAGAATAAAGTTTTGCCTTGAACATGTTTTAAAATGAATATTTATTCTTCAGGATCCAACAGTAGATCAAGATGTTTTTCAATGGCTTGAGACTCGAATATGCTCTTGAGGGAAATTTGAATTACATATCATGGAAGGATAGGATGGAGGTAGTTTTGGAGGACAAAGAGTTGAATGAATTCATATATGCGGATATTCCCAAGCCCACAACAACAAATGCTCAAAATCTTGATGCATGGCAGAAGAAGGTAGCAAAGGAGAGAAGGATCTTGTTAGAGGGAGTTCGAGATCATATTGTCTCGAGTATCCATGGGAAGGAAACTCCATATGCTATGTGGAATGCCCTGAAAGATCTATTTTCGAATAGAAGCGACCACAGGACGTTGGTGCTGAAAGAATAGCTCAGAAAAATCAAGATGGAGGAGAGGGACACGATCCAAAAATACTTGCAGAAGTTAACTTAGTTTCGAGATGAGCTTGGAATTTTTGGGATGACTGTTATTGATGATGATTTGGTGGCCTAGCACTTCTAGGCCTTCCCAAGAGCTGGCATAGTTACTAGGACTCTATGAATGGGAGGGAGAAGTTACCAGAATGGGAGCATTTGTGGTCCAACTTGCTAATAGAAGAGATAAGTTGGAGCACCTGAGATGGTACCTTTGGAAAATAAAAAGAAGAAGATTTTGCATGAGTGGGAAAAGACAAGAGAGTGAAGGGAAAGAAGTCCCAAGGTGAAGAGGGCAAGAGAGACTTTTTCAAGATCAAGTCTTTTCACTGTCACAAGCACGGGCACTATGCCTTGAATTATCCACAGAATAAGGCAAGCAAGAAGTAGTCTGCAGTTGCAGTGGGTGAAGTGCTAGCTTCATAGTTAGAGCTTGATTTTACTCTCATTGCATGAATGGGAAACACTATAATGGGATGCATATGGTATCTAGATAGTGGTGCCTCGTTCCATATGACAGGGAATAGAGATCTCTTCAGTGTCTTGAAGGAGAAGGACCTCTAGCTAAACATAGAGTTTGGATATGACAGGAGATATGGTGCAACTGAAATAGGTATAGTTACCTTTCAAAGGGAGTCGAGATCCCCTCTTAGACTAACAAATGTTTTTTATGTTCCAAGAATAAGGAATAATCTTGTCTCCGTAGCGGTATTGGAAAAATGTGGTTATGATGTCATATTTAGAAAAGGAAAGGTGTTCTATAGAAACATCACCACTGGATAGATGAAACAGATCAATGCAAGAGTCAAGAACATGTATTCTCTCAAGGTCAAGGATGCATGCAAATATTTGAGGACAAAAGTAGATGTTAGTGACTTGGTGATTGAGAGGGAGCATAAATTACTTCTCAACATGCATCCTCAGAAGCAATTTCAGAAAATTTTAGAGCATCCACAATTGGAGAAACAGAGAGGAGACTGATTGGAGGCGTCCACTCAAGAAGAGACCTCCAGAAGGGGGAAATTTCGAGCCAAATGGGTAGAGGGAGCACATGCAACCATACCTTTAGGTGAGAGGTGGGGCAATGTGCAGACATAATCCCAAGAGAAGAAATTTTGGTAGGATCCATTGAGATGGCTTATCTCATGGATTGAACTTAGCTACAATGAGCCCATAGTAAATAGTAGCAGGAAGGATTTGTAGGATTTACGCAGTCAAAATGTCAGGAAGATAGAAATCAGAGTCATAGATGTCAGATACTGGAGCGCAAATCAGAGTTGGCAGCAGTGGAGAGGGCACATATGCAGAGTTGGAATCAAGGTAGAGATTTCAGTAGCCAGTGCAGTAATAAATAACAGTTAGATACTCTGATGATAGATGCATCATACTGATTCAATTTTTTTGGAGACTATTCAGTTTCAAGAGTTGCAGGAGCAAACAACACTAGAGAAGTGTTGCATGAAAAACATTCCAAAGGCACCGGATCGGGATAGATTGAATTCCTTTCTTTTTGAGAGGGAGTGTTGAAATTTGCAACAAGAAACAATGAAATTGACATCCAGAAATGAAATCTAGAAAATGGCTACTATATGACGCTTCTGATTTAATTTTCCCTTAATTAAATTGGAAGAAAAATTGTAATTTCATCTCATAACAAATTGTATCAGTTAATTAAGTCAGAATGGTTGTGCTAGCTTAGGAAATTCGAGTTCACAGTTTAAGAGGATGCATGTAGGGTGATTCCATCACTACAAGAAAAAATAACATCGGTGAGGGTCATGCTTGTGACGGACCTTTTAGGTTTGTCACCAATGTCACATATGGTGACAGTCATTAAAAAACTGTCACTGTAAGTGTATATAGTGATGGTCCTTTATGGTCCGTCACCAAAGACATTTTCAATGACACTTTTGGTGAGGGTCGTTAAAGGTCCATCACTAATTCTCTCTTTGGTGACACTTCTAGTGACGAAATTTTAATGACCCTCACCAATGCTCTTTTTGGTACTTTTAGTGACGGTCAAAAAATGTTCGTCATCATTGATCACTAAAAACCGTCACTGTAAGTGTATATAGTGATGGTCCTTTATGGTCCGTCACCAAAGACATTTCAATTTTGGTGAGGGTCGTTAAAGGCCCATCACTAATTCTCTCTTTGGTGACACTTCTAGTGACAAATTTTTAATGACCCTCACCAATGCTCTTTTTGTTACTTTTGGTGACGGTCAAAAAATGTCTGTCATCATTGATCACTAAAAATCGTCACTGTAAGTGTATATAGTGATGGTCCTTTATGGTTTGTCACCAAACACATTTCACTTTTGGTGAGGGTCTTTAAAGGCCCATCACTAATTCTCTCTTTGGTGACACTTCTAGTGACGAACTTTTAATGACCCTCACCAATGCTCTTTTTGTTACTTTTGGTGACGATCAAAAAATGTCTGCCATCATTGATCATTCCAATGAGTTTTTGATGACGCTATTTGCCTGTTAATATATTTTTTGTCAAAAGATAATGATTTAATACCATTATTGTGTAGAATTTTTTATAATATGTCCAAGGCCATAGTGGTTAGGGTTAGTCAATTTTTTAAGAAGTAATAAGCGTGCATCATTTCCCTCAAGTAATGACTAGTCGAATAGAGATTTCCTATGAGTCAACACATGATTCATATCTATTAATTTTATTATCTAGCAAATTACATTTAGATAATGCTCCACTATTGTGTGTAGGAAATATATTATTTAATACATAATCGAGCTCTAACAATTATATTAATGAGAAATACCTAACAATCCTCAAAAATCTGGGCACGCCTTAAATTAATGCTTTGGCACACACTAACATTTCTTAGAACCCCACATTTCTTGGAACATCTTTGTACCTAGAACATCTTGTGATGACATTTACGCCAAAGCACATGGTGGCATGCACTAGCACAACATGGAACTCTCCTAGCATGTGTTGGCATGCTGCATATAGTCCCTAGCATGCCCTAGAACACCTTGGTTGAATGCATTGACATACATTAGCACTTGGCACACAATGCCACTTGGCATGTATTGGGACCTATTATTAGTGTGCCTAGCATGCCCCTTTTCAAAATGATAAATTCCTAACTTATTAACCCTCTTATTGGTTCTTCCTTTTGTTTCCTTGACACATATTGATATACCCTAGCACCCTGCGCCACATCCTTAGCACCTAGCATGTATTGGCATATCTTGGCACTATTAATTGGCACATGATATAATTAGCACACCCTGGAACTCCCAAGCACACTTTGGGAATTCTTAACATGCCTTTATATTCCCTAGCATGCCTTACCAATGCTTAGCATACCTTGTCACTCCCTCCTTGGCATGACAACTAACACTGACCATTAACACTAGTCTCTGGCAGTACACGTTCCTCATATTCATTAACTTCCATGAATTTTTACCTAGTGCTCCCTTAATTTTTTTTCCTGGTACTCCTTAAAACTCATCAACATGCATTATCACTCTCTAGCACACCTTAGCACTCTTCAAAATTCCCTTCCACTTCATAACATGCATAACACTAGTCCATGACACATATTGGAGCTTGGCACGTGTTGGCGCTTGGAAAGTCTTAGCATGTATGGAATACGTTGAGATGCCCTGGTATGATTTAGCATGGTTTAATATTAAATTTATTTGTGATGATAAATTGTTGTAAAGTAGATGAGAAGCAACAAAGGAATACTTGGCACTTAGAATGCACTAAGAATTTTCACTTGGCACCTATTGCTGCCTAGTGCTAGTGTGCCTAGCATGCCTCTCTTGGAAAAGGTAAATTAAAGACTTATTAACCCTCTTATGTGTTCATTTCCTTGTAGTTTAACTTTTTTCTCCCTTTTATTGTCTTGAAAGTCCTTGACACGCATTGACACACCCTTGCACATATTGGCATGCCTTATCACTTGGCACATATTAGCATGTTTGACATGTATTCCCACTATCTGGCACATCAAGGGGGTGAAGAGAGATGTAATTTAAAGTAGGTCGAGTACGAGGGCCGAGTAAGGGTTGCTAAAGGGAGGTCATGATCATCCTCCAAGAGAAAGATCATCATGTGAGGGTTCATAAGAATGTTGCATACCTTAATGGTTGGTTTGTGCTAGGAAGTAGGATGGAATATTGTTGGTTCTCTTCTGGCAGATCAAGATTAAGAGAGGTTTCTCATGAGAATCTAGGCATGTGATTTCAATGGTGTCTTTGTGTGAAGGTTGCATCAAATTCTGAAATGTTGAAATTTGCAACAAGAAATCATGAGATTGGAAACCAGAAAGGAAAAAAAAAAATGCACCCACACTGGTGAGGAATTTTAATGCACCAGGAGTGAGGAATGTGGGGCATCTAATTTATTTTTCCCTTAAATAAATTGGACAATAAATTGTAATTTCATCTCATAACAACTTGTGTCAGTTAATTAAGTCATGATGACTGAGTTAGCTCAAGAAATTCGAGTTGAGGGTCTAATATGAGGCATCTAAAAGGATTCTAACATTTTTGGAGTCAAGTTGAATTTGATGCATTAGTGGGGTGCAAGTGTAATTAACTCAATTAAATGAGTTAAAATCAGTTTAACTAGTTCTAACTGAGTGATGAGCTAGTGAGACTTCCAGTGAATTAAATTAGATTTAATTCACAATGAGTGATCAATCAGATAACTGATAATTCACTATTAATAGTTGCATGCATGTTAGTTTTGAGGAATATCCAGTTGAGACAGAGGTTAAGGGAACATAACTATCAGTTTTATTTAGAGAAAGTTTCCCATGTGCAATTATAAAGTCATTGGGATGCCATGATGGATTGTGCAATCAAGGAAGACTGATTTTCCTAATTAATAAGGAGTTAATTCCCTAGGAATTGCATGAGCAAGGCAGGTTGAAGTAAGGATGAGAATTGGCTAAGTACTAGACCGAGTTTGCCTATATCAACGGGAGGAAATTGACAAAGTGTTGGAGAATCTCATGAGAGATTAAGCATTTTATTGTTTCATGATTCATTGACTTAATACACAATAGAGATAGAGGGGTTTTGATTAGTTGCTTTCCCCAAATACATCATGTTGTTGTGCGATTGATAATTTATTTCTCTTACTTATATATGATTGTGCGATCGTGTTTTGTTTCCGTAAATTGTAGGAAGGATTGAGTATCTTGTTTTAGTAGATTACAAGATCAGATTGACTCTCGTTGGTTAAATTTTCTACATGGTATCAGAGCAGGAATTTTTTGGGTGGCGAGTTTGTAGAGAATATTTGAATATTTTGGTGTGAAATTTTAGAAAACAAATAGAATATTTGGATTCCTTTCAAAAATCTACCCAAATGGAAAAAAAAACCGGTCAAATTGGAGCTCGGATGAGGGAGATATCATCGATTTAAAATCATCTCTTTTTTAGAAACTTTTTGTAACTTCGGGACAAGTACACTGTGCGCGAGACAAGAACCTATATGCACTTGAGGTACCAGATGCATGCAAAGCTTTGAGGAGAAAGGCAGAAGTTGGAGACATGGTGGTTTAGAGGGAGCATAAATGACCTCTCAACATGCATCCTCATGAGAAGCAATCTCAGAAGGTTGTGGAGTAGCTGCCACAATTGGAGAAGTAGAGAGGAGACCGAGTGGAAGCGTCCACTCAAGAAGAGACCTCCATGAGGGGGAAATTTCGAGCCAGATGGGAAGAGGGAGCAACAATACCTTGAGGTGTAAGGTGGGGTTATGTGTAGAGATAATCCCAAGATAAGAAATTTGGGCAAGGTCCATTGAGATGGCGTGTCTCATGGATCGAACCTGGATATGAGGAGCCCACAGTACAGTAGTAGTAGGAAGGATCAGTTAGATTGATGTAGTCAGATGTCAGCAAGACAGAAATCATAGTGACAGATGTCAAATACTGGAGCACAAATAGACTTAGCAATAGTTCAAAGGGCACGGATGCAAATGTCAGCAGCAGTGAAGAGAATCCAGTACTAGACAGGTGTAGTAGCTAGCAGTAGTCAGAAGACTCTGATGATAGATGCATTATACTGATTCAGTTGTTCAGAGGCTATTCAGTTTTAGGATTTGCAGGCACAAACAACACTAGAGAAGTTTAGCATGCAAAACATTCCAAAGGTATTGGATGGGGATAGATTGAATTCCTTTCTTGTTGAGAGGGAGTGTTGAAATTTGCAGCAAGAAACAGTGAAATTGGTGACTAGAAAGGACAAAAAAAAATGCAGCCACACTGGTGAGGAATTTCGATGTACCAGGAGTGAGGAATGTGAGGCGTCTAATTTATTTTTCCCTTAAATAAATTGGACAATAAATTGTAATTTTGTCTCATAAAAACTTGTGTCAATTAACTAAGTCATGATGATTGAGTTAGCTCAAGAAATTCAATTTAAGGTGATCGAGGTGGATATTGGTGGCCACCCACCTATTCCACTTGGGCCCTTTCCATTGTCTCTTTCAGTTTTTCATTTTCCTTAATTATAGCACAATTTACTATTTTTGTTAGTTTTTTGGGTCTTGAATTTTCGAAGTCGTTTTGAGGCCCCAAACGATGTTTTTTGGGAATGAAAGGTTTGGCGATTTCATAGAAATTGTATTAGTAATTTTAGTCCTCAGAGAGATATTTTTAATGAGGTATCATGTGCGTTAAACGAAGATCATATGACCAAGTTACAAACTTGGCAAGTTGGCTGCCCAACTAACCCCAAGGAGGTCCATAAACTCTTGGTGTTACATCTCCTCAGGATAGGGTTTTGTTTGTTTATGGTTTTATCTTATTTTAAATAATAAAAAGACCCTTGATCCTTATTGTAACACAGTTCAGAGGAAAATAACTATTAGTTGTATTTATAGAAAATTTCCCATGTGCAATTATAAATTCATTGGGATTCGATGATGGATTGCGCAATCAAGGAAGGTTGATTTTCCTAATTAATATGGAGATAATTCCATAGGAATTGTGTGTGCAAGGCAGGCTGAAGGAAGGTTGAGAATTGGCTAAGTACTAGACCGATTTTTCCTAGATCAGTAGGAGACAATTGACAGAGTGCTGGAGAATCTCAAGAGAGATTAAAAATTGTGTTGTTTCATGATTCCTTGACTTCATACAAAATAGAGATAGAGGGTTTTGAGCAGTTTCTTCCCCAGATACATCTTGTGTTGTGCGATTTATAACTTGTTTCTCTTACTTATATGTGATTGTGTGATTGTGTTTTGTTTCCACAAATTATAGGAAGGATTCGGTATCTTGTTTTAGTACATGATTACAAGATCAAATTGAATCCTGTTGGTTAGATTTTCTACATGAAATAGAAGAGAGGGTTTATACCATCTTGCCTTATGGTGGTTATTAGGCCACAAGGTCTGTGATAAATACCAACATAAATGGAGGATGTCTTGCATTGTAATTTAGAGCCATAACAGAAGTCGATGCAGGCATAATATTGATTGAATTAACCCTAGTTTGAGGGTCGAAATTGAGATTTGAAGTTCATGTCAAGATTTCGTCAAAGAAATGCCCAGAATCTATGGATCCATATGAGCTAGGTCGAGTCTCTTATGGAGGCAAGAGTCATGTTTTTTCTATGTGTGGATAGGGTTTGTTCTACAACAATTAGAAGTACATAAGTATAATGCCCTAGTTAGGATAGTTTTCTAGCATGTTTAGTTCATAAGGTATGACCTTAAGACTGTGACAAATTTGTGTAGAAGAAGTTGGGTTGTGACCCTTAGAATGAGGCTTATTTCCGCAATAAAGACCGCAGATCTGGAAGATGGTTTGCAGATTTAGTATGTGTGGAGACCACAGATCCAAAGGAGGGTGGAACCTGAGCAGAAGATTGAGCATGTAGAAGAAATGTGCAATATGAAGAATGGATTGACATGCAGAGGAGTTTATTTTGGTGGAATTTCCATAGAGTTTTAGACAAATATCTGAAGAAACCTATAAACAATTAGTAAATGGACTGTTAGTGGCTGATTTTTTACCCTAGTTCAATCATCTACAGATTGTTAGAATTATGATAAGAGGAGTAGTTCATATTTTTTCATAGATTGGACAACAAAGATCAAATTTTCAATACACAAGAACATTGATCTTGAGAGGACTCAAACCATTGTTAGGTGGCAGATTTGAAGAGCCCTATATGAAGACAATATTGTGGGCCCTACATCAGTAAAAAGAATTGACTGTGGTTGGGCAGATTGATGGTAGGCCAAGTACATTTGAAGGGATGTTAGGTTACTGTCAAAGAAGAGCCTTGACTCTTGTCCCGGTGAAGGACAACAAAATTGGTAGAAGGGGAGGTGTATCGGGCCTAAGGATGTGCAGACTTTGAAGGACTAAAGTAACATTCAAGTGGGCCAACCAACTAGCCCTAGTTCACTATATTTTAGAGGATTGATTCAGTGAGAAGAAGGGCAGCCTCCATAGCCTTGGACTTCTCATCTTGGAGCTGTAGTATGGAAAAAGTGGGCATACCAAAGAGTTGTTCACAAATGGAATTGTGAACAACTTGTTACCACTCAAACTAGTAGTGGATCTAAAAGGGGTTCCTAAGAGGGAAACTGCTAGGACAAGGGAAACGATGGAGGCTTAGCCCATTGTCACCATAGCTAAGGCTTCTTGCTCTTCACGAACTTTCACCGATGGGTGGAGTCCCGATAGTTTAGGAAGTCACTTGTAGAGTATAGGTCAATGAATAGGTGGGAAGTGACCCTCAAAACCTTTTCCCTAAGATAAAATAAAGAGTGGGACTTGCTTTCCTTTTAAGCAAGGGAATTATTTTCTAGGGAGAGAGGAGGGGGATCGAAGGGCTAAGGGAGAAGAATAAGACTTATAAAGGAAGTTCTCAATCTCTAAAATCCTTTGGGAACTTGGATTCCCAAATGGTCCTTGATGAAAGGCCTTTGACACCAAATGGGACCACACGGGGCCAAGTGGATCCAGCCCATGTTTGGGGATGGAAATTAGCAACCAATGATGTTCCTATCCTGGACAAGGTGATGGGAAAGGATCAGACAAGTGTTTTTACTTCTATAGGTCAAATTGATCCTACTAGGTTCTATCCTTGGGAACACCTAGGAAAAACTTGATCCTAGAGCTAGGGCTTGAGGTATCCAGAGATTCCATCGTCGGAATTGGCGCAAGTTCTGAGGAGAGTGAGGGCACCCATCAATGTAGCTACCTCTAGGAGATAAAATTTCCTATAGCTAGATTCCAGGGAAATTGTTGCCCTAGGTGACTTAATGGGGCTAGACCTAGGGAATGTGAAAATTTATTAATCTAAGAAACCCTATTGCAGTATCTTGATTTAATTCTCCTACTTGAATTAAGTTACAAGTTAATTTATGAAATATTCAATAAATTAGCAAAGTAAATAGTAAATACAACTAGCAACCTACACATACAGATCAAATACTGAATAACATGTTCATAGACAAAGTGACACACGGATTTTCTGGACAACTATCCCTGGAAAAACCCAATGTGGGAAAATCGGTGCAGCTAGCTCTAGAGGGTTTTCATTATTATGCAAAATTTGAGTACAACAATTCTGGGCACCAAAACTGGTTCACCCAACAGAGAAATAAAAATGGCAGTAATACGCTGCTTTGAATCCCTCTACGTCAGCCTAACTAGCCTGCATCGGCCTTTGCGCTGCTCAGTAAGGGCATGCGTGACACCTGAAGGGCTTACACTGCCCCTGCACTGCCCTGACTAGGCTTGCGTAAGCCTTGCGTGGCTCCTGCTGCCTCTGCGCTGCCCCCGCTGGGCTCTGGCTGGACTGCGTGGCTCCTGCTGCCCCTGTTGCTCTGGCTAGCTGGAATGCTTAAGCAGAAAAAGCATAGGTAAGAAAGAAGGCACTGGCCAAAGGCAACACATAACAGTTAGAAAAATTGAAGAAATGAAATGAAAATAGATTAATGTCCACAAATAACTGAAATAGCTCAATGGGACTATAGAGTAAAAACTTTGACAACAGCAATAAGTGCTTATAGAATCAGCTAAGAGAACAGAGGAGACTAAGTCATGAGGTTAAAATGTTGTATAATTGTTGGCACATGAAAACTGTAGAATTGTTAGAGTAAATCTCTGTAGGTACCATTAGTTCGTGATCATCGATAATCATTTCATTTCATCAAATACCCTGATGAATGGGCCTTACAAGCTATTTGCGTAGACAAACCCCACAGAAGTTGTGTGATGGAAAAATATTCATGCTATATTGAAGAAAAAACCTACCAAATAAGGATGACATTTCAAATGGGGCAAGAAACAATAGAGAGATAGACATCGAAAAAGTTAAAATGCTAGGGAAACAGGAAAGCAACTAGGTAGCATGGTAGAAAGCACAACAAAGAAAATTATAAAAATGGAAAACCCTACAAATTAGCACCCATCCAAACATCACCACAATTTTTTCTTCAACTCTAAATCTCGAAATTCGTCAAATTATATCCTGTATTCAAACCTGATCCTCTCTATTAGCCATTCTGAAGATAAGGCTGAGAACTTACTACAAAACCATCACCTACATGTAGTGATCTTATTTTGTGACCAAACAACCTACTTTTGTGAAGACATGGAAAGGTAAACACTCTCTGCCAAGATTTTCCATACAGCCTAGGTTGAGAAACCACATATACATCACTAGTTTTTTCTCTTCAGATTTGTAACTTAGAAGAGCTTTGTCTGACCACCTCCGGGTTGCTCCCAAAGTCACCCAGGCAAGCCCTCTCAACATCATCCTCTTTTTGTAGTACCTAATTAGTAATTTAATTAACCATAACAGTTTCTTTATCATGCAGGTATTCCAAATATATTTCCAATAAGCATAAAGCTTTCATGTTAAACAATCAGGTCAAAATACTTCAGACTATGATGCAAAAAATACAAAGAAACCTCACCAACACTCAAAGGACAAACAAATTCAAACCTCTACAAAGTATAAATAGATATCTGATAAACTTCATTCCACCACAAAAATGTGCTTAACTAAAGAAAATTCTAATTATTGTGCTTTCAAGACAAAGCTTTCAAGGGCAGTTATGTTATAAACATACCCCTACACCTCGTGAACAATCAATGTGTATAAGTAGACCATCATAAGGCTAATTTAAACATCATTATTATCATTTTATAAATAATTTTTATTAAATCAACAAGAAGAAAGCAACAATTGCATTCAGTTCCACTGAAGTAAAGTATATGGAAATTTCATATACTTATTATGAAGCTATCTAGATTTGCAACTTGATTGTAGAGTCAACCAATCATTTGTTGAAGCCCAATATTGTCTCTTGTGAGAATCAAAGTTACATCAAGCTCTATGAAAATCCAATGTGTCATGACCATTTCAAACACATTGATATTCAATACAATTTCCTAAGATTCCAAGTTCATTAGGGAGTTATTAGTGTTGGACCACATTTTGAAAAAGTTGCATATGGTTAATAGTTTTACAAAGCTCCTAGCAAAGGGGAAGTTTGACAAGTTGGGGGAGAATCTTGGGTTATTGGAAAAAAAAAAAATCTCAAGAGTGCTAGATTACCTAGTTGGTCTCACCTCAGCCTTGAGAATTTGAGCAGCACCAGGATTGCAAAGCTGTATTGTGGTACACCAGTCAGAAAGATTCTTAAATATAGCTAGAAGCTTATAACGACACCTTCGAGGATAGATGAATTAGTTTTTGGGTCACACCCACCAAGTATGGCACACTAGTTGAGGAGATTAACACCATCATCTCAAGTGCATTCATGAGTGCACACTTATGGAATGAGGCACATTTAGGAGAGGAGTTATATCTACTATGATAATGCACTACTCTAAAATAGAAGCCTTGCATACAAGGCAAATTTATGAGGGAGTTTCTCATGCTCAAGGGAGATGCACCACTAATGCTATCATTAGCTTGTTTTCTAACAACACCTTCTCTTAACTTATAAATGAAAAGGATAGGCACAGTAGTTAGACATTTGTAGAAATAGATAATAAGAGTGAGTATTGTTAGCTTGTAGGTTGTAGTAGGAGCTTTTTTGAGTTGACAACTTGCTGTGACATTCTTCTATTTGAGTAATAAATACTTCTATGCAATTGTTGTTGGAGCCTGCTCCTTTTATCCTGAATTCTCAAATTGCATATTTGTGTAGAGTGGGCCTAATATATTTGTTGTTTTAATCCATTGTACTTCTTCTCTCTCCCTTTCTCTCCTACCTCACTCTCTCTTCCCCTCTCTCTCTCTCTCGACCCTCCAATCCTATCACTATATCCCTCCCTCTATCCTTATTTCTTCCCCCCTTCCATATTTGTGTCACTATCTCCCTCTCTTACCCTTCTCTACCTCTCTCACTCCTCTCCCTCTCTCTCTCTCTCCATTCCTTCTCTCCCCTCTCCTTCAGTTTATCTCCATCTCTCCCTTGTGACTCCCCTTGTATTGCCACCTCTATCAATCTATGCCTTTATTATTCCTTCTCATATATATCTAGAGTTAATATATATCATGACATATTGGGACCTACGATTGGGTTAATTCCGCCTTGTTGGCAAGGTTAAAATGGTTAATCTTTGATAAACAAAATGTAGATCAAATATTTCATCAAAAAGAGGGAACCATACCCTATCTTCCAGGCTATGCCTATCAGTCGCTTGGCCTCTTCTTTCTCTCACATGAATGTAGTCTTTCTTGACTGGTACAGAAGAAGGTTTCGCATTATGAACTATTTGTTTGGGACAAATTTTAGTTGTTTCAACACTGCTACATTCTTCAAGCTTATCGTTTCAACCATCTTAGTCTTTTGTACTCTCTTCAAATTTGTAGTGCTTTCCATTCCTCTCAGTCACATATGTTTCCTTGGTCTACTAAGGGACAAGGTCGACAACATTAGGATGTTTTTGCAATAAACAAGGGTATTTCCAGGACACAGTTAGGTGGAGCAAGAGTATAAGAGCCAAATTTATCATGAATGTGGGACACTCGAACTTAAGATTTTCTGTAGTAGTCATGAGGTGTAGTCTGGTTATTAAGACTTCATCAGATGGCCATTCTTCAGACTTAAATTGTGTGACAACACTGTGGCTGAGTTTGAAACTGGAAATTGAACATACATTTGGTTTGATTGCAATAGACATTTTCATCAATAAATGTAAAGAAATGGCTAACAAATACTATAAATTAATAAATAAAGAATACATGGCAACAAGCAACAATACTTACAAATTGTTACATTGAGATGCAAATAATAAGCAACTATTGTGCACAAACAGAGACCAATGAATCTATCATCTTAACCCCTAACCCCTTAAGCAATAATTCCCAACCCCTAACACATTTAACCCCCTAAACCTCTAAACCCCTAACCCATTTAATCCCTAAACCCTAAACCTCTAAACCCTTAACCCCTAACCCCTAAACCCTTAACCCCTAACCCATTTAACCCCCTAAATCCCTAGTAAAACCCTAAACCATTTAACCCCCTAAACCCTAAACCTATAAACCCTTAACCCCTAACCCCTTAAACCCTAAAGCTTTAAACCCTTAACCCTAACCCCTTAAACCCTAATTCCCGACCCCTAACCCATCTAACCCCCTAAAACCTAACCCCATTAACCCCTAACTTCTAACCCCTAAAATCCTTAACTGCTAAATCCCCTAGCCCCCTAAACCCCTAACCCATTTAACCCCCTAAACCCTAAACCTATAACCCCTTAACCCCTAACCCATTAAACCCTAATTCCCAACGCCTAACCCATTTAACCCCCTAAACCATAAACCTCTAAATGCATAATATTAACCCCTTAACTTCTAAATGCATAATATTCCCTTAACCCCTAACCCATTTAACAACTAAATCATTATTCCCCTAACCCATAAATGCTCCTAAATCCCCTAACCCTAAGCCCTCAATCCCTAACCCCTTAACCCCTAAGCCCCCGATCCCTAACCCCTTAACCACTATCTCATTATTCCCCTAACCTCTAAACCCTAAACCTCTAACCCCTAAGCCCCTATTCCCCTAAGCCATAAGCCCCTAATCCTTAATCCCTTAACCACTAACTAGTTATTCCCCTAACCCTTATAATACCTCCTTAAAACCTGTTGGGATTAGCCATTCCAAACGAGAGCAGGTTTAGTTGGGACCTACGATCGAGTTAATTCCCCCTTGTTGGCAAGGTGGAAAACCATGAGAAAAACCATGTGTTGCAAAAACCTCTCCTAAAATTACTATTTTATCTCAATTTTATTTTAATAATTAATTAATTAATTTCTTTAAAAACTCTTCTGGATAAATCACATAAATTTTTTTAAGGTACACACCTTTTGAACCACTCATTGTGTGGTTAGCCATCAATGTTTTTAAAATAAATTTATTAGAATGAAATTGAATTGATTTTTGAAGCTTCCTTTTAAATCAATTGTTGGCATTACAAAGAATCACTGAGTGCGCTCAACATCCATAAGAAAAACAATGGGTATGATATTAAAATGATATTTGAAGGCATAATATTAAAAATGATGTTTGGAAAAATGGAGGGCGGGAGTATCCATTTTTCTTTTGAATTTTAGACCTCCAGTTAAAATAACATATCTCCCACCAAAAACATGTGTTTTTGTTATCTCCCGCCGGCTTAGTGATTAAGGTTTTTGTTGTGGGTCTTGTTCTTACAACTGCCTTACTACAATTTCTTCCGGGTGCCAGTTCAGTCTCAACAATCTGCAGTTTTCGAAGTTGCATTCTTAAAGAATTATACTAAGTTCAATAGTTAAGATGCAGTATTGGGGGATCTAATGCAATTTCTTCCGGGTGCAATTTCAATCTCAACAATCTGTGGTTTTCGAATCTGCATTCTTCATGGATTCTACTAAGTTCAATATTCAAGATTTAGGATTGGGGGATCTATTGAAATTTCTTCCTAGTGCAATTTCAGTCTCAACAATCTACGGTTTTCAAACTGCATTCTTCAGGTATTCTTCTAAGTCCAATAGTCAAGTTGTAGGATTGGGGGATCTATTCTTGATTTTCTTAGCTTTCATCAAAATGGTTTAGAATGCAGCCAAACCCTTGAGAATATTGATACTAGTAGAATTCCCCCCAATATGATCCAAATCAAAGTGAATGGCACACATGGGTAGATAAAATTCCTTCATCGGATGATGCATTGTGCACTGGTTTTTGGAAAGAGCCCATGATCATCAACAACAACAAAAAGATTGGGCTTAACACGATCAATCAGATGCCAATGGTTTCACCTACAAATGTGGAATCGCCCTTTTAAATATCCTCTTACTGAAATCTCATCTTGGCACAATTTCCCATTCGATTCAGACAGGGGATCAGCAATATGTGAATCTTCCTAACTGCATATTTTTGTTCGGATAATTTACGTATCCAACTTTGCTATTTTCAAACGTGAAAACCCGAGGAGCACTGCAAATTATGATTGGAGATGCATGTAATTTTTAATGGTTTTCTCAAAGGTTCTCTAATTTTTGTTGCCTTATTTCGATTTGAATAAAGATATTTTCTTGTAGCTCCCCATTAGTGTTCAATCATTTTTGAAGTTATGTTAGTGTTGAACCATTTTTGCTGAAGTATTGGCAAAGTACTATTTTATTGCATCCGAATTACTGGTTTTGTATTATGTTATGTGGTTTGAGCTTCTTTAATATTTTTGAGAAACTGGATTCATTTTTATAAGAATATTTAAGATTTTGGATCTATCGATCTGAGATGGATCTATCGATGTGGGATACAAAGCATTTTTATTTTCTATACGCTTTCTGTATGGATGAAGCTCTGTAGGTGGGTTCTCATAAACAATCATTTATATTGTTTGTATTTTACTACAGATAGCAAGATTGAAATCCTAAGTTATTATTAGATTGAAAGCAGAGCAGAAGCTTTACAAGACCATGTCTGATAAAGAATAAGATTCTCATGCTACAGTAAGGGAATATCTTGGTTTATTCATCTGCTGCATGCATGATATTTCATACATATCTATATGCATTATCACTTGCAAAATACAGAAATATTCCTTTCTAGCTCATGAAAAACAATAGTTATCGATTTTGCAGAATCCAGGAGAAAACCATAAATTATGAATGTTGTTTACTAAATTTAAGGTGATCATCTGTAGTAGTTGGGATCTCCTTTTTTCTTTGATTGACTATGACATCCATCCTTCTATAAAAAGGTCAGGCACCTACGTATGCACATATTCCATTTTCATTGGGTATAAATTACTGTGTTGCTGCCCAAAATCGGTCTCATTCATATCGAGGAAGGGGTGCTGAGGTTAACTGCATCTCTAAGGAGGTTTTAGGGTTGTGATTTATATCATTTCACTTCAATGGAAGGCAAGTACCCACATCTTCAAAGCTCACCAACACCACCTATTTCTCATGGACCATCAAGCTTGATGCATAATTCGCTCTTTGAGCAACAGCAGCCACAAATGCCTCTCCAACATCATCAGCAGCAGGTTTTAGAGCCTGTATTTGATCTTGCTTGTAACGTGTTATTTTCATTGCATTCATTGGTATTGTTTAATTAATTCATAGCTTCAACTTGTGCGTATTTACTATTAGTGTTTATCAATCTAGTTGGGTTTAGTGTTTTGATTGCACTCATTAGGATTTGCAGATTTTGATGGTACTCAGAAGAGGGGAACGATATTTTTTATTTGGGAGGTTGTTTTTGCTGTTGTTCTTGGATGCTCCTAAACATGGATGTAGGCCCGAGGGATCTCATTAATTCGTATTTTAAAATTCCAGCTACAGATATTAATGCACCCTCATCTCCATTACATGCAGATCCAGAAACAGCAACTGCAGATGTTTTGGCAGCAACAAATGCAACAGATGGAACAAGTTGCAGGTGAGCAGAAGCTTTACAAGACCATGTCTGATAAAGAATAAGATTCTCATGCTACAGTAAGGGAATATCTTGGTTTATTCATCTGCTGCATGCATGATATTTCATACATATCTATATGCATTCTCACTTGCAAAATACAGAAATATTCCTTTCTAGCTCATGAAAAACAATAGTTATCAATTTTGCAGAATCCAGGAGAAAACCATAAATTATGAATGTTGTTTACTAAATTTAAGGTGATCATCTGTAGTAGTTGGGATCTCCTTTTTTCTTTGATTGACTATGACATCCATCCTTCTATAAAAAGGTCAGGCACCTACGTATGCACATATTCCATTTTCATTGGGTATAAATTACTGTGTTGCTGCCCAAAATCGGTCTCATTCATATCGAGGAAGGGGTGCTGAGGTTAACTGCATCTCTAAGGAGGTTTTAGGGTTGTGATTTATATCATTTCACTTCAATGGAAGGCAAGTACCCACATCTTCAAAGCTCACCAACACCACCTATTTCTCATGGACCATCAAGCTTGATGCATAATTCGCTCTTCGAGCAACAACAGCCACAAATGCCTCTGCAACATCATCAGCAGCAGGTTTTAGAGCCTGTATTTGATCTTGCTTGTAACGTGTTATTTTCAATGCATTCATTGGTATTGTTTAATTAATTCATAGCTTCAACTTGTGCGTATTTACTATTAGTGTTTATCAATCTAGTTGGGTTTAGTGTTTTGATTGCACTCATTAGGATTTGCAGATTTTGATGGTACTCAGAAGAGGGGAACGATATTTTTTATTTGGGAGGTTGTTTTTGCTGTTGTTCTTGGATGCTCCTAAACATGGATGTAGGCCCGAGGGATCTCATTAATTCGTATTTTAAAATTCCAGCTACAGATATTAATGCACCCTCATCTCCATTACATGCAGATCCAGAAACAGCAACTGCAGATGTTTTGGCAGCAACAAATGCAACAGATGGAACAAGTTGCAGGTGATTTTGTTTACTTTCCTTTTTTCTTCTATTCCGCATGACCTTTCCATTTCAATAGATTTTTCTTCCTACATGTATGTACCAACTGGTATTGTCTTCTCTCATACATAATTATATGCATTGTGCCTTGAAGGAGGCCCTACTGGGTGGGTTGAGGAGCCATTTAATTGTGGAGCAAACAACCCTCTTATTCTATAGCTTGCCAGAATCCAGTGATAAAAAAACATGTTTTTGACAATAAAAATATGCAATTTCACACATTTTGACAGTCTAATGGATTTCTCAGTCCCCATTTTCTTTGGAACATCTTCACACTGCAATTTCAGTAATTGAAACTTGTAATTTCAAAACTTCATAAATAGTGGCAGCCATATTTTTAAGGAGAAAAATACAGAAAACAAGGCTTCCTTGCTATGATTAGCTTATTCTGGTAGGTTTGCCTTAGATGAAAGGTAGGTGAACCCTTATCATTTAGGTAAGGTCCTGAATAGGAGGTGTGATCAGTTTGGGAGAGAAGGGTTGACTAGGACCTTAGTTGGTTGACCTTTCATTCAGTCAAGATCTTACCTAAGGTCAAGACCTTTTTCTTCCCTTTTAACGAAGAGCACAATGGGCGAGACTTTTCCACCTTTGCCTGAAAACACTCATCGCCATGTTCAGATAAGGTATAAACAATCCTTCTATCTTAGGTAAGTAACTAAATATCAACAAATTTCATATTTGTACAAGCATTGCGTAACGAGGGTTATTAAGGGCTTAGAAATATGTTAGTATTTGACAAATTTATAAGCTAAAGGAATATGTCTTATGAGATGTATTTTGTCGCTGATAGAGTTTAAGCAGCATCAACTTCCTCTTGCCATAATTAAGAAAATAATGAAATCTGATGAAGATGTGAAGGTGGGATGATTGTAGGTCTTTTTTTGCTTTTGAAGTATTCTTTTTTAATCGAGTATTTGGTGTTCTGATTTTCGCTCATAATACACTGTGTATGAGCATATGATAAGTGTTGAAGCCTCTGTCCTATTCTCAAAGGCATGCAAGATTTTCATTTTGGAGCTTACATTACGTTCATGGTTACATACTGAAGAGAACAAAAGACTTACTTTGCAGAGAAATGATATTGCAGGAGCTATAAGTAGGGGTGATTTTCTTGATTTTCTTCTTGATATTGTTCCTAGAGATGAAGTCAAGGTAAATTCCTGTAATGTTGAAATCATTTTTTATCATCAAATGGCATTATTATATACACAATTTTTGGTAGAGTCAAAGCCTATTTGCATTTTCCTAATGACATAATCATGTATACTAGATTGTTAAGGATTTTAAATCATTTTCTCACCGCAATGGCATTATTACATATAAAAATCGTGGCAGCTCAAAATTGTCTATATTTCTAGCTATTTTCATCCCATCAAGAAATACATGCTAAGTCATCATTGCATCAAGATAGCCTCTTCCCTACCTACCCATGCAAGCAGGGAAAGTGCATGAGTATTGAGATCTAGCTCCTACATCTTTCTTTTTACATTCTTTTCTTTCGACAAGTAATCAAATGAGCTAATATTAGAAATTTAGAATCTATAAGGTTTAGTTACCTTTTCTTTAGGAAAATTTTCAAACATTTTGGCACATATATTTCTTCTTGGGAAGAGGACAAAGCCTGTTATGATTGCTTGCCAGACACTCTAGATATATTTGTAGCAACACCGAGGATCCTTGAGAAGGATAGCCCGCCAATAGAGCTGTGGTGAACGCATACCTGTTAAAAGATCTTGTATCCAAATACATACCTATTTACCTGTCAAAACTTAAAAGGCCTTGTATCCAAGTACACACCTCTTTATCAAATCGAAAAAAAATAAAAATTATTCATCATAATCAAAAAATTACAACAGAACCCTTGACATCCCAAGATCTTGGTTGTGTCTTTCTGGTAACGGAAGAATAGATAAAACACTGCAGATGCATTTTCTGTTTGAATTACTGAAAATGAGGGACCTAGTTATAGGTAGTTGTTTGGGTGTGTAATTTATATTTAACATGGTGATTTTTTTGTGTTAATGGCTGGTGAAATAATTTTTATAGAAAAAATCATTTGCACCGAGAGGTGCAAAGTAACGCCGGGAGTGGGGAATGTGGAAAATAATAACTAAGTAAAATATATGGAAATTTTAATTTTTGTATATTTTTTAATAGGAGGTGAAATTTAAAAAGAAAGTTACACTAACATAATTGTCTCAAATTAATGACACAGTAATGATGGTATCCTTCTCTTTCTGCTCCCTTCTCATCCTATGCTTTACTAGATGAATTTAAAATTTAAATTTTAAATTCCAACTATTTTAAAATGAAATAAAAATTTTAAAAATATTTTTTTTTTGTGAACTTGAGTACTTATTATACACAACCTTCAAATCACCCTCTTTTCCATTCTTATAGAATCCTGCAATCATATGAGCACATTCCCTACACAAAGAAAATCAAACATTGAAACCCTCTTTTAAACACAAATGACAAGAAATTCAAAAACTCTTTGCATAAAAAGAAAGCATGTAATTCTAATGTAAACTATTACAGACCCTGTACTTGAATACAAAGTAAGAAATACTAGGACATTTAACACATTTACTGTCCCTCACTCTTAAGATGGTATCAGAGTAAATAGGTTTTTTCGTGATACAGTGTTGATCTATATATATATATATATATATGCTCATGAAGAGTTTAACACATTTACAACAAGGGAATTGGAAGGTATTAAAGTGTATGGAATTTTCCATGATAAAACGTTAATATGGTCACTATCCCTAAGGGAATTAGACCAGAGGGAATTGAAATTTATTTGAGGTAGATATAATGATATATTCCTGAAATTTTAACACATTCACAACCAAAGGGATTTCAAACAGAGGGAATCAGAACTGGATTGGAAGGAATTGAAATTTATTTTGAGATAAACAGACAGTTTAATCCTAACACGAGTGAACGCCCCATTGATTGTATGGTCAACAGGTCAACAAATGGCAAATAATTCATATCTCCATCCTGTTAAGCTGTTTTTATTTATTTTGAAAATCTTGGATAATCCGTTAAACATATTAACTTTCAGGGGTCGATCTCGTTACCACTACAATGTGAATACCTACATCTAGCCACTGGAAGAAATCTGTATGAATATTTTAAAAATGATATAAATTGAAAGTATAGTTGATTTGTAGTGGCACCTTTGCATTTTGCAGAGCCCGGGAAGACCAAAGCCTCAAATATTTCTGCGAAAAAGTCTCTTTAGGTGAGTTTAGTTTAATTTTATCGACTATATTTTAGTAGCAGTTATATGTTGCATATTTCTCAAATTGTGGAGTTGTTCCTTTCCTATTGCATGTTGTTTTATATTGTTATGTTGTGATTCAAATTTTTAGTTGTGATTTCCAGTTACTCTCCTACATAGTACATGCTTTGATAGATTATATCAAAAGTCTTACCAATACAATAACATTGATTGTTGTATGTGGACATTTTTGTTCAGGATGGTCCATTACATAATCAAAATGAGGAGCTGGATCATGCAATTGCACTTTCTCTTTCTGATGAACTAACCAAACCAGATGGTATATGATGGCAATTTCATTTTTTTACAGTTACTTTTAGTTTAATTATATCATTTAGCTCAATGCTTTTCATATATTCAACTAAACTTTTGTTGCTTAACAAGACTTTGTCATTTCCATTTTTTAGTGAAACTGTTTATGGTTTGATACTCTCATACAACCTTTATCAAGTTGCGTGTAGCCTCATTAGAAAAAAACAAGAGAATTTTGCTTGCCATGACTATCTTTCTTTGTCATTGTTGACTTAAGAAAGTCTTTTAGCTAAGAAACTAGTTTCAAGGTTATGGCATAACTTGTCATATAATTTTAACATAAGTTATATCCAAAATGTTAACTTGTAAAATACTTCGTTGGTTTTAGGCTTTCCATTTAAAATCTACTTCAGTTTGAACTTTGAACAAGTTGTTCCATAGACTTGAATATTAAGAGATTTTGGTGTAAGGATTAAAAATTAGCTCGTGAGGCCTCTCAGTTATTCATTTATTTTATCTGAATATAACATTTACTATTAAATTAGAACCACTCGGCATAAATACATCATAGATCAAGATCATACTTTGTAGAGTGTCGTAGAATAAAAATAGGAGCAAGGACACTGAATTCTTTCAGTTTTCCTGGTTCTTATTCCTTTGTGTATCTTTGCACCTTTAGGGGCAATTGCTAGTTTAAAGTCTAATTGTTTAAAGGGTGCTAGCTCAATGGAAGAGAACTTGCTTTACAAGCAGGAGGTTGGTGGTTCGATTCCATCATGCCCTGATATTTATATATAGGGAATGAAGAAGATTAATTTTTGGTGACGAGTGCTCTTTTGACCATCACCAATGAGCTTATGGTGACATTTTTCGACCCTCACCAAAATATGAAATGGTGACGGTCAACGAACGCCACCATATATACGCATCAATAGTGACGACCATTAAAGGTCCGTCACCATAAATCGTTGTTGTTGATAAGAAATGTTGAGGGTCACTGTTTGTCATTATATTCATTATTCGTGATGGACCTTGATGTCGCCAATGAGTTTATGGTCACGGTCAATGAACGTCGCCATATATGTGCACCAATAGTGACGGCCATGAAAGGTCCATCACAAAAAATCGCTGCTATTCATATGAAATGGTGATGGTCACTATCCATCATTATAATCAGTATTCGTGACGAACCTTGAATGTCACCACAACACATACTTTCGGTGATGCCACCTTTGGTGACGTTCAGTTTTTTGGTGACGGAGGCTATTTTCCATCACCATTGCTCATATGAAATGGTGAAGGTCACTATCCATCACTATAAATCATTATTGGTGATGGACCTTGAATGTCACCACAACACCTATACTTTCGGCGACACCACCTTTGGTGACATTCAGTTTTTTGGTGACGGAGGCTATTGTCTGTTACCATTGCTCATATGAAATGGTGATGGTCACTATTCATCACTATAAATCATTATTGGTGACGGGCCTTGAATGTCACCACAACACCTATACTTTCGGCGACGCCAGCTTTGGTGACGTTCAGTTTTTGGTGACGAAGGCTCTTTTGACCCTCACCAATGAGCTTATGGTGACCATTTTCGCCCCTCACAAATGTAATTTTTTCTTGTAGTGCGTGATTTAAGGGGGTCCAGTTGCAGTTATGCATGAGTTGTAATTAGTTAACTCAAGAAATTGAGTTAAAATCAGTTTAACTAGTTCTAACTACGTGATGAGCTATATATAGGCCCATTGAATTAAATTTGATTTAATTTACAAGTTGTGATCAATGAGTTAACTGATAATTCACTTTAAATTATTGTTGCATGTCAGTTCTAAGGAAGATCCAATTGAGATTGATGTTAAAGGGAAGAGATCTATTAGTTGTACTATTAGAAAATTTCATAGGTCATGCATGAGGTCATCGTGAAGGCCTTGAAGGATTGCGCAATCATTAAAATTTGGGATTTTCCTAATTAATAGGGGCTCAAGTAGCCCAAAAATTCGTAAGCAACACAGGCTAGGAAGAGGCAAGAAAAAGGTTAAATACTTGACCGATTTTTCTTAGATTGCAAGGCGTATTCGAGTAGGATCAGAGTGAGACAGTCAACAAAGTGCATAGGTTTCTTAGTATGAGGAATATAATTGTATTGTTTCATGATCTTGACCATATGCAATATAGAGATAGAGGAGTTTTGAGAAGTTTCTTTCCCTAGATACATCTTGAGTTGTGCGATTGATTGTCTCTTTCTCGTACTTGTTATGTGATTGTGTGATCGTGTTTTGTTTCCAAATATTGTAGAAGGATTAAATATCTTGTTTTATTGCATTATAAGATCATACTGAATCTCGCTGTTAGATTTTTACATTTACTTCACAAGTAAGTGAGGGTACAATTCCCTCACTTTCACAGCTCAATCCACCTTGCTTTACTTGGATTGGTACCTTTGAGCCCCACTTGAAGATACTCCACATTGCCTCTTTGTGAAGTCCTAATTCTCCTGTCAAGAATTGAGTCTTCTTGCAACTCATATAAGTATTCAGGAGAAAAATATTCAATAGATGGAATTTAAACATTATTTTCATGATCATCAATCATTGGAGGCTCATATAATATCAAGTTTTCCACATTCACAATAGAATAAATTTGCATATAAGGTGGAAAATCTAATCGGAAAGCATTATTACCAATATTCTCCAAAATTTTGAAAGGACCATATCTGATTGGCTTGAGATTAACAACGTAAACTACGAAATGGGAACTATAAACTCAAAGCGGGAACTCTAGCCAAAAAACCCCAAAAAACATGAAAAAACAGCTCGTAAACGAAAAGTGGTGATGTTGGAATAACATTTTTTATTTTAGAGGTAAATTTTCAACATGTTTAAAAAATGACAGTGAAAACCAATTTTTGTGTGCCAAAAACACCTTCAAAATGAAAAGTGAAGATGTTGGAATAACAATTTTTTTGAAGGAAAAATTTTCAACGTTTTGAAATACCACATAAAAGATAAAATATCATCAGTCCAAAAAAATACTTAAAATTTCAAAAAAAAATGAAAACAAAAATGTACAAATAAAAATAAAAGTTAAAAATATAAAAAAACAAAAAAAATAAAAGTTAAAAAAAATAATAAGTAAATAAAAATATATATTAGAAAAAAAATATAAATTAAAAAAAGGAGAACAAGAAATCAAATATATAAAAGTATATAAAAAAGTAAAAAAAAAAAATTCAAACATAAAAATAGAAAAAGAAAAAAAAAACAAATTAACCTGCTAAGATAAAGATAAAAATATAAATATAAAACATAAAAACATAAAAATTTATAAAGAAATAAATAATTAAACAATAAAAAAATATAATTAAATAAACAAAATTAGCGAAAGAAGCAAAAAAATAAATAATACTTCATTAGACAATTAAAAAAAAAAAAAATCAATCAAATTAAAAAATAAACACGGTAAAAAAGTTCAAAATTCAAAATGAAAATATTAGACAGCTACAAATAAAAAACAATTATATATATATATATATATATATATTTTAAATAAATGAGAAAAAATAAAATAAAATAAACATTGAAAAAAATAAAATAAAATTATCTCAGAAAAAACGTAAAAAAAAAAAAAAAACTAAAACAAATTAAAAAATAATCACAATTAAAATTACTAGAAAAACATTAAAAAATAAAGAAAATAAGCACACATATAATTAAAATTAAAAAAAAAAAAACTTAATAAAACATTAAAAAAAATAATTAAAAAAAAAGACTAAAAACAAATTTAAAAAAAAAAAGTAATAACAAATATATCAAAAAATAAAAAAAATTGTGGCCCTCAAGCCTTTAGGCAGGCTCAAGCTGATTCTCAGAATCAGTTTGAGCTCGCTCAGTGGCCCCTCAGGCCCTTGGGGGGGCTCAACCCCCGATTCTCAGAATTGGTTTGAGCCCGCTCAGTGGCCCGAGGTGCTAAAAGATGATTCTCAGACTCGGCTGGGGGGGGGGGGGGGGGGTAGCTACCTCGAATCGGCTCTAAGCCCCGCTGGGTGGCCTGAGGGGCGGTCGACAGAGGTTGGTCAGCTCTGCTGGCCCACGGCGGTCACCCGGCGGGGCTGGCCAGAGCGTATTCTTAGAATAAAATTAAAAAATGTATATTGAAAAGAATAAAAATAAAAAACATTGAAAAAACTAAAATATTTATATAATAAAAAAATAAAAATAAAAATAAAAAAATAAAAAATCACATTTAAAATAACTAAAAAAACATTAAAAAATAAAAAAATGAGCACAAATATAATTAAAATTAAAAAAATAAAAATAAAAATAACTTAATAAAACATGAAAAAAAAATTTAAAAACTTAAAAACAAATTAAAAGTTAAAAAAAAAATCAATAACAATTATATAAAAAATTAAAAAAAAATTGGTCCTCAAGCCTTTGGGTGGACTCAACTGTCGGAAAAATCCGATTCTCGGCCTGTCGATCGGGAAAATTCGATTCTGAGAATCGAATTGGCAGGTTGGCAGGCAGATCTGATTCTGAGAATTGGATTTGCCTGCCCAGCTGGGAAAATCCGATTCTAAGAATTGGATTTGTCCAGCCAGCGGGGCAAATCCGATTATGAGAATCAGATTTGCAGACCGGTGGGGAAAATCTAATTCTTAGAATCAGATTTTCCCGACCAGGTGGGAAAATCCGATTCTCAGAATCGAATTTGCAGGTCGGTGGGGCAAATCTTATTCTCATATTAGAATTGGAAAACTAAGGGTTTAGATTAGAGTGGTTGCTCCATTTCCGAAAACTGGGTATAATAAGCATTTGGACCATTATTGACTGTTTCTTTTTTTCCACTTGACGTTTTTATCAGATCTGTTACATTTTGTGCAGAATTTCTCGGAAAAGAGTAGATATTTGGGTTCCCCTCACCAAGCTACCCAATTTATAAAAAAAACAGCTCAAACGAAGTCCCAGAAGCAAAGTTATCGTTGATTTAAGATTGGTAGTTTTTTCAGGTTGGGCAAATTCGATTCTGAGAATCGGATTTTCCCAACCTAAAAAAACTACCAATCTTAAATCAACGATAACTTTGCTTTCGGGACTCTGTTTGAGCTGATTTTTTTTTTTGAAATTGGGTAGCTCGATGAGAGGAATCCAAATATCTACTCTTTCCTAGGAAATTATGCAAAAAAGGTAATAGAACTGACAAAAATAACAGGTGGCAAAAAACACTCAATTAATGCTCCAAATTCTTATTATAACCAGTTGTCAGAAATGGCGTAGCAACTCTGCATCCACCCATGCAACCAAAATTCTGATCTGAACCCTTAGTCGGACAATTTTGATCTCAGAATCAGATTTTCCCTACTAGCCTGCAAATCTGATTCTCAGAATCAGATTTTCCTTGCCGGCCGGGAAAATCCAATTCTCAGAATGGGATTTTTGTTGCCGGCCGGGCAAATCCAATTCTCACAATCAGATCTTCCCCGTTAGCCTACCAATTCGATTTTCAAAATCAGATTTTCCTGCTAACTGAGAAAACCTGAAATGGCATAAAAAGTTTTTTTGGAGTGATGATATAGGTTTTTTGGATTTTTCTGCCAACCAAGCAAACACTATTCTCATAATCGAATTTGGCCCGCCAGGTAGTCGTCGTGTGCCGGCGGAGCTTGGTTGGCTCTGCCGGCCCACGTCGATTGCCCCTCGGGCCACTCGACCCACCGGGTGGCCCGAGGGGCGACCTTCATGGGTCGGCAGAGCTTGGCTAGCTCTGCCAGCCCACGGTGGTCGCCCTCGGGCAACCCAACTGTTATTTTTTTTTAAATTGTGTGTGTATATATATATATATATATATATATATATATATATATATATATATATATATATATATATATATATATATATATATTTATGATTTAAAAAAAAAAAATTAATAAAATTATGTGATTTTCACTTCATTCTTTATGTGAATCATTTAATTTTTGGAAAAAAATGTTATTATTATTAATATTTGACATAAAATTCATAAAAATTGTTAGTTAATTTTTTCTATAAAAATGGTTTATTTGACATGTCAGTTTTAGCAAAGAGACTCAAAATGTGTATTTTTTTTTTTTCAGTTATATCTATATTCAAAATGTGTATTTTTATGTAGATTGTTAAAAATTCTTGTTTTTTTAGTGACAAGCATTTCATGGGAAATGAAATAGTATTTAACAATATATAATTAAATAGAAGATAAAAAATTTAAAATTTTGGTTTTTTTTTTTAACACTACAAAAATTCAAATATCTCACTACAAAAAAAACGAAACGAAAAAAAAAAAAGAAAAACAAAATGCTGAAAAACACTTAAAAAAATATGTAAGTGAAGAGGAATAAGATGGGTACTTCAAAAAATTTTAAAATAATTATTAGCAATAAATACATTAGAAAATTTAAAGTAAAAAATAAGTCTTCTAAAAAAAACGGAAGATGTTGGCATCGACACTTTTTAAAATCAACATAAAAATCACTAGCATTTTAAAAATAATGTTTATACTTGGTACATTATAAAATTTAATGTGTAAAAAACATGCTAAAAAAAATTAAGAGTATTCTGAATCAACACTTTTCAAAATCAGAATATTTTTTGCAACCTTAAAAAGGTGGGTACTCGTTTTCGTTCCTGTTTCAAAGTTTATATTGTTGATTTTTACCTTCAACATGAAGTATTTCCTTGCTGATATACAACCAAACTTGATCTCCCGATTCGAAATCATGATCAACTTGGTGCTTATCATGCCTTACTTTTTACTTTTCTTTGCTTTTCTCTAGATTCTCTTGTATTCTTTGATGCACTAGCTGAATGTGTTCAATGAAATGCTTGGCTTTGTCCACATCACTATTTCCATCAACCGCAATATATTTACTAAAGATGAAATCCAAAGAAGACTTTGGTAAATAACCCAAACAACCTTCAAATGGATATACTTGTGTAGATGAGTGCTTGACACGATTGTAGGCATGTTGGATGTAATGCAAATGCTCATCCCAAAGTTTATGATGCTTACCACAATATCTACGAAGGAGATGCACTAATGTTCTATTTACCGCTTTTTTTTTGTCGTCAGTTTGTGGATGAAATGCAGTTCTCTTCTTCAACTTGGTGTCCATGAGTTCCCATAAAATTGACCAAAAATTCCTAACAAATCGAGAATCTCAATAAAAAATAATAGAATTGGGTAACCCAAAGTGAACCCATAAATTTTGGAAGAACAAATTTGTTGTTTGTTCATTTGTAACTTGTTTCTTACATGGAAACAACACACAAATTTTGTTGAAATGATCCACAGCAACATATAGATAATCATGACCTTTTCTAGACATCGGTAGTCCCCCTACAAAATCCATAAAAATGTTTTCCAAGGACGAGAAGGAATGGGAAGTGGACTGTAAAAACCCGATTTCCTATTTCTAGGATTTCTAGTACCACACATGGAACATCCATTTACATATCTTGAAACAGTTTCATTCATGCGAGGCCAATAACAATACCTCTTAATTTGTGCAACTATTTGTCCTACACCAAAGTGACCAGAAATAAGAGAAGTGTGGGCTTCCCTTATGAAATTGAATCTTTCACCCTGTGGAACACACAACTTTCCAAGATGACAAAACAACTTGTTATGAACATGATAATCCAACTCTTCAATATGATTGCATTCAATCAAATTTTCATAAACATATTTAAAATCATCATCTTGAGCATATTTTTAAATGTAGATTTCATGCATGATTGAGTTATTCTTAATAATTACATATGCATTAACAATATGCCTTGATAACATATCATTAAGCTTGTTGTATATACCCTTATTATACCTAATTACCAAATTAAATTGTTTTAGGAATCCCATCCACCTGAAATGCCTACTTGTTGTAGCTTGGTTTGCAATTATAAATATTGCAAAGGTTGATGGTCAGTATGAATATTCATTTATTTACCCATATAATAGTGCTTCCCTTTCTTCATGCTTTGTACCAAAGCATACAACTCTTTATCATAAGTTGGATAGTTGATTACTACATTGGTAAAGGTTTTAGAATGATAACAAATAAGCTTACCATGTTGCATCAAAACTACTCCCATATCATAATCACTTACATCGTTTTGAATCTAAAAATGGGTGCTTAAGATATGGAAGTACTAGAACTGGTGTTATACTGATTTTCTCTTTCAATGTGTCTAAGTATTTTTGTTGCTTGCCTCCCCCCTACAAGACCTATTTCACACTTGTCAAAGCATGTAATGGTGTTGCAATGAGTGAGAAGTTAGCTATGAATTTTATTCAATATTGGGTTTCTCCCAAAAAGCTCCTAACTTTTGTTACATTGTTGGGTTTAGGCCAATTCACAATGACTTCAAATTTTGAGGTATCAATATTCAATTCACCCCCTCCTACAATATGATCCAAATGAACCAAAGAGGTTTTCCCAAATTCACACGTAGACATCTTTAAATACAATTTCTCTCTTTTCAAGGCATCTAAAACTTGTTTCACATGCTTGACATGCTCTTCACAAGTCTTACTAAAAATCAGAATATTATCTAAGTAGACTCAGACAAAATCATCAAGGAATGGTCTCAACACATCATTCATAACTCTCACGAATGTTGTAGGTGCATTGCAAATCCCAAAATACATAACTAATCATTCAAAAAAACCTTGTTTTGTATTGAACGTAGTTTTAAAAATATCATCTTCAGAAATCCTTATATGATGATAACTTCTTCTCAAATCTAACTTAGTGAAGTAAACAACATCCTTTAACTGATCTAGCAAATCATCAATGTGAGGAAGAGGATAACGATTCTTTACCATGATTTTTTTCAAAGCTCTAAAATCCACACACATGTGACATGTGCCATCTTTCTTTGGAACTAAGACAATAGGAGACCCACAAGGATATGTGGTAGGCCTGATGACCCCTTTGTCAAGAATTTCTTGGATTTTCTTTTTGATTTTTGTATTCTCCAAAACCGTCATTCTATACATGCCAATGTTTGGAAGTGGTGCATCCTACTGCAAATGAATCTCATGGTGGATTCCTCTTTATGAGGAAACCCTTCAGGTTCTTCAAACATATTTTCATAAGTGTTAACAACTTCAAAAAAATCATGCTTGAGTTTTGAATCACATCCTATGAAAGCTTCATATTCAACAATATATTTAGCTTTAATCATCAACAACACAAAATTCTTAATAGCATTTACAAGCCTTTTCATATAACCAAAACTTACAAGAGATAAGTTCATCTTCTTGTCACGTGCTCTAACAATATACTCAACTCCATATTTAATAATATGATATTTTTTATCATGACGATAGAATATGGATTTTCGATCATAAAAGTATGGACTCCCTAAAACGCTTCCACATATGTAAAGTGGTACAACATCAATATCTACCTCATCTCTAAAGTTTGCAGTGATGGAAAAATTGAGTTTACATTTTCTTGTAACTTAAAATTTAGCATCATCACATACCCAACCCAAATGGTAATTTTTATTATGAGTTGTAGTTTCTAGATTTAGTTTTTTGGAAATAGCTTCAGAGATAAGATTGACTTGGGATCCATTAACAAACAAGTTATCAACTTTTGTATGTTTTATAATGACCCTGGTATGGAAAATCTCAATTATTTCTTTATCATTTTGAGACTCAATAGGCTTACTAAAAGTACTAGTACTTACATTATAATATTTACCTTTAATTCCCATGGATGTGATTTTTCTTTCATCACTTGAATCATATCCTAGATCTTGTTGAGTTGTAGCAACGGTATTTTGTTTCCCCTTGTTATTGAACTTCTTTGGTCTCATTTCCAGATTTAGTTTTCAACAATGGTCTTCATCATGGCCTTATTTTGAACAATGTTTACATGTAAGTTTCTCTCCCTCTTTCTTAATTGTAGCATTCTTTTTCCTTTGCCTTTAAAATTCCCCTTTCCTTTGTCTCCATATTTGGAAGGTTTCTTTATAGTCTCTTGAGGAACATTCTTGCCTCTTGATTCTAAATAAGTTTCATGAACACATACTTCTTCTAGATTTGTGGGATTAAACATAAGTACACTATGTCTCAAATAACTATGTAATCCACCTATGTATTTAAGGAGAGTGTCTTGTGAGGACAAATCAACACCTAAGATTAAAATTTTTCTTCTAAATTCTTGTGTGTAACTTTGAACACTCTGACCTTTAGCTTGTCTAAAATTTTTCCAATCCATAATTACTTTTTTTATATAAGTCAATGGATAAAATTTCATTCTTAATGCAACTATAAAATCATTCCAATAAGAGATAATTTTACCACTTTTTTTCACATCTTCTTGAGTTTTGACCTCCCACCAGATGAGCACTGCACTTTCCAAATGAAGAACAAGAAAGATTTATATTTGTAGCACCATCCTTAATCTTTTGGATCATGCAATAGACTTCAATTTGACAAACCCAATTATCCAACTTTTCAGCATTTACTTCCCCATTGTACATAGGAAATTCAAACCTGATATCAAGATTAAGCAAAGGAGACTTAGCATGTCCTTTTGGAGATCTAGGAGGAGTATGTATAGGTGTTGAAGGTGGTGAAGAAGGAGATGAGGATGGAGGTGGTGGAGCAGGTGGTGGAAATAGAGGCTTGATTCCATCACCATCATTACCTTTTTGTTGATTTGAACTTTCTCCTTGCAACATTGTTGTCCTCTCATTGCACAACACTTTCACCATCTCAGACATATCATAGAAATCCTTTCTGAAATATCTCTCATCCTCAGACATCAGCTCCTATCCTTCTTCATGTACCATAACTGATGGATTTTTTTAAGTTTGAGACCTCCTTGAACCAATTTGAGGGTTTTGTTCTTCAAGCGCTCCTTCTCCTCTTCTCACCTTAGACCTTGTAATCATTAAAAAACACTTTCAAAAATAGTCAAACCTTAAAAAAAAACATGCTTTGATACCAAACTGTCTAAAATAAAAAATTGAAGGTTTCTTAAAATAATTTTGTAAGCTAGTTTATGTCTTATGGGAAATGGATCAAAATTGCAAAAGCACATAAACTTTAAAATTTTAGTTAAGTTTTGTAGATATAACCATAAAAAAATAGCCAACATGCAACATCACAAAACAACAATTTGATGACGAAGTTCACCCCTCCTAGGCTACGTCTATATGTTAAGAACAACCCTCGTGAGCTAATGGTAAAGTGTTCGGTTATGTTGGTGAAGGTCACAGGTGTTGAGGAGGAAAATCCCCTCTGCGGACAGAGGCGATCCCACTAGCCCAGATCGGGTCTAGCAAAAATCAAGTCACGTAATGACGTTGGTTCCTAGTTACAAAAAGACAAAGATCGCGATGAGTAGCCTACCTCAAATCCCACGCAGTGGTCGTTGGAGAAAAGATGATGCTTCTCGTCCCTCGCTTGATAGATCACAATCCTTCTGTTCGACATGTCTGGACACCTGTACACATGCAGGGAAACGATGACATACAACATAACATCTAAAGCATGTAACTATATATCAATCAGAGAGGATATAATTCATTGAATTACATAAAGAAATGAACACATGAATGGAACCAAAATTAGAGTCGCTTATATTATAAATGACAAAAGGGAGATTACAACCAAATGCTCTGATGCTATGATCTTCCTTCGGCAGGGCTTGCAATGGAGTGTGTCTCAAAAAATCCTGTCGGGAATCTGGACGAAGCTCTCTCTCTTATGGGATTCTCTTTGGCTTAGCTCTCAATAGTTTCCCAGCTATAGTTTCTTTCCTACAAGTTCAGCTAGCTTGCTAATGGAGAGGGCAATCTTTTATAGATGGAGGAAAGGAAGTTGGGATCCCTATAATAATGGGATAGGCCCTATCTCTTAGGAAGGTTCCATAATAGGTGGAAAACCACTTCCTATACATGGAGATCTTGAGCCAAACCACTCAACTCCTTTTGATGATTCATTCTGGAGTTTTTTAGAATCAAACTTCCGCCATTTATTTTTTTTAAAAATCCCTTAATAAGCTTGGCGCGAGTGAAACATAGGGACATAGCACCAGTTGGTGTGCCCTCTAGTGTGGATTTCCCCCATTGGCGCATGGGATGAACTAGCTAGTCGCGCCAAGGCTAAAACATCTGTTTTTAGGGTTTTTCAGAGGAAATGTTCTTCAGGAGAATGTTTTTCCTTATGTAAGAGGATGCCATGAAGGTTATTTCAGGACATTTTACTGTTCACAGGTCACAGGAATAGTCCTCCAATGCACGGGACAAGGGATTGCAGGGACAATGATAAAATGTTGTGCAACAGATTCCCCCTAAAGCATGAGGTCTGAGAGAGAGGGAGGGGTGAAATGCTTTATGAGAATGCACCCAACTGAAAACACTGCCGTCGGAAGACCTGCAAATACAAATACAACTAATATCTATGATACATGATATGTGGTATGGGCGTAGCCATCCATAATAGAGTGTATAATAACCGGGATCCAAGGTATGGATGTAGCCATCCAGCAAAGAAGGATCAACAAGTAGACTCAGGTATGGTCGCAACCATCCAATCAAATGATTCATGTAACTAATCATGATAATCCACAAAGAATCTTTAGCCTGGATTTTATCAGACAAGATCCAGGGTCTTGCGCTCCATCTCAACCCGAATAGAGTACAAGTCCAAGCATGTGAATAAATGAGCTAAAGTCGAACATGCAGGAACATCGTCTGATTACCAGCCAATAATGAAAGCCGTTAAAATACGCGAGAGGAACCACCAATAATGAGGATGGCCCTCAAGTTACTATAGGTACAATCCACGTAATGTGAACAGTGAGCTGGCATCGAACACCCACAAAATCATCCGATTGAAGGCCAGTAATGCAAACCTTTCATCGAATGCGAAGAACCTGCCATTGAGGCATGTAGTATCCAAGGTACCTGAAGGGTGCCTCTAGATCATCTTCGTGGATAATGAGCTGAAGTTGACAGGAAGTGACCTTGATCGAAGGTGGGCCATATTGTTTCCCACATCATTGACACGAGACAGAGGAACATGATGTTTTTGAATCAAGATCAGTAGAGAATCAGAGGGAGGTTGAAAACTGCAGAGGCCAACTTCTCTTGAACATATCGGTGGCACGATACTAGATTTGGAAGTATTTGACATCAAAGGATCTGAGGTCATGATGATGTGGCAAAGAGCAGATGAGCGGTCAGAAGAGATTACCCAAACCCACGGAGGCAAGTAGATAACGAGATGAGATGTTCCCAACCTGAAACGAATGCAGACAAGTGCCATGTTCAAGAGTGACATACTGCCAACACGACGGTGATACTGGTTCCATTTTCCCCGACCATTTCTGGCGAGTACCCCAATTATTTTTGGAAACAAGCTTGAAGGGGATAGAATATGCTTGCCATATAAGTTTTTCCTTCAGACAAATCCAACCTAGTACATTTAACGAGCCCTAGGAATGAGGAACTCGAGTAACGTCATTACGAAAAAATCCGATGTCATCAGTTTTTAATGAGTCTAACAAAGGAAGAGCTCGGCATTTTTCATGTTTAGAGAGTTTGAAAAGATAGCGGAAAAGAAAACTCCAGTAGTCCCTTTTCGTAGATAGTCTTGCAGATCTGAAAAGGTAGAAAACTATTTCTGAGAGAACCTCCTATTTTCGATAGGCCAGGGTATTCCTTTTTCGTAAATAATCTATCCCAACCTGAAAAAGGGGTAAGCGTATACTAGGTAGATGTCGTTTCGCAGCCAATTTAACGAGCTCAAAACGACAAGCGACTCGGAAATATTTTCAGTTTTAGAGAGTTAGAAAAGAGCTGAAAGATGACTCCATTAGTGACTTTTTCATGTTTTTACCGAGTCCGAAAAAAGTATAAAATGCAACTCGTCTCATCGTCCTAGTTGCGTGAAAACCTGTCACTGCACAAAAAACAAGTGTAAAACCCATTTTTCGACAAAAATATGATAAAATATCATAAAAATAAGCTCCCAAAACTAATTTTGATTTCGAAAGTTATAAATATGACCAATAGTAAAAACATATTTACTTTTTACTTTTTACCTCTTGTGCAGAGCAATGGTGAGTTATTTCCCTGCGATCTTGCGGTGACAATTGTGGACGATCTAGTGCACCATTCTAGATTTCGTTTTTCCCAGGTAAGAGCTGCTTCCATTGTCCATTTTTTAAGCCATATTTCATAGCTTTCCATTGTGATTTGGCATCCATGAGGGGAGGATTTACAAATTTAGGGCTTCCGCGGTTGGCGCAGGTATCAGGCACGTACCCATGCCAATCGGGCTCTTTTTTCAAAGGGGTCGCGCCATATGGTGTGACTGTCATCAAAACAATCGCACCAACTATGCAACCTAATATTCCACTCAAATTTCACAAAAATTGAACCAATCAATTGAATTTTTGAATGCCTAAGTGACCTTACAATGTGTTTATGACCAATTTGATGCAGGTGTAAAACAAAAATGGTGATTGAATGGAAAGAAAGGGAGCACAGTGAATAATATGAGTTAGCAATGGAGAATGAGCAATGCATGAATGCTCTTCGAAACAGTGGTTTAAAGAAATTCTTCTTAACACCATGTCTCAGGGCACAGCCTGAATTGTTACAATATTTGATAAGTATCTGGGATGAGGACAAAGAGAAGTTTAAACTTCGAGATCAAGTACTTGAACTTGAAGTGTCCGATGTCTATTTCCTTATTAGATTTTCTCATAGAGGTCCAGTTCCACTTATGACAGGTACCAGAGCCTCTGGTGAAAAAATGGAAATGGTCATGCAGAGGTTTTTCCCAGGGGCACAAATCGGATCAGGTAGTCGCAAAGTTGACATTCATACTATTGCCGATCTAGCACTCAGAGTGGTGCTACATACCATTACATGGGCTGCGGGGTTGTAGGCGCCGCATGAGGCTACCAAAACACAGCTCCTCCTGGCGTCATAGTGCATGAACCCAATAGTATTTGATTGGGCCACAGCCGTAACAATGAACATCAAACGGCAATTGACCAAATGCAAAAAAGGCCAAGCTGAAGCATTTTGGGTATGGGTCCATCTTGGTATCATTCTTCCTAGAATGGCTACCTATCTTCCAGGGCCAAGGGGCGATAGTCCTAGATCCACCATTGAGAGAGCCACAGATGGCTCGATGGGCAGCATTAATGCCTAGAGTAGGGGGTAGCCAGCAAATGTCATGGCGGCCCGAGTTCTTTGGATGGCTACGACGACAACTGATCATCGTAGAGGATTGGCCCTATGCGGGCACTGATTTCACAGGAGACCCAGACCTTCCGCTCCCGGAAGGAGAGGACTGGGATGAGGAGTTGGGTAAGACTCTTTTTGATTTTTATGAATTTAATGATTTTTTGGTATACATGCATGTTCTAACAATTGATCCTATCTATATGCAAATGTCGGCCCAGAGAGGCCTTCTGGGATGTCACTGATAGGGAGGAGGACTTTGCTCGCTTACGACCCTCAAGGTGAGGGAGGCGAGGGGGATGCACTGGTACAGAACCTTGAGGGGATTTCTCGTGGGGTTCCAGACTATGCTCGCCTAGCTGATGTCCCTATGGCTTACTAGAGGCACACCGTAGGGGTGCCGAGTCGCCTCCATCGCTTACTGAGGTGATTGGTGCAAGCAGTGATGTGCTACCATGAGCACCATGCTGATTAGTCGCCTAGACTTTTATTTGCATATTTTTGAGAGACATGTTGTCTCAGGATGTAATTAAAACAAACATGTACATTTTTGGGATTTTATATGATGCACACGCTGCAAACATTCGACATATATATATATATATATATATATATATATATATATATATATATATATATATATATATATATATATATATATATATATATATATATATATATTTCTACATGGATCTTTCTCACATATGATGATGTTTCTACAAATTGCACAAATGTCTATCTAATACCATGTTGGCTACTGCATCTGTTAATGCATTCATTCGTCTGGGTATATGTTGATATGTGATGTAATCAAAATTTCTTTCTAGTAAACGAATACGTAGATATAGTATTAAAATGCATGGGTTCCTAACTGAATAATGACCATTGAGCTGTAACACTACAAGTTGTGAGTCCAGATATATGAGTAATGCATAGTTACCGAGGTTAACGGCCTCGTTCAATAATTCCAAAACGACACTATATTCGGTGACATTATTTGTAGCAGGCCCTAGAAAAACACCTTGTAAATTAACTAACTCACTAGTAGGATTGTAGATTACCCAGGCTGCCGAAGACAGATTCCTGGTACTGTGGGAGGCACCATCCGTGAAACTGACATAAGGAGTAATAGACATCTGCACAATCAGGAAGACCCAATCAGCATAAAATTCTTACAAAGCACACCACACCACACATGCACAAAAATGAAGAAATCACCTATGTACATATACTACACAAGAATAATTCAAGCATAATATTTCTTCAGGTATAACCCATTTTTGGGTTGTTCCAAAGGAAGACCTTCATAATCGATTAGCTCATAAGCCCCATTTTTCAATATGTGTTTAACGATATAGGGCCCATGCCACATAGGTTGGAATTTTCCTACCCCAAGCTTGTCATGGGCTTGATCATATAAGAGGACAAGGTCCCCTTCGATAAAAGAGCGTGGAGAAACCATTTGATCAAAATGAGCTTTAACCCACTTTTTCTGTGCCTCGATAACCAAAGCATCCAAGCAGTGAGTTTCTTCCAGTCTTTCCAGATATAGGAGACGTTCTTCCTCCGGGGAAGTGCCGGGCAGTAATTCCACAACCAATTTTAGTGAAGGGATCTCACATTCAACCATAAGAGTTGCTTCTAGACCATACACCAACTGGAAAGGTGTGAATCTGGTCGTGCTCTTCACTGACGTTTGGTAGGCCTACAGAGCTAAGAACAATTGGAGATGCCAATTTGATTTGTGTATACCAATTTTTCGTTGAAGCATCATGACAAACACCTTATTCAAAGCTTCAACCTGGCCATTTTACTGGGGGTAATATGGCGTCGAGTTGTGATGACGCAAGCCCAACTTCAATTTCAACTCTGCCATCATGTAGTCCCGAAAATGAGAGCCATGATCAGTGACAATGGCTTGAGGAATGCTGAAATGTGTGATCACATGGTTGAAAATGAACTGAGCAGTTGTCTTACCGTCTGTGGCCAATGTAGACATCGCTTCGGCCACTTGGTGAAGTAATCTACGGCAACGATGATATAAGCATACCCCCCGGCTGAGTGAGGGTTACATGTCATAAAATAAATGCCCCATTTGGAAAAATGGCCCACGGTAATGACATGATGCAATGGGAGGGGTGGCGCACGCATCTTGCATTGGAAGAGCTGCCACGCATGACACTTTCGTACTGCAACAATACAGTCTTTAAATATAGATGGCCAGAAGTAACCTGCACACAGAATCTTCTGGGCGGTAGCATAACCGGACATGTGATCGCCACAGGTGCCACTGTGATAGTCATTCATAACTTTCTCAGCCTCTTCTAAGGTTAAAAACCGGCGGAGTATAGAATCGACTCCGACCCGATATAGGGTATCTCCGACAATGCGATATGGTTGCGACTGGTGTCGAACACGGCATCGAGCATCCTTCGTTTACTCGGACCGGAAGGTATATGTCTGGAGGTACACGATGATATTTTCATACCATGGATCGAGAGTGCTGATTAATAAGAGAGTTTCATCTGGGATATGATCCTCGAATTGAGATGGAACAGAGTCGGTAGGGAGAGAGCAGATGAGATCATCAAAAACGAGTGACTTCTTCGATTTGGCAGTAGTGAAATCCAAATCAAGATCATAATCCATTTTGAGTACTTGCTTCCCAGCAATTGTCGAGACAAAATGTAAGTCATGGGGTTGCAGTCGAAAATCACGGTTACCATGCGCAACAGGATGTAATGGCGAAACCGTTGAATGGCCTGGACCGTGGCAAGCACCAAATTTTCGACATGGGCATAATGTGCTTCAGTGTCGAGTAGATTCTGAGACAAATAATAAACCATGTGTTCATTTCCGTCATTGTCATCCTGTACCAGAACCATGGCAATTGTGTTGAATGCGGCAGCCAAATAGAGGGTAAAGTCGCGATGATAATTGGGAGGACATATTAATGGAGCACTGAGAAGCAATGTCTTAAGGTTATCGAAGGATTGCTGAGAAATCTCGTCCCAATGGAAGGGAACGTCCTATTTTAAAAGTCGTGTAAACCCTTTGGCCACCTCTGCATATTTTGGGATAAAGCGACGTAAGAAATTCGCTTTCCCCTGAAGACTCTAAATTTGATGCAATGAGGATGGGGAGGGGAGATTAACAATAGCCTCGACCTTGAGAGGGTCAAGGTGAATTCTATCCTTAGAGACAATGAATCCTAAAATCCGACCAGAGTCAATGCAGAAGACACACTTGTGAGGATTAAGCCTGATGTTGTAACGTCTGCAGCGGAGAAAAATCTGGCGGAGATGTTTTGGACGGTCCTCGCGTAGAGCTAAATGAGCTGGAAGGTCATCCAGGTATGGCTGAACAATGTTACATATGTCATGAAAGGCGTAGGACATGGCATGCTGGAAGGAAGCCCCAACGTTTTTAAGCTGAAAGGGAGCTTCTTGTAGGCAAATGTTCCCCACGGGCAGATGAAGGCAGTCTTATGTTGATCGGATGGAAGGATATTAATTTGATTATAACCCAAGAAGCCATCCATAAGGGAAAATATCTCACTCCCCGCACAATTGTCGATGATCTGATCTATAAAGGGGGTGGGATAGTTGTCCTTAGGGCAAGCTCGATTGATATCTTGAGAGTCAACACAGACTCAAATTGTGCTCTGCTTCTTATCCACAGGGACAATATTGGAAACCCACTTTGTTAGAGGGATCAGATATATGAAGCCCGCTTTAAGAAGTTTCTCAAATTTTGCCTTTATAGAAACGGCTTTTCGAAGATGCACTGGGTGCAGATGTTGGCGCACAGGCTTTGCACGAGGATAGGTAGGAATTTCGTGCACGAAGATACTAGGATCTATCCTAGGCATCTCTTCATAAGACCATGTGAAAACATTTCATAATTCATGGAAAAGGCTAGTGTACACTTGAATTTCATCGAGAGAACAAGTGACTCCCACGTAGATGTTCTCGACGACCCCCGATTTAATGGAGATGTCGATAGGCATCGTTTGAGTAATATTACTCAGATTTCCTTCTGAAAGTACTTCATGAGTCAATATTGGCATTTGGAGAGGCGAAGAGGGAACCTGAGATGTAAAATGCTCGAGACAATTAGACATTTCCCCCTGGCTGGGCATGAACAAGGAACGATGATGTCCATCGCTCCATGGTAGTTCTTCAAGAGACATAGTCTCCATGATAGCTTCGTCAGATGGAAAAATTTCTCTCAAAGGATCGGGCAAATCTGCATCACTGAGCCAAGAGGATTGAGAATAAACATCAAGAGCCATGCTCGAAGGAGCATTTAGCAGGAGGAGGATCTGATGCGGCAACAATCTCGCAATAATTGATTTCAACTAGGGTCAGAGGCATCGATTCTCCAAAAGAGGCAACCTGTTTATGAGAAGGGATGATCCACGGGTCATCTGACCTAGAGATCATGTTGACTTGAACTGTGTTCATTGGTGAAATGGGAAAAATACCCATGAGAATGGGGTCCTTGAAAATACCAAGTCCTATACTGTCGGGGGGATTAGGAATTTGATCCATGTATGGCACGTTGTTCTCAGAGGATGAGGTAAAGAAAGACAACTGATCAACATTAATAACCTTGCCCTCATGTGGAAACTTCAAAAATCAAAAGAGGGTGGACGGAACGCACAACATGGCGTGGGTCCAACTGCGACCGAGTAGAAGATTGTAGTTGAGTTTGGCATCAACAACTTCCACTTCAACGTTGACTATTTTACCTTGCAATGTGATTGGTAGACTCGCAAGAACACCAAAGAGTTTTGATTCCCTTCCATCGAATGCCTCGAGGGCATTGGGAGATGAAGTGAGGGATGGAGAGCTGATGGCTTTCCAGCAAGCAGATGACATAACGCATGTATAGGCAACTTCATCCACAATGGCTCTATGAATATTGAGGCCGTTGATGCCGACTTTTATAACAAGGTCAATCTGGTGCGGAAGTTGAGGGACAAAATTCTCTAGATTGAAGGTGAGAAGGCTAGATTTGGTAGGATCAATTTCGCTGATTGCAGATAACAGAGCTTTCTGTTGAGATGGGCAAATTTAAAGCACTTCCAACGCAGACATTACGGAGGGCGCCTATGCCAAATCCTCAACAATGCTGTAATGCTAAGCAGCACAGGCATTTGGATTATAGGAAGACTTTCGGAGAACACCTTTGGAAGGTTTTCGTACAACGGGTTTAGCACTGGGCTTCTCAATTTCAAGAGGACCAAAGGCAAGTGGGGGAGGCAGGCCATCAGCGACTTCCTTCCTAGCTACCTGGTGTGATGCGGCATAATCCTTTGACCAAGTGGCAATAGAAACAAGAGCAGCACCATTCATCATGAAAACTTGAGACCCAAACGGTGCAGATGGTGAAGGCCGCTCGACCATCTGGATCTGTTGAGATGGAAAATGTTCTTTAAGAACTTCTGGAGTTCCCTTAGATCCCTTAAGAAGTTGACTAACCTCGGATCGTCGGGGACAATCTTTGGTGTAGTGGTCTTCATCACAAATCAGGCAAGGGTACCTCGGTTTTTGTTACAAACCATCATCAGCACGTGGTTTGGAGGATTCTGGTTTCGGGGCATCGGATTTGCCCTTGCCTTTTTCCTTATTCTTCCCTTTGGAAGCCTTGTCCGCATGATTGGCCTGAATGGAATTGACCTCTGCGGTCTTACCAGAATCTGGAGTAGCTGGAGGAGCAGAATTGTTGGAAGAATTCGATTTATGCTTCCCATTAGAAGACTTACGAGAAGTATCAGAGACAGAACCAATAACACCGTCAACCGATGGGGTAGCTGGTGCTTTAGAGGTCCCTGGTCGCGGGGCATCAGTCAAGATATCATATAACGTGCCAGACTGAGAGTACACTAAATCGAGGTATTGGGCACGAGCAATGGCTTGTTCCTCGGTTACACATGCCCCCATAGCAATGTCATGTGCAATCTTGTTGACAAAGGAGGTAGTGAACTAGTGTGTTAGAAGCTGATCAAGAATGTCAAACTTGATCAGACGATGACGACGTCTCCACTCATGAATATGATCTGAAATATGAGTGGCTTTGTCTTGTTTCATAGATTTCAAGAGATGCGTCCCAGCTTCATAATTAATCGGTAACTAGAAATGCGTCAGGAATGCCATTGATAGAGTATTAAAATCTTGAAAAAAACCACGGGGTAGTTCTATGTACCATTTAGCAGTAGCGCCGGTGAGAGTGCGCTGGAAAAGACGTAGACGGATCAAGTCATCTATCCAAGAGTTCGAAGAACACAAAAAATGGTATTTCATGACATGTGCCTGGGGGTCTTCTCCAGACTTCCCTTCAAATTTAGGACAATCACCAGGCACCTTCATCAGAACTGGAGGCCAATATGGATTATGAAGAATCAGATCATTGGTCAATTTGGATACGTTCGGTAATTCCAACGTGGCGAGAAAAGGCAATTTAGGGTTAAAAGGCATGCCAGGTCCCCGATAAGGACCTGTACCCATACTCCAGCCTGGTTGAGCATAACTCTGCCCCCATTGGTTCTGTCTCAGAGGATTTTGACCATAGGGGGTATAAGCCATTTAATTGGGTTGATATGCCGGCTGAAAACCAGGATACGGGGGTTGATAACCAGGGTACTGATTCTGATTATATGTGGGCCTTGTTTGAGCAGTGTATGGATTTGACTATGGAGTATAAGTGTAGCCTCGCTGTTGAAGGTAATAACCAGAACCTTGGGGCAGGTTGTAAACCGGTCGAGACTGACCTTGAAGGTAATAGCTGCCTTGGGGTCGAACGGGCTGTTGGTAAGTGGGACCCTTTTGAGTCTGATAAGTCAGGCGCATAGGTGGATTCAACTGTGGCATAGAATAGATCAGCTACTAAGCAGGGTTAACAGGTTGTGCAGGTTTTCCTAGTTGAACAGGTTGACCTGGCTGTGCAGGTTGCCCTGGTTGAACAGGTTGGCCTGGCTGAACAGGTTGTCCTGGTTGAACAAGTTGACCCGGTTGATGAAGGACACCAGGCTGCCCTGACTGAGCAGATTGGCCTGATGGTGGGAGAGGGCCAAGTTGTGCCTGATAACCAGGTTGACCTGTGCCAGGACCGTAGGATGGCCCTGGCTATGCAACATTTTGACCGATGGGAAAATGAGGTTGCTGAGGTTTCACCAATGATTAAGAAGGATGGGTTTGCCCCCCAGGACCGTATACCGATCCAAGTTGATACCCTGGTTTCCATGTGGGTCCTTGAGGTTGCCCCGGCTGGACCACAGGGTGAGGCTGCAGAGGTTGACCTTGAGGGTTGTAAGACTGCCCTTGTGGAACGTAAAACAACCCCTGCTGGCCTGAAGGTTGTCCCTGTAAGGGTTGTCCTTGTGGGTCGTATAGATAGCCTGATTGGGCCAAAGGTTGTCCCTGGAAGGGTTGTCCTTGTGGGCCAGAAGCATATCCTTGCTGAAACAAAGGCTGTCCCTGAAGGTTTTTGCCCTTGTTGATTAGAAGGTTGCCTAGGTTGGGTAGACAGAAAACCATTAATATACTGATGAGCCTTAGGAGCAGGAAAACGAAGGGGGTTGCCCTGCTCATCATATTGATATGGAAATATGTAGATCAGGGAACCATCTGGTCCATAATGGGAAAAGTAAGGACGGTTAAGATCTTAAGAGGACTGACCAACCTCGGATTTTGACGGCTGTAAAGATAGCCGATACTGCTCGGGAGAAATATTCTCCGGAATAGCAGAAGCTATATAAACGTCTTCAGGAACTGACGAGGTCCTAGCTGACTGAGTAGTGACAGCAGGCGTAGACGCAGCCACACAGACAGTAGGTCTAACAGGTGCCAATGTAATAGAAGGAGATGTCGTGAGAGGCGTCAATAGCGACATCCCCAATGTGGGGATGGTCGACCTTATGGATGGAGTAGAAACTCCGATAGAGGCAATATCGGCCATGACCTGACTTAAAGACCTATATCCAACTGGGAGCGAAGGACCAGGAGAAGACATAACAGAAGGTTCGGGGATGTCTTTGGGAAAAAGATGGTAATCTTCACCAGAAGTAGGAATTCCCTCACTAGGAGAAGGACTGGATGAGTCCATATCTGACTTTTCCGCAAGATCTTCTAAAAGACGATGGGGACTAGGAGGTATAATAGCAGCCAAAAAATGCAATCTTGATGTAAGAGGAGGGAAGTGTTCCCCTACTCCAAATCCAAACCAAGCGTTGGATAAGGGCCAATTGAAGTCAACTGGTCCTCCAAAGGGAAGTTCAGATATAACCGGTCCCCGGTCGAGAAACTTGGATACAATGGGCTGCTGATACTCAGCAGAGGACTGAGAGACCTCTGATGAATCGTCTTTGTAAGGACTACCAGTAGAAGAAATTGACGGTTCCGCCACTGTGACTGTAAGGAAAAAAGGAAGAGATCAAAGCAAATACACATGGGAAAAAACCAAGGCAAACAACAACAGGCCAAAAAAATCAATCTCTAAATGGGTGTGTGATCGTAGGTGATTAATTTTACCACATTGAAATTGGAAATTTTACTGTTTCATGTTTTAAGAGTCTAGAAATGAGTAAAAGGTGACTCTATCACTTTCAATTTGGAAACAAGTGTGAAAGGACAAGCGCTTGATGATCTTTTCAAATTTAGTGAGTCATTAGAGATTAAAATGACTGCTCTGGTAATCTAGGCAAATGGATGTACCATATATCCGTGAACTGCCATATACACCTTGGTAAAAATGAAAGAGAAATAAACCAAGGACTTGACGTATGTGCAGGAAATCTCCCAGGATGTTGTGTCCGGTGTATCAAAGGTAAAAGGCGGCAGACTCGGCTTCCTACAGATAAAGGATTACAACCTAATGGGGTCTCCCTTTATATACTCGACGGTACGGGGAGCATAAGTCCCTACTAGCGCTGTCTATAGCCAGATGGCGAGCGACAACTACTAGGTTTAAAGACGCTGGAACACGTCTCTACCTTAGACTACTAGATGTTTCGTTAATGTTTTAATGTTGCCTTAGGTTAATTCAGTAAATTTTAAAGTTGATCTTCAATTTACGTTTCGATTTCCAGGCCTTATCGAATTTTGGATCTCATAAAACCTCTAAATGAAAACTGCATGCCACAAAACATCATTTTGTTCAATGAAGAGCTATCTACGGGAGAGTTGAGAGATTTTCAAATGAGAACAAAATGAAAGGCACAAAAACATCCACTACTGTTTCCAATGCAAGCTAATGAAACTAGAAAACTTCTCTCTTAGAGTTATATAACACTAGTAATGCGAAAGAGCTTTCAATTTTCACTAGGCTAATCAAAATGCAAAGAAATTTGTTTTTGTATTTTTCAATATATTAGAGAACATGCACTAAATGAATGGAAAAACTAATGAAAACACCAATTCAAGAAATGACAATGAGAGAGTTGAAACAAACAAGTTCACTCAATACAAACGTACACAATCAAGACTCAAACTGATGACGAAATCCCTCAAAGTGAAGAATAATCTCTAAAGAGACTCAAACAAACCTTGTAATCTAGGCTTGGAGCAACACAAAGCGAAATCAAATGAAAGAAAATGCAATCACTCAATTAACGTAATGATTCAATGGGATTGAACAAGATGAATGCAGAGAAGTGGAAACAAAATTTACCGAGAAAGCAAAGACCCAAAACTCCCATGGGAGGCTCAGCACACTGAAGCACCTAGAAGCCCTAGGGCTAAAATTCAAAACTGATAGTAGAGGGAAAACAACCGGAGGACAAGGGCCAAACATAGTAAAAAATGATTCCAAGGCACTCAATCAATCATAAAAAAGACACAAGGACCAAAACTCAAGCTCCAAGAGTCCAAAAGTAAGCAAACCCTAACACCAAGCAGCGTTGGCGCACCTGTTTGGCTGTAATCTGCGCCAAAAAGGCATTCGCGCGGGGGCCCAACTAGCAAAAAGCGCCAGCTGGCGCGACTGTCAGGAGAAAAACCGCGCCAATTGAGTTTACCCTAGAAAAATAATAAAAATGGACAAACAGTGACTGGATTTGGTCTTCTGGGGGCTGAACAGGGGTTTAACACCAAGGGAGGTGAACCAACAGAGCAAATAAATCAATCAAAAGCCAAAAAAAAAACCCAAACGGAAGAAGGACTAACTCCGACTGATCCCCAGTGGAGTCGCCAAATTGTTGAGGAGGTAAATCCCCTCTACGGACAGAGGCGATCCCACTAGCCCAGATCGGGTCTAGCAACAATCAAGTCACGCAGTGACGTTGGTTTCTAGTTATAAAAATACAAAGATCGCGATGAGTAGCCTACCTCAAATCCCACACAGATGTCATTGGAGAAAATATGATGCTTCCCGTCCCTCGCTTGACATATCACAATCCTTTCGTTCGACACGTCCGGACACCTATACACATGTAGGGAAACAATGACATACAATGTAACATCTAAAGCATGTAACTACATATCAGTCAGAGAGGATATAATTCATTGCATTACATAAAGAAATGAACACATGAATGGAACCAAAATCAGAGCCGCTTATATTATAAATGACAAAAGGGAGATTACAACCAAATGCTCTGATGCTATGATCTTCCTTCGGTAGGGCTTGCAGTGAAGTGTGTCTCAACAAAGCCTGTCGGGAATCTGGACGAAGCTCTCTCTCTTACGAGATTCTCTTCGGCTTAGCTCTCAATAGTTGCCAAGCTATAGTTTCCTTCCTACAAGTTCAGCCAGCTTGCTAATGGAGAGGGCAAGATTTTATAGATGGAGGAAAGGAAGTTTGGATCCCTATAATCATGGGATAGGCCCTATCTCTTAGGAAGGTTCCATGATAGGTGGAAAACCACTTCCTATACATGGAGATCCGTAGCCAAACCACTCAACTCCTTTTGATGATTCATTCTAGAGTTTGTTAGAATCAAACTTCTGCCATTTATTTTTTAAAAGCATCCCTTAATAAGCTTGGAGCGAGTGAAACACAGGGACAGAGCGCCAATTGGCGCACCCTCTAGTTTGGATTTCACCCATTTGCATGAGGGATGAACTGGCTAGTCGCGCCAAGGCTAAAACATCTGTTTTTAGGGTTTTTCAGAGGAAATTTTCTTCAAGAAAATGTTTTTCCTTATGCAAGAGGATGCCATGAAGGTGATTTCAGGACATTTTACTATTCACAAGTCACGGGAATAGTCCTCCAATGTACGGGACGAGGGATTGCAGGGATGGTGACAAAATGCTATGTAACAATAGGGTCGAACCCTACTGAGTTCGGTCAGTCCCCAATTAAAATTTTCATGTCTTTTGATGGCCATGTGGTGCCCTCCCATTGGGCCACGTGGCACCTCCTAATTTCCAAACCAAAATCTCAACAACCAATAAAAATGTGTCAACCCAACCTGTACGACCTACCACGTGTCAACATGGGATTGGTCCATCTGACCACCGCACCTACCCAGCCAGCCTACTGACATCAACGCCGCGTCACTGTACGGCCTGCCCAGTTAGCATCCCAATCAACCCTGCAAGTTGACTTTTTAATTGTTTTCCAAACACTTCAGAACACGATAAATTTCACATAAGGTGTTGAATTGAGATGATTCAAGTGTCTTTGGAATCAGAATGATGAGATATATGATTTAACACTAGTTTTGAGTGATTTTGAGCACTTTTATTTTTTAGCATATTTTTTAATCCCTTGGATCGTTTTCCTAAAGATTGAAGACTATAATAAAGTTCACCTTAACACATAATATACAATGTGTTGAGATTCAACAAGATGATGAGCTTAGTGAAAAGAGTTGCCTTCACTAAGTGGGCCCGCAAGCTATTTTTGGCGCGAGTCTATTTTTATACATGATGATCATATTTCAAAAGTTGCAGGATGCTATTTGTGGATGGTTGATCAAGTTGGAAAAATAGATGAAATTCTATCTTTAGAATATTGGGTGAAGTCTATTTATAGATCGTCAATCTAAAAATAGATGCATGTCGATTATTATTAGCTCTTAATAATAATCAGACTCTAAACAACAACTTATTCTTTCAGAGCACTTTTATTTTGTAATGGTGGTAATAATGATTCCATAAAAAGGAATACGCTATCTCCATACTATTCGAGCTAATGCATGGAGGACCGCCAGAACCTGAAGGGTGAGCAGACACAAATGAAGAAGTAGTTATGGAGTTGTATTCAGTTTAACTCAGTTGAGCTAGTTGTATCTAGTCTAACTGATTGATACACTAGTGAGAGTGGAGTTAATTAATTAGTTAATTAATTCACAAATAATAACTCATTAATCAACTAAACAATACATCATTTAACTACAGTGTATGGCAGTTTCAGTGGAGACCAGTGGAGAGATAGGTGAAAGGGCAAGATAGACTATCTGTTGTGACTATAGTGATGCATTGATTGCATCACACACATAGTGGAGATGCCAATGAGGATTGCACATTCAAGGATGGAGTAATTCAAATTTAGTCAAAGCTATTATTCAGTAGAGATTGCGCAGTGGAGGCAGGCTAGCAGGTGGCATAGATCGGTGCATGGATTTGAAAGATTGGGCCTGATTAGTGTATGACGATTGTACTGTACTGATATCTTGTGATAAGATTTGTATGTTTGTATGAGATTTTCATATTATCTCCATGTTACATAATATATCCTGCTGCCAAGCTACAGTTTCTGCTAAAAACCCCATTAGTTGTGATTGAATATTTTTGTTTATGCTTCACATGTGTGTGCAATTAATTTTTCCACAAAATATTAATAAGTGGAATAGATTCGGTATCTTGCATAAAGTTAAATATTGTGAGATCAGGTGGATCTTGGAAATATGCATGCTTAGTGCATATAATTTCTACATGGTATCGGAGCATTTTTTATTGAAGATTGCAATTGTGAAGTGAGTTTGTGATGGTGGACAATTCGAATTTGCTACAGAAGATTCTTAGTGCAGAAATCGAGTATACATTGAAATGTATTTCAACGGGTTGAGATTGGAGTATGCCCTTGATGGGAGCTCGAATTACATAGCCTGGAAGGACAGGTTGGAGGCGGTGCTGGAGGATAATGGGCTGAAGGAGTTCATCGATAGCGATGTTCCTAAGCCAGGATCTAGCGATGTTGCATTACTTGATGCATGGCAAAAGAAGACTACAAAGACGAGGAGGATTCTGTTGGAAGGTGTGAAGGACCATATTGTGTCCAGCCTTCATGGGAAAGCCACTCAATTTTTAATGTGGAAGGCTTTGATAGACTTGTTTGAAAGCAGAAGTGACCAGAGGAAGTTGGTGCTTAAAGACAAGCTTAGAAAAATAAAAATGGAGAAAAGTGACAGTATTCCAAAATACCTCACGAAGTTTGTCCAATGCAAGGATGAACTGGGAAGTGCGGGGGTTGTTGTTGATGAAGAAGACTTGGTGAGCTTGGCTCTCCTTGGGCTTCCGAAGAGTTGGCATAGCTACGAAGACTCTGTCAATGGACGGGAGAAACTGCCAGGATGGGAGCGACTTTGGTCGGATCTTGTGTAGGAGGAGATAACACGGGGTACCAAGGATGGATCTTCATCGAATAATGAAGATGAAGAGAATTTTGCTTTGGCTACCAAAGCAAGGAAATGGAAGGGGAAGAAATCTTCTTCAAAATCCGGTGCTAAAGGAAAGAATCAGGACTTGTCCAAAGTGAAGTGTTTTCACTATCACGAGCATGGACATTTCACCACTAACTCTCCACAGAAGAAGAAGAATAAGTAGGCTTCTGGATCTGCAGCTGGAGAGGCCTTAGCCTTGTAATTTGAGCTGTATTTTTCCTTGAGCTTATGCTTGGTTTCAAGCTGCATGGGATCGGTGTGGTATCTTGATAGTGGTGCATCTTTCCATATGACGGGAGACAAAGAGTTGTTTAGTGACTTGGAGGAGAAGGACCTACAGATGCATATAGAGATGGGCGATGATGGTCGGTACAGTGCGATAGGAATTGGGACCATTACCTTTGAGAGGGAGTCCGGTAATCCGTTCTTGTTGAAGAATGTTATGCATGTTCCAGATCTGAAGAAGAACTTGGTCTCAGTCGCAATGCTGGAAGACAGAGGTTATAATGTTGTTTTCAGTGAGGGAAAAGCCTTCCTTTGACATAAAAAAATGGGTCAAACCAAGAAGATAGGGGTTCGAATTAAGAATCTCTACAAGCTAGAGGTAGATGGTTGTGATGCAATGGTGGGAAAATCAAAAGAAGTGGTGAGCCAGGATGAGGGCAAATTATGGCACAGGAGATTGGGCCATCTTCACCATGGCGCTTTGAAGATTTTGCCGCAAATTTCTACTGGACTTCCCAAGGGTACTCTTGCGTAGTCAGATCAGTGCAAAGGATGTACAATGGGTAAGTTTGTGAAGACCACCTTTCATGAGAAGGAGAACCATGCTTCGGTGATCCTGGAGAGAATTCACATAGACGTGTGTGGACCATTCTCAGTTGCTTCAACAACAAAAAACAGGTATTATGTGATATTTGTTGATGATTTTTCTCGTAGATGCTGGATCTTCTTCATGTAGAAGAAGAGTGAAACATTCTCAAAGTTCTGTGAGTTCAAGGCATTGGTGGAGAAGGAGTCGGGGAAGTAGGTGAAATCTCTACGGAGTGATAATGGTGGTGAATACATCTCAGGCAAATTCAAAGACTTATGTAGCAAAGAAGGAATTCGAAGAGAACTCATAGCGCCTCATAACCCACAACAGAATGGGGTCGCGGAGAGAAAGAACAGAATGATCGTGGGTGCTGCACAAGCGATGCTGCATGACTAGGGCCTACTGATGCACTTGTGTGCGAAAGCATGCAACACTGCGGTTTATGTGCAAAACCGTTGTCCTCATAGAGTACTTGGCATGAGTACACCCGAGGAAGCTTTTACTGGTAAGAAGCCTGATATCACTCATTTGAAGATTTTTGGCTCACCTGTTTACATTCATGTGACGAAGGACGCCAGGAAGAAGCTGGAGCTAACTACAGAAGTTGGGATATTTGTGGGGTACATAGAAACACCCCATAACTATCGTGTGTATTTTCCAAATAGTCAAATGATTGTTATGCGACGGGATATAAAATTCAATGAGGTGAAAGCCATGAAGTTGTCGCCTGAAAGGGAGCTACACTTGCATGCAGAGGAAGAACTTATTGTTCCCAAAGATGAGCCTCTGGATGTGGATCAACCATAGGAGGAGATTCATGGAGTGGAGGAGTCCACTCATGCAGAACCAAACATCAAACAAGGAAAAAATCATACCACAGAAGCTGAGAGACTGAAGGTGGATGCGGCACAGAATGTAGGAGTCCCTACATCACAGCGCAGACAGAGACAGACACCTGACCGATGTACTAGATACATGGCTCTTATGAGAAAGTGTATCGTGACAGAGCCATCTTCTTTTGAAGAAGCAGTGCAGGAGCTCACATGGGTAGATGCCATGGTGGAGGAGTATGACTCCATTGTCAGAAACAGTGCTTGGGAGATTGTTCCAAAGCCGGTGGGAAAATCATTTGTAGATCAAGATGGATCTACAACGTAAAGCAAGCTGTTGATGGGAGCATTGAGAAGTATAAGGAAAGATTTTTTGCCCGGGGCTTCTCACAGAGTGAGTGGATTGACTATGAAGAAACCTTTGCACCTATCGCACGGTATTCTTCCATACGGACCATCCTTGCTCTCTCAGCGCAGATGGGTTGGCACATTCATCAGATGGATGTGAAGACTTTGTTCCTTAATGGGATCATTGAGGAAGAGGTGTACATTGAGCAGCCTGAAGGATTTTAGATCTTCAGCAGCGAGTCGCATGTGTGCAAGCTCAAAAGAGCGTTGTATGGGCTGAAACAAGCACCCCATGCTTGGTACACTCAGATTGACAGCTATTTCACTGAACTTGGCTTCACCAAGAGTGAGACGGATGCAAACCTGTACTAGATTGTGGTTTAGGGTAAGCTTTTAATCATTGTACTTTATGTTGATGATTTAATACTAACAGGTGATGAGCAGTTGATACACTCATGCAAGGCAGATCTTGCAAAGGAGTTTGAGATGTAAAGGATTTGGGCCTTTCATTATTTTCGATTGGAAATATGGTAGCGGAAGGTGAACTATTTGTGTCTCAAGGCAAGTATGCCTCCTGTGATACTCGGAGAAGTTTCACATGCAAGGCTGCAATCCTATCGTCACTCCTCTTCCAAGAAATTGGAAGAAAGAGGATGCTACATCGATAGAGGTAGTGGATGCCACTGTTTATCAATAGTTGGTGGGTTCTCTCATGTATTTAGTCGATACAAGACCGGACATATGCTATGTGGTGAACCAGATTTCACAAGCGATGGTTAAGCCTACCAAGCTCTTTTGGAAGGTGGGCAAGCATGTCCTGAGATACCTTAGGGGCACATCTGAGTATGGTTTATGGTACAGACAGATGGATGAGGTGAAGTTGCATGGCTTCATGGATGCAGATTGGGCAGGAAGCCCAACAGACAGAAAGAGCACATCAGGAGGGATTTTCAGTATCGTATCTATGGCAGTTTCTTGGTACAATAGGAAACAAATATCTGTCACACTCAGTTCAGTGGAAGCATAATACATGGCAGCAAGTTTAGTTGCATGTGCGGCTATCTGGATGAGGAAGATTCTGGTTGGTTTGTTCAGTTCACATTTAGATCCCATGGTGATTCATTGTGATAATAAAAGTTGCATTAAACTCTCGGTTAATCATGTGTTTCATGATAGATATAAACATATTGATATTTGGTATCATCATATCAGAGATTATTTGCAGCGGAAGATCATGTTGCTTCAGTACATTCCCACGGAGGATCAGGATGCAGATATTCTGATGAAGGCGCTCACCAGGAGCAAGTTCGAATACCATAGAGGCAGGATTGGGGTGAAGGATAATCCCTATCTTTTTGAGAGGGAGTGTTGAGATTCAACAAGATGATGAGCTTAGTGAAAAGAGTCACCTTCACTAAGTGGGCCCGCAGGCTATTTTTGGCCCAAGTATATTTTTAGACTATGTCTATTTTTAGACATGATGATCATATTTCAGAAGTTCCAGGATGCTATTTGTGGATGGTTGATCAAGTTGGAAAAATAGATGAAATTTTGTTTTTAGAATATTGGGCGAAGTCTATTTATAGATCATCAATCTAAAAATAGATGCATGTCGATTATTATTAGCTCTTAATAATAATCAGACTCTAAACAACAACTATTCTCTTGGAGCACTTCAGTTTAGTTCACAGATGTGGCACAACAGTTGACAGAAGGAATTATGCTATTCCTAAGGGTTTAATGGAGCTAATGCATGGAGGACTTAGTTAGAACTCAAGTGGCAGAGTTATGACACAGTTGGAAGAAGTAGTTATGGAGTTGTATTCAATTTAACTCAGTTAGACTCAGTTGAGCTAGTTGTATCTAGTCTAACTGATTGATACACTAGTGAGAGTGGAGTGAATTAATTAGTTAATTAATTCACAAATAACAACGAATCTAATCAAATCAGTGTCACATCAGTTAACTACAGTGCATGGTAGTTTCAGTGGAGACCAGTGGAGAGATAGGTGAAAGGGCAAGATAGAATATCTGTTGTGACTATAGTGATGCATTGATTGCATCACACACATAGTGGAGATGCCAATGAGGATTGTGCATTCAAGGATGGAGTAATTAGAATTCATTCAGAGCTATTCTTCAACAGAGATTGTGCAGTGGAGGTAGGCTAGCAAGTGGCATAGATCAATGCATGGATTTTCAATATTGGGCCTGATTAGTGTATGACGATTGTACTGTACTAAGAGCTTGTGATAAGCTTTGTATGTTTGTATGAGATTTTCATATGATCTCCATGTTACATAATATATAGTTGGGGTTTTTAGCTTCAAGCTTTCCCAGTTAAAAACTATGTTATGTGGGATTGAATATTTTTGTTTATGCTTCACATGTGTGTGCAATTAATTTTTTCGCAAAAGATTAACAAGTGGAATAGATTTAGTATCTTGCATAAAGTTAAATAGTGTGAGATCAGGTGGATCTTGGACATATGCATGCTTAGTGCATATAATTTCTATACAATGATTGTTCAAGTTGATTAATATAGTTAGAAAGTTAAATTTATGTGTGAAAAGAAATTTATTTAATTTTTTTTAAAGGAAAACCCTTTTTTTAGAGAAACTACCACCCTAAATATATACCTCCAATGTAATAAAAAAATGGCCTATCTCTCTTGTAAGCATTAAATGATGATATGTCCATATGAATGAGGAAATTCAGTGAAATTTATATGCCTATAGGATAATAATTATATTCAAGTCCCATAGTAAACATGTGTAATCAATAAAGTTGATAAAATAAAATGGTGTGTGTGTGTCATGTTAATCTGATATGGGGTTCATACCTTTAAAAAAAATATGTTTACCAAAATTATGCCAAAAAATACAATGATGGAGATGTTTGATATGGGGTACTCAAATCACTTTATATTTGGTGGATGAATAATTTTTGAAATGCTATGTCATGTTGGTCAAATTGCGATTTTGATTATTTGGGTAGATTCAAAACCCTAAAATTAGTCCAAGATCATAATTTGTAATTATTGAAAGCATATTTTTGCATCAAATTGGGAAATTTAATTAAATTATGAAAGTTTTTTTTTAATAACAAAATTATATAATGACCTTGTATTCCATGCTACTTATGGAGACTAAATATACATCTTGAGAGATGCTTCCATCATAGATATCCCATATACAACTTCTTAATATAAAAGAGTTCATTCAATATTGATTATTTAACTATAATTCATTTTTTTTTTACATAGAAAACAACAACTGCATTTTTCTTAAAAAAAGTCAGTACATTAACAAAATTTACATACTTGTACTAGGGACCAAAGGCTTCCCTATGATCACGGTTAAGATACAATAATAAAAAACAATAAAGCAACTTGATTAAGACAAAAAAAATGACCCCTGTAAGAATGTTGATAGACAACTCAACATACTCTATCCTACAATCATACAGGAAAAGGCGAAAAAAACAACAATCTCAGACCCCCTATTAGAGGGAGAAAAACCCAACATGGCTCATAGAATCATCAATAAGCAACTTATATTGAAAATATCTAGGAGCCAAAGAGCATCCTTGCTTGGATAGGAGGTCTGCCTCAAATTTTTTCTCATGCTAAATATTTGAGAAGGAAATTCTCTTGAAGCACATCTCAGATCTCGAATAAGCAACATCCAATGGTGAAGTTGAGGAGGAAAAAACGAATAAATGTTCCCAGCCTAATTTATGACAATATGGGAGTCCCCATAAATGTCAAATTCCTCAATGTCCAACCAAGAAGCACAACGGAGAACACCCCACAATGCCAGCAAATTTTCCCTGCAGTTAGAACCAACCTCGCCAACCCAAGAGAAATGATATGAGAGTCCTTGATCTAGGAAAATGAGCACTCCATAGCCACACTAACCTTCCTGTGAAGCTCCATTGAAAAATGAAGCAGGGTAAGACATGTATAAATTATATAACTAATGCATTATACATCCAAGATTCTCCTGATCACACACTATTTGAATTCATGCACAATACAGAATCTCTTCTACTATTGATCATTACTTGCGGAAATTAAATCAATTGCATGCACACATTGAAACCATAAAAATTCACACATATGAACACAATGTTTTAACGGGAAAGCCTGAAGCTAAAACCCCCAACTATCTGTATATAATATATGTCATAGATATCATCCAAAAATCCTCATACAAAGCTGACCATATCAAGCTCTCAGTACAATACAATCGCTACACACTAATCAGACCCGATCTAGCAAATCCATGCATCGAACTTTTCCACCTACTAGCATGCCTCTACTCCGCAATCTCTGCTGAATATTAGCTCTGAATGAACTTGAATTGTTCTAGCCTTGCTCACGCAATCCTCATTGGCATCTCCATCAATGTGTGGTGCAAACTCATGCAACACTATAGTCACAACTGATAGTCAACCTGCTCTTTCACCTACCTCTCCACTGGTCTCCACTGAAACTGTCCATGCACTGTAGTTAACTGATGTATTCTTCAGTTTATTAATGAGTTAATAATTAGTGAATTAATTAATAATTAATTCACACCACTCTCACTAGTGTATCAATCAGTTAGACTAGATACAACTAGCTCAACTGTGTCTAACTGAGTTAAACTTAACACAACTCCACCAACTACCTCAATAACCCCACCAAACTCTATCACATGAGTTATAACTGAAGTCTCCATACAATAGCTCCACTTAACCCTCAGGAATAGTGTAATTCCTTCTGTCATCTCCTGTACCACATCTGTGCACTTAACTAAAGTGCTCCAAGAGAATAAGATAATGTTTATAGTCCAAATATTATTAAGAGCTAATAATATTCGACATATCTATTTTTAGACTGGCAATCTAAAAATAGATTCCGCCCAGTATATCTAAAAATAGAAGTCCATCTATTTTTCCAACTTGACCAACCATTCACAAATATCATCCTACAACTCATAGAATATGATCGACATGTCTAAAAATAGACTTGTGCCAAAAATAGCCTGCGGGCCCACTTAGTGAAGGTGAATCTTTTCACTAAGCTCATCATCTTGTTGCAATATCAACACTCCCTCTCAACAAGATAGGGATTATCTACCACCACGATCCTACCTCTGTGGTATTCGAATTTGCTCTTGGTGAGCGCCTTCGTCAAGATATCAGCATCCTGATGCTCCGTAGGAATGTAAGAAAGTAACATGATCTTCTGTTGCACACAATCTCTGATATGATGATACCGGATGTCAATGTGTTTATATCTATCATGAAATACTGGATTAACCGAGATTTTGATGCAACTCTGATTATCACAATATATCACAGTAGGATCTAAGTGTGAACCGAACAACTCGACCAGGATCTTCCTCATCCATATAGCCTCGCATGCAGCCAAACTTGCTGCCATGTACTCGGCCTCCGCTAAACTGAGTGCCACGGATCTCTTCTTACTGTTGTACCAAAAAAATGTTGTCGACCCGATATTGAAAATCCCTCCAGATGTGCTCTTTCTATCCGTTGGGATCCCTGCCCAATTTTCATCCGTGAAGCCATGCAGCTTCACCTCATCCGACTGTCTGTACCATAATCCATATCCCGATGTGCCTATGAGATATCTCAATACATGCTTCCCCGCCTTCCAAAAGATCTTGGTAGGCTTAACCATAGCTTTTGAAAGCTGGTTAACAGCGTAGCATATCTCAGGTCGTGTATTGACTAGATACATAAGCGACCCCACCAACTGTCGGTAAACAGTGGCATCCACTACCTCTGCTGATGTAGCATCCTCTTTCCTCCAACCACCAGGAAGAGGAGTGTCGATAGGCTTGCAGCCTTGCATTTTGAACTTCTCCAGTATCTCTCGAGCATACTTGCCTTGAGACACAAATAGTCCATCACTACGCTGCCAAATTTCCAATCCCAGGAAATAATGAAGGAGGCCCAAGTCCTTCATCTCAAACTCTTTTGTAGGATCAGCCTTGCATGAGAGTATCAACTGTTCATCACCCGTCAAAATCAAATCATCTACATAAAGTACAATGATCAGCAACTTACCCTCCACCACAATCTGGTATAGGTTCGGATCCGCCTCACTCTTGGTGAATCCAAGACTGGTGAAATAACTGTCTATCCATGTGTACCAAGCACGAGGTGCTTGTTTCAACCCATACAATGCTCTTTTGAGCCTGCACACATGCGACTCGCTTCTGAAGATCTCGAAACCTTCGGGCTACTCTATGTACACCTCCTCCTCAATGACTCTGTTGAGGAACGCAGTATTCACATCCATATGATGAATGTGCCATCCCATCTGCGCTGAGAGAGCTAGGATGCTCCGTATGGAAGAATACCTTGCGACAGGTGCAAAGGTTTCCTCATAGTCGATCCCTTCAATCTGTGAGAAGCCCCGGGCAACAAATCTTGCCTTGTACTTCTCAACGCTCCCGTCAGCAGCTTGCTTCAATTTGTAGATCCATCTCGAACCTACCGCTGATTTCCCTTCCGGCCTTGGGACAATATCCCATGCACTGTTTCTGAAAATTGAATCATACTCTTCCACCATGGCATCTACCCATGCAGGGTCCTCCACAGCTTCCTAGAAAGAGGATGGTTCTGTCATGATACACTTGCTCATCAGAGCCGTGTATCCAGTAAATCGGTCAAGTGAATGTCTCTGTCTGCGCTGTGATGTAGGTGCTCCTACAATATTCTCTGCATCAAGATTCAGTCACTCAACTTCTGTAGTGTGCTTCTGCCCTCTGATGGTTGGCGTTGCATGAGTGGTTTCTTCCACTCCATGAACCTCCTCTTGTGGCTGATCCACATCCTGAGGCTCATCCTTAGGAACTAATAGCTCCTCATCTGCATGCAAGTGTGGCTCCCTCTCAAGCAAACACTTCATGGCTTTCTCCTCATGAAATTTGATATCCTGTCGCACAACAGTCTTCCGACTATCTGGAAAATACACACGATAGTTGTGGGGTGTTTCTGCGTACCCCACAAATATCCCAACCTCTGTAGTCGGCTCCAACTTCTTCCTAGCATCCTTCGTCACATGAATGTAAATAGGGGAGCCAAAAATATTCAAATGAGAAATATCAGGCTTCTTACCAGAAAATGCCTCCTAGGGTGTACTCATGCCAAGTACTCTGTGAGGACAACAGTTTTGCACATAAACCGCAGTATTGCATGCCTCAACCCACAAGTGTATGGGAAGGCCCTGATCATGCAACATCACCCATGCAGCACCCACGATCGTTCTGTTCTTTCGCTCAGTGACCCCATTCTACTGTGGGTTATGAGGCGCTATGAGCTCTCTTCGAATTCCTTCTGCACTACAAAAGTCCTTGAATTCGCCAGAGATGAATTCACCACCATTATCGCTCCTAAGAGCCTTCACCTGCTTCCTTGATTCTTTCTCCACCAGTGCCATAAACTCACAGAACTTAGAGAATGTCTCTCTCTTCCTCTACATGAAGAAGATCCAACACTTACGAGAAAAATCATCAACAAATATCACATAATACCTGTGCTTTGCTGTCGAAGATACTGAGAAAGGTCCACACACGTCTATGTCAATTCTCTCAAGGATCATCGTGGCGCGACTATCCTTCTCATGAAAGGTGGCTTTCACAAATTTTCCCAAAGTACATCCCTTTCACTGATCTGACTGCGCAAGTTTACCTTTGGGAAGCCCGGTATAAATCTGCTGCAAAATTTTCAAAGCACCATGGTGAAGATGGCCTAATCTCCTGTGCCATAGCTCGCCCTCATCCCGACTCACCACTCCTTCTGCCTTGCCTGCCATTGCTACGCGGCCATCTACCTACAACTGATAAAGGTTCTTAACTCGAACCCCTATCCTCCGGGTTTCACCAGTTTCCTTACTGCGCAGGAAAGCCTTTCCCTCGCTAAAGACAACATCATATCCCTTGTCTTCCAACATCGCCACAGTAGATCGTATTCTTTTCATATCCGGAACATGCATGACATCCTTCAAGATGAAAGGTTTTCCGGCACTTTCTCTCAAAGGAAATGTCCCGATACTACCGCACCGTATCTACCATCATCGCCCATCTTCGATGTGCACCAAGATCCTTCTCATCCGTATCATAGAACAAATTCTTGTTCCCGCTCATATGGAAAGACGCACTACTATCAAGAACCACACCGAACCCATTACACGGAGACCACATGCGTACCGGTAACCACTTCTCGTACTACGAGGCTAAGGGTTTCTCCACCGCGTATCTAAATAAATTTCTTCGTTTATTTTTTCTTTCTTCTTTTGTGGACAATTAGTGGCGTAATGTTCGTGTTGGTGACAGTGAAAGCACTTCACCTTGGACATGTCCTGCTTCTTGCCTTTTGCACCGGATTGAGAAGTATTCTTCTTGCTCTTCCCCTTCCTTGCTTTGGTAGCCAAAGCGCAATTTTCTTCATCTTCATTCTTCGATGAAGATCCATCCCTGGTACTCCGCCTTATCTCCTCCTGCACAAGATCCGACCAAATTCGCTCCCATCCTGGCAGTTTCTCCCGACCATTGACAGAGTCCTCATAGGAATGCCAACTCTTAAGAAGCCCAAGGAGAGCCAAGCTCACCAAGTCCTCTTCATCTACAGTAACCCCCACACTTCCCAGCTCATCCTTGCACTAGACAAACTTTGTGAGGTACTTGGGTATACTTTCGCCTTTCTCCATTTTTATTTTCCTGAGCTTATCCCTGAGTGCCAACTTCCTCTGGTCGCTCTTGCTTTGGAAAAAGTCTGTCAAATCTTTCCACATCAATAATGGAGAAGCTTTACCATGAAGTCTGGACACTATGTGATCCTTCACACCTTCCAATAGAATCCTTCGACATTTTTCTGTCTTCTTTTGCCATGCGTCAAGTGCGGTAGCATCGCTAGAAGCAGGCTTTGGAATTTCTGCATCTATGAACTCCTTCAACCCATTATCCTCCAGCACCGCCTCCATCCTGTCCTTCCATGCAATATAATTCGAGCTACCCTCAAGGGCATACTCCAATCACAATCCATTGAAAGACATCTCAACTTCGACACTAAGAAAACACTATTGCAAATTCGAATTCCACCAGCACAAAACTCAACTGCTTCAATGATTTGCAATTGCTCCAATGTTCAATATCGCTCTGATACCATGTAGAAATTATATAACTAATGCGTTATACATCCAAGATTCTCCTGATCACACACTATTTGAATTCATGCACAATACATAATCTCTTCTACTATTGATCATTACTTGCGAAAAATAAATCAATTGCATGCACACATTGAAACCATAAAAATTCACACATATGAACACAATGTTTTAACAGGAAATCCTGAAGCTAAAAACCCCAACTATCTGTATATAATATATTTCATAGAGATCATGTAACAATCCTCATACAATTTTGATCATATCAAGCTCTCAGTACAATACAATCGCTACACACTAATTAGGCCTGATCTAGAAAATCCATGCACTGATCTTTTCCACTTACTAGCCTGCCTCTACTGGGAAATCCCTGCTAAATATTGGCTCTGAATGAAATCGAATTGGTCCAGACTTGCTCACACAATCCTCATTGGCATCTCCATCAATGTGTGGTGCAAACTCATGCAACACTATAGTCACAACTGATAGTCAACCTGCTCTTTCACCTACCTCTCCACTAGTCTCCACTGAAACTATCCATGCACTGTAGTTAACTGATGTATTCTTCAGTTGATTAATGAGTTAATATTTAGTGAATTAATTAATAATTAATTCACACCACTCTCACTAATTGTATCAATCAGTTAGACTAGATACAACTAGCTCAACTAAGTTAAACTGAACACAACTCCATTAACTGTCTCATCAACTCCACCAAACTCTGTCACATGAGTTCTAACCGTTTCCATGCAGAATTTGCACTTAACCCCTGTGAATAGCGAAATTTTCCGCTGCCTCCGTGCTACATCTCGTGCACTTAATCGAAGTGCTCGAAGAGAATAAGATAATGTTTATAGTCCAAATATTATTAAGAGCTAATAATATTCGACATATCTATTTTTAGACTGGCAATCTAAAAATAGATTCCGCCTAGTATGTCTAAAAATAGAAGTCCATCTATTTTTCCAACTTGACCAACCATCCACAAATAGCATCCTACAACTCAAAGACTATGATCGACATGTCTAAAAATAGACTTGCACCCAAAATAGCCTGCAGGCCCACTTAGTGAAGGCGACTCTTTTCACTAAGCTCATCATCTTGTTGCAATCTCAACAAGACATTCCAATCTCATGCCTCAAACAGGTTCTTGAGGTTGGCTTGGAGTTCCAGGGGTATTTTTCTGAAAATAAGGTTTGAATTCTAATGCAAGTAAGACTCACATCTGGAACTGACTCTTGGAAAACACAAGCATTTATGTTCCTCCAAATTCCCCAGAGGATATACAAGGGAAGTGAACCATACTCTTGTTGTTGCTTAAACCAGAAAGATAAACAATCACTAATTGAGGTTTTGACCACCAATTAAATCGGGTTAAAGTAAAGGGATACGTCCTTCGAGGCCTTAAAAATAAAAGGACATATCAAAAAGAGGTGTAACACATCCTCCTCAGCCTTCCCACACATTAGGAAAATGTCGAGACCCCGAAATCCTCTTTTGGATAGGTTCTTCAATGCTAAAATTTTGTTCATGTATACTAGCCAAGTAAAACATTTCAGTTTAAGAGGAGCCTCCGAAATCCACATCTTATACAACTATAGAGGCTCGGAAACTGAAGCAGCTGCTTCAGAGAGATGTAAGAGTACACCTCTTTGACAAAGATGCTTACATTAATCTCCTTGCCACCCCACACAAGACTATCTAGTATGTTAGTCAATACAACCCCTACTCGACATAGATTGAACCTATATTGTTCTCATTATGCTTCCATCCAAGATGGAACGTGGAGGTCCAAGGGAGAGGAGAGAGAGGAAAAAGTGCCAAGAGAAATATGTGCCAAATAGTATCTACGTTATTCATGGACAAAGTCAACTATATTATGCTTCCATCCAAGATGGAACGTAGAGGTCAGGTCCAAAGGACTAGGCCATGAGGGAGAGGAGAGAGAGGAAAAATCACCAAGAGCAATATGTGCCAAATAGTATCTACCTTATTCATGGACAAAGTCAACTATATTATGCTTCCATCCAAGATGGAACGTGGAGGTCCAAAGGACTAGGCCATGAGGGAGAGGAGAGAGAGGAAAAAACGCCAAGAGCAATATGTGCCAAATAGTATCTACCTTATTCATGGACAAAGTCAACTATATTATGCTTCCATCCAAGATGGAACATGGAGGTCCAAAGGACTAGGCCATGAGGGAGAGGAGAGAGAGGAAAAAGCGCCAAAAGCAATATGTGCCAAATAATATTTACCTTATTGATGGACAAACTCAACTATATTTCATTATTATTTAAAAAAAGTAATATGTACTTTTGTAAGAAATGTATGTCATATATATGTTTCATTCATCAATTAAAATAGACTTAAAAATATAAATTCAACTTATTAATATAAAAAATGAATGAATTAAAAAACATTGTAAAACTTACAATATATATGATAAAGAAAAGTCATATTTTCTTAAAAAAAATTAATAATTCAAACCAAAAAATATAATTTTCTAAAATTTTTGACTTGAAAATTTTAATTAATTTTAAAATAATCAAAATCGTCAAATAATAAATCAAAACACTTAAACTTTAAGTTATTGGAAAAATAGAACATATAAAAAATTAAAACAATTTAAATATCCAACAATCGATATAATTCATATTAAAATACTATCATTTAATTCTTAATATCAAAGGGATGATTCCTAAATCGAGGAAGAGGGTTGGGAAAAGAGGTAACTGTCAAAAACTGATTTTTTATAATCTATCACGCGCCAAAGATGGAGACCCTTTCCGAGATGCTGTGGAGAACATCTTTTTCTCCTCTCAATGCTTTATATTTTGTCAATTGAAAATACATCCCATCGGTAGAAGTCGAACTCAAAGCGTTCCCTTTATACGTTATCGGGACAGGTAGCAAATCCGCGGCATACAGCAGGAGATCGAATACCTCAATGGAGAAATCCTTCAACGACGATTCACGCGTAAAGCAATGGAGATCGAATACCTCAATGGAGAAATCCTTCAACGACGATTCACGCGTAAAGCAATGGAGATCGAATACCTCAATGGAGAAATCCTTCAACGACGATTCACGCGTAAAGCAATGGAGATCGAATACCTCAATGGAGAAATCCTTCAACGACGATTCACGCGTAAAGCAATGGAGATCGAATACCTCAATGGAGAAATCCTTCAACGACGATTCACGCGTAAAGCAATATTGACTGTGATGTGAACGCCGTTATAAAGATTCAAATTTATTTATTTGTTTATTTTTTCTTTCTGAAAAACGAGTATTTTCTGTTCAGGTTTTCTCATCTTATATCACAAATACCCGACCAACAAAACTAACGCGGCTTCACGTATTGATAAAGCGTGTTGACTTATTATACCCGGTGCGCCCACAAATAGCTGACCAACAAAACTAAGGGGGCTGCACATATTGATAAAGCGTGTTAACTTATTATACCCGCTGCAACTACGTCACGTGTACGGCTTCTCTTATTCTCTCTTACACAATCAATCATATTCAAACATCACGCTTCCAATTTTACAAGTAACTAGTATTAGTATTAAGGATTAATTTGTTAAGGCAGTGGTTTTTTGTTTTATATTTTCGAAGCTTTGTTTGAAAATTTCGTAAAGGTTTCTTATATTGTTATAAGTTTTTGAGTTGTAAATTTTATACAATTTGAGTTTTCAACACGTTTTTCCAAGGTGTTAAATTTATTTATGTAATTAAAAATTAATTTTAAACAATAAAAAGTTAAGATTTGATCAGAAAAATTTGGCATAAACTCTAAAAATTAACATATTTAGACAAAAATATTTAAATTCATCCATTTTTAATTTTATTTTAGTAATAATTATGGTTTTGAATGTATATATATATATATATGTCCAATTTTTTTAGGGCCTTGTTGTGGGCCCCACATCCAGCTAATTACCCTGAATAAAGAAAAGTGGTAGAATATAGCATACTACGCAGATAGAGGAAGGGGTTTCCATGTTACACTCTCCAATTTACCAATTCAAGGTTCAAATTAATGCATCATATCAATTGACTAACCGATTATATATATATATATATATTCAACATGAAAAACGTCTGGTATATATTAATGTACCAGCACAAAGTTCCAATAGTGTTGCAAAATATTTCTGACAAATATACAACACCAATGATATAAACCATAACATCATCAATTAAACCCATTACAGTTCATTATTCCATATATCTATCAACTCTGTTCCCTTCATGCACTGGTTAAGCTATTGGCACGTCCACATATTGTGCAGCGAATAACACCTGTCTTTTCTTATACTGTGTTTTCGATCCTTAATAGCTGGAAAGGCCACCGCCAAGGTAGTCTTCCCCTTCTTCATGAAATAGTTGTTTGGAATATCCAAAAAGGTCTAAAATGTCCACCCTTACATAAAATACCAAAAATGCATATGTGCTCGCTGTACTTGGTAGCATAAAAACTAATCCTTCTGCTAATGGACTCCTTCGCATCTATGTGACTTTCGCTTACATCCTCCCTGCATTGAAAGCAGTGTAAAACATTAGACAAAAAACAAAAAACCACATTCTAGCGCTTACTCAGTAAAATCTTACAGTTCCACTTGTCCTAGCCCTTTCTGATTCAAATAACTCATATCAGATTTCCCCAAAAGACCCCTCCAGGCCCTTTTTAGACAACCAATCTACTGTAGTATTCTTCTTTTGGTAAATATGAGTGAAAGAAATGCTGGAGAAGGTATTGGCCAGATCTGAGATATGTTCAATCCATGAAGTTAAATTTAGGGGGGGCATCCGATTTCTATGATTTAGAAAATCAATTAACACTTTTGAATCCCCAAAGATCCAAATGGTATCAATGTATAAGTGTTTGGTAAACCATAGAAGACCCTAGAGTGCCAATTTCTCAGCCCTGGTATTCGATCCCAGTCCACCATACCAGTGTAGTTTATAATGGAAAGTAGGGGAGATCATCAACCAAGCTCCATAGCCGCATCTACCATTCTGTGCTGCCCCATCAAAGAAACCTGTAGGAAAAGTAATCTCATGAGGTCGCATTCTTATTGATAGATCTATGGGTGGTTTGAGTTGAAGTTTCATACCATCCTAACTTTTAATAATATGAGATACAATCCGTGTTAGAGTAATGGATTTATCATCAAAGATTTTCTGATTCCTGCTTTTCCATATAAACCAATGATATATTAGTGGGATGATAATAAAACCTCTACCTTTTTCTAGCCATCATTCACTAGTTTGGTAATCTGAATCTTGGAAATTGAAGTTATTTCATAATAAGGATCTAATCTCTTTTGTAAATACACAGTTGTAGAAAATATGTTGCTTATCCTCCTCATCGTTCATGCAGAGACTGCAAATACCCAGGCCAATCTTACCTCTTTTCATCAAATTCATCCATGTTAAGTTTTTCTCCTTCCACATGCACCACATGAAAATGATTATTTTAATTTGTGTCTTTACTTTCCAAACTGCATTGAACCAACACTTACCTTTTCGCCCAATTTTGTTGTCCATATTGGTCATTTATGTTTCTTTAATAACTATATTTCCTTTTTGAAAACTACCTCCCCATGTGATCATATCTCCTTCAGCATTCCTATGCTAGCCCATACCACTTACCGCCTCCATATAAGACTTCCACTCCTTGAAGTGAAGGAGCGCAAATTAAGGTTATTTAACTCTTACTCACAGATGTAATTAAGAGACCGAATGCTACATTACTTCACTTCATTCAAAGAAGAAGAGGCACAAAATGGCACAAGAAATATGAATCACCATCAACAGTTGCAGGAAAATTGCTGCCACTTTCGTTTACCAATTAGAAAAAGAAGTAAAAAATGTAATCCCCAAGAGGTCCAGAACTAAGCCCCCCTTTTTCCTTTCTTTTTCTCCCTTCTTAAATACAAACGAAATCCCTTTGTAACTTCTCAAGCTTCTTGAAACTCCTAAACTTCCTAAAAACTATTAAACTACTTATTACATTGAAAATGAGGACATCAATGTAGCTTCGATATTTAACAAATAAAACAAAATAAACTTGGAATACAATCCTTTTTCTAAATCTAGTTTGTTGTTGATGTATCCCCCGAAGTGTTGAGGTGTCCTTTCTCATTATGATGTGATAGCTGCGCAGTTCTGCAACAACGCCTCTGTGCTCGACTTGCCATAGCTGTCGTGCTTCCAACGGTGCCACTATATGCTCTTATGTCTGACTCTACCTATGCCTTTGTGTGTTTCAACTGCTTTGTCCCAATAGTCTGTATAAATGCATCTGCACCCGTCTCTACCCATGCTTTTACGTTTCACATGTTATCATCATGTCACCTGCTGCCTGGATCTGCACCTTCTACTCGTGCCTACAACGTTATGTTTTTTCTTCTCCTTTTCCCTACGCCGGACCACATACCAGAGTCTTTATGCCCGTGTTCAAACTTTCTTCCATTACCAACGCATTTCACTGGAATTACATTATAATCCTCTTTTCTCCCTCTTGGTGCGATTTAACACAAGAAATGACTTACCTCCGGATTTGAAAACATTTGGAGTTCGCTTTTGAAACCAAATCACATCCGTCCACACTTCACATGCCATTTTTTTCAACTTTTCCTTAGCACTTATCTTGTAAGACTTGCGAAATGCGTTATGCGATCGAGTCCCACCTGGCATCGTACATCGCACTTCGACGAATTTAACATGAAACCTTTGTGGTATCTTTTAAAACTTGAGATCTGCGAAGGTGATCGGGTCCCACCGTCACCACATACTACACTTCAATGAACTTAACTCTTACCTTTGTACTTAATTTTTAAAACTTGCGATGTGCGGTATGCGGGCCAGGGCCACATCATCTGCCATGTCATCTTGCCACATCATTACCACATCATCTTGCCACGTCACTGCCACATCAGCATGCATCAACTATGATCTATGAGGTCAGCGCCATGTCACCTTGCCACGTCGCTTAACACATCACCGCATATCGCACTTTGGAGAATTTAACATTTACCTCCACACTTATTCTTTAAAAATTGTGATTTGCGGTTTGCGATTTAATCTCCACCATCGATCTCTTCCCCTTTCGATCTGCGATTTTATCCTCACCGTCCAATTGCCTCCTTTGGAAATCTTCTAAATGTTTCTATCTTAGTCAATTTCTCTTCTTTCTATCGTCGTCGCTCTGCAACTCTGCTATCCGTCCTAAGCTTTATTCAATCTTTAAAAGTGCTGATCTCTCTTGAGCTTGCGAACGAGCCCAACTTGACCTTTTCCGGTGTGCACTATTCTGAACGTGCCCATCGGTCTAGCTCTCGAATTATCTTGCACGTGAATGAGCCCAGCTTGACGCCTCCTGCGCGCTTTTCTCTTTGCTGCTCCTCTGGCTTATATTACACCTCCAATGCTGCTGCTTCCTTGATTTTGGTTTTGGTGCACCTGTGATGCCAAATCCTCATTGAGCTTGTGGTTACCCTTTCTAGAATATTACAGGTCTTTAAAAAATTGTTCCTCAATAACCTTGAACTGCTCAGAACCTCTCTTGACTTTTATCTAAGTAAAATTAGGCTACAACACCTCCAACCCGAGAAGAAAGCATCGTCAAGTTCAATATTTTTGAAATACTTGAACCGCATAATTTCTCTCCACATCCCATCTTGATTTATACTTCCAAAAGGAATTTATAAGAAGTATTGCCCAAAAGTGTCAATATTTAATATGCCCCAACCACCTCAGTCCTTTGGAATAGAAATAAGGTCCCAACGGGCTAGATGATATTTCTTTTTACCTTTCCTGCCATCCCATAAGAACTTAGTCATCGAAGATTTAACCCTGTCAATGATAGAGGACAGAATCATAAAAAGATGTGCCCAGAAAACTGTAATCTGTTGTAATATTGCATTAATGAGAATCAAATTTCCTCCTTTTGATAAAAGTTTATGAGACCACCCTTGAATCCGTTTATGGAATTTATCTATGATCCATTGCCAATCTTCAGTTCTGTACCATCCCAGATTTAGGTGAAAGCCTAGATAAGTCATCCCCTCCAAGAGAGGTTTCCTTTGGAATTTGAATATATCACTTATATCCGCAATACAAGCATGATCCCCCTTAGATAAATATAAGCACGATTTTATCTCATTGGAAATCATCCCCGATGCATTACAAAATCGATGGAAGATGTGAAAAAGAGTATCCCATCATTCTCTGATCAACATACCACATAACACCACATCATCCATGAATAAGTTGTGTGTGACATCCCAGTTGTGTGTGAGCTTAATTCCTTTAAATGTGCCCACTGAGTTTTCCACGAAGATCTTTCTACTGAGTGCATCCATAACAATAGAAAGAGAAGGGGTGACAAAGCATAGCCCTATCTCAATCCCCTCCTCGATTTAAAGAATCTAGTGGCCAATCCATTAATAATAATGGCCATGGCTGAATTGCAGACGCATCCCATGATCCACTCAACCACATCCATGTGCAATCTTAACTTATGTAGAATTATTCTTAAGAAAGCCCAGTCAATACGATCATATGATTTACTTAAATCCACTTTCATAATGATCGCCTCCGTCTTCCTAATGTGAATCGTATGCATCACCTCCTATAGAGTAACCACTACATCATGAATAAGCATATTATTTAGGAAACTTGACTATTCTTGTGTAATATGGATCACTAATACTCCTTTTATACGTTCCGCAATCAGCTTGGATGATATTTTGTAAAGTGTGTTGCACAAAGATATTGGACGGAAGTCTTAGAAAGTCGAAGCACCTTTATTCTTTGGAATCAGAGTCAAGAAAGTGGAATTGACAGACCCCATTATCTTCCCTTTCATTCTAATTTCCTCTACTATAGTAGTCAGGTCCCAGAGAAACAAGTCTGAGAAATGTAAAAAAAAGCGAGGTGTCCAACTGTCCAGCCCAGGGCTCTTATTCAGTTTGAAAAGCTTTAAGATACCCTCCACCTCCTCCATACTAGCTTCCTTATTTAATCTATCATTGTACTCCACCAAGAACATTAACGGAAATTCCTGCACATCCCAGATCTGGTTTTCAATGAATGAACCTCCCCTTTCCTTGAAGAAATTCTCAAAATATTTGACAACCTCCCTTTGGATATTTTCTGTCGTGAAATGCTCATTTCCTTCATGTGATATTTTCTAGATTTCATTCTGAACCTTCCTCCCATTTGCGAATGCATGGAAATATTTTGAGTTTTGGTCACCTTCTTTTAGCCATAATGCTTTGCTCTTAAGTCTCCAAGTCTTCTCCTGAAAAAGGAGTATCTCCTTTTTTTCCACCTCTAGTTCTTTGATCTAATCCCAAGCTTCATCAATCTGATGGCCACAATCTATGTGTCGGAGTAATAACCCGAATTGATCCTCTATCTGATCCAATCTTAAGTTCACATTCTTCTTTTTTTTTTCTCTCCCAACTTTTAACTTTTTGCTTCAACATACGCATTTTTTCAGAAAGGAAGTTCATTGGCGATAACCCAACCTCCCTTGTATGTTCCTTAAAAAATTCCCATACCAAAATGTTGAAATCTTCGTCTTGTAACCATGCCTTGTTGAATTTAAAAGGGTAGTTCCCTTGATTGGATTCAACATTCCATTCCACCACCAAGGGCCTGTGATCAGATATCATAATATCTGCCATCCTCACAGAGATACCATCTAAAAACTCTATAATATCCTCCTGAATGAGCACCCTGTCCAGCCTTTTAGCAATATAATCCCCACCGGCTTTGCCATTATACCACGTAGGTCCTAAAGAGATAGGCTTTATACCCTTTAAGTGATTGTCACGCAACAAATCATTCAGAAGATCCGATAGAGGATCCAAGTTTTCGGCTCCCCATATCTCATTATTGTTTAAAGTGCAATTTAAATCCCCAACGATCATTGTGTGGTTCAATGCAATGAACCCACATCTATCCAATTTACACCAAAATGCTTCTTTGTTGTTATACGAAGCTTATAGGTTGATCAACTTCATCCTAATTTTGGATCCTCTCAGATAACCTGTGAGAAAGATGCATTTGAAAAATATAAAAGTGGTAAAGGATGCCCATCTCGAGTTCCATAGCACAGCCAGACCCCCAGACTGACCATCTACATCCTTCGCAGTCATATTCCAGTCAGGAAACATCTCATGGAAATAGGATACAACCCTATCAGCAGTAGAAAAAGTTTCTTGAATAAAAATCAAACACAGATCTAGAGTCCTAAAAAATTTCCGCAGAATCACAAATTTCCCCCGCCCCCCTAGTCCTTTAATATTGTAGGAGAAAAAAAACATTTGGACATCATCTGTGAGGCTCCGAGGCTCTAAGAACCCTATCCAAAGAATGAGTTACGAGGATATACCTGAAATTTCCACACTGGATATCATCAACATTAATGGAATTCTTTTTGTGACGAGGTCGACCACGACCCTTTCAAACTGTCACATTAGAGGTTGAGTGAGGAATAATATTAATAGGAGGAGTCGAAGGGCAGACCTGGAGGATCTAGAGTGGGATCAAACCCACTTCTAGGTTGGAGAGAAGCAGTCCAATGTCACTGCCCACAGAGTTCTAGGGAGAAAGGGGAGAATCTCTTGGTGGAGAAGGAATAGGCATCGAAGATTTCGACATATTCAGGGGAATTACAGGAAGGGATAGAGATACCAGAGGATCCAGACATAGATCATCAAGGCTGGATTACGAACCCATCAGAGAAGGAATTACAATTTTCAACCTTAAATCACCCCCCAGTGTCCTATAAGTTACAGGGCTTTTAGAATTTCTATTCCCAAAACTGACAGACGCATGCAATCCCTCGAGCACATTCAATTCAAAAGGTATTGAAGGTGATAATACATTGGATTGTTGCTTACCCGTGGAATGCAGAGACATAGAAGAATTGTTTATGGAGTCAGTAGGACGCGTGCCCCTCCCCATATCCCGCTGAACCGACCTCTGGTTTCCAGTCGGTTTCCCCATAGAACAATCTGACAAAGATGCCCGGTCTGATGGCAGTTGTGACAACAGAATGGAAAATGCCAATAATCTATTAGTTGTATATGAACCCAATGCTCCACTCCAGGTCGATAAAAGACAAAAGTCCCCCCGAGAAGGATAACTCGACCAGAAGCCACACCACTCTTTTATCAAAAATACTCACACACTTCATATCCACATACCTACAAGATCCAATGTTGTTTTCGATAGTTTCTAGAGCCGGTGAGGACCAAAATTCCAATGGAAGGCCAAGGAGTTTCACCCACACTATATGATTAGATGGTGTGTCTCTTTGAGGATTGAAACCAATATACCATCGGTGAAGAGCCAGAAAAACCCGCCCATGAACCCATGTGCGGCGATAAACTTCCCCCAGATCATCTGACGTAATGAAATGGAAACTCCACCATCCATTTTGAGTTCGCTTATCTTCGGTGGATAACCCAGAAGTTTAGTTGAGGCCTCTGTCAACCATTGAAGGAGATCCGTGTTACACATATGATCATACACCCAACGCCCCACCATAGTATGTGTCCACAAAATCTTGGCTCTTTCCACCATAATATCATGTCCAAAGATAAGTAGTCGCCCTTTTGTTGCAGGTTTAAATGGTTTTTCCCTTCTGGTCGGACGCTTGTGGAAATCCTCCCTGTCACTCGTAGAAATAATGTCTGTCTTAACTCCATAAACATCATTCAAGTGATTTGAAGAATATCTGATGGCATTCTAATGATTATCGCATTTACCACCCAATAAGATCTGGGGTGGCAGACCATCGGAGAGAATAGAATGAGTAACATTGTCGTCAACCACCTTAGTTTCATGCAATAAGGCTTTCGTAGCCTCCAAACCATCAAGTTCGTGCAGAAACCCTATAAGATCCTCCATGTATCCCACTTTGATCAATCAAGGGACGTTTGGATGACAGGTGTATAAAGACAAAGGACCGAAAATAATAAATGAACAGAGACAACTACCATAAAACCACAATAGAATCGCATACAACGCAAACTTAACTTATCGCATATCGCAACAAATAACATATAAGTTTATCAAAAACATATATAATGTCGATTGCATTGTGTGCAATAATATCGATGTGATGAAATAATTCGCAACTTAAAACATTTACGATGCATTATAAGACATAAGGTGGGGATGTGCGATGCGATAAAAAAAAACATGGGATTCGGCTGAAGTGCAAAACCACTCAAGTTGCGATAAGACTCAGATGATGCCTAAATCTGTTAAGTCTGGATGTCTTTGCAAACCATTTGCTCCACAAGTACTCGAATTTCAAACCAAATCCTCCTTACTCTCTAGCTTGTCCTTCAACACATCAGCACTTCGCACTTCAGCAATTCGCACATAAAACTCTTAGTTACCATAGGAAATTTGCGAAAAAATTTGCACATTTACCTCTTCAATCCCAATGAAACTACTCCCCATGGATAACTGTAACACCCGCCGATGATCTCAATCCAAACGATCAAATTTCAATAAAATCCCATTAATGAAAAGGACTTTACCAATAAGATGCGCCACCATAACCAACAACCGAAGATGATATTTAAATTTCCCAACAACCATAGGTAAGCAGATTTTGATCAGAACTGTTACTCATCAGTAATTTTTGCTATTTGTAGATGACTCAATGTTGATCCTAGATTTCTAAAAATAAGATTCATGAATATTGTGAGTTTTAGAAATCTCACTGCCTTCATTATCCTTAAATCAAATTTTTCACTATTCTACCATTTTTTCATTCCATGGTCACCTCGCTGCTCCTAAAATACTTCTTATGTACTTTTACCTACCTTTTTTTCTTGTAGATGACTAGGTTTTTTGAGGGCATTTTTCTTGGTTTCATGACTTCCATGGTTAAATCATCAACAAGGCTTGTATCCTGATGTTCTTACACCTTCCCCTATCCTTAATATACCTTCATAAGCACTTTCCATCACTCCTATCACTCAAAATTGTCATTTTTCTACAAAACCTAGCCTATTGCTAAAATTTGACACTTTTCGAGACTAGGCTTGTGTTTTTCCCTTTTGGGCCCCTTCCCCTCACTCAATCCTTGAAATTTCACTTTCCCTTACTCTCTAACATCTATCCCTATCCCCCAAAATTTTCCCAATAATTTAGACAACCCTTAACCCATTCATTCCCCTCCCTCTACAAGGCAGTCCTAAATCCCCTGTTTTGCCTACACCAAACCCTAATTTCCCCTTCCAATTAAGCTAGGGTTTGCTATGGAAAAGAGGCATAGGAGCAGAGGATCTATATGATAGGTCAAATAAGAAAACATAAGGCCATACCAACTCATAAACATCATGCCTCCATCATTTTCCAAGAATTCATTCCAAAGGACAAATCATTTTCCACACTTAGGGCCAGTTTTGCTTCAAACTATGTTTCTGATCAAACATAGATGAATTTGACAAAAGTGAGAGTGGTTTTTGTCCATCATAGGTCCAAGACGAAAAAACTCCTTCATATTTTACATAGGTATCATTTTTTGGGATCAATGTCAAAAATACAAGTGTCACGGGAGAATTGCTGCACTTCTGGAGTGACCTTGGGAAAATCGGGTTTTCTCATAGTTGGAGTGTCCAAATGACTTGATTGATGGGTTAAAAGAAAAACAGATGGAAATAGATTTCCAATGAGCTATCATGAGCTAAATTTTTAGTTGGGGAACGCCTCCAAAAGTTGTCTGCACTAGCACTCTTCATTTTTGCACTATCATTTAGCACTTTTTGACCAGTCTTGGGAGAATCAACTTTTGACAGTTCAAATCAACTCCAACAAGAGAAAAAAAAGCTATATTTGGAAAGTATACATGATACAATTTTGAGAAAGCTATCATGGGCCCAATTTGGACATCAGGAAGGCATCCAAATTCCCTCTGCAAAAGGCATTACGCATAGGGAAGCCTGACATGCCAAAACGCGTGCAGGCGCTACGCGTAGGGAAGCCCAATAGGCCCAGAAAGAATTGAGACATTGCACTTAGGGCTAGGAGGACCGACTCTGCATGCAGACACTACTCTTTTGCCTGAAGCTCCTTTTTACACCTGCAAACGCCAAAAAAAATAAAAAATATACCTCCAAGCTGCCATTAGGGGTTTTCAAGCAAGGATAAGAGGTAAGTAGATGCCCTAAACCAATTTTCAAGCATATTTAATGTTATAAATGAACGAAATGAAACCCTAACAAGAAGCCATAAGACCTAAGCTAGAAATCACTACTTATCATTCACTTCATCTGCCTATAGAGGAAAATCAGTGATAAAAAGGTGACCACATTGTTTGGAAGTTGCTCATTCACCCAAAGCTATCCATAGACTATCTCATTCATAGCACTTAATCCCCTCACTTACTCATTCCTTCATTAGCATAAAAAATTCCATCTCATTTACCTCCCCTCCACATCACTACACATCAATCCTAGGGTTGGAAAAACAAAGAATAAACATATCAGCAGAAGGGGCTGCCATTTCACCATCCCTTCATGTCAATTTCATTTGCAGTCCTAGGGTGTCAAAGACAAAAATCTACAAAGTCAGGAGGCAGTAATAATAAAAAATAAGGCCAAAGGCCAAAGAGGCATGAGCATAATCAAAGGTAAATGAAGAAGAAATCAAATGTTAGTAAGGCCAATGCCAATAAGGAAAGTAACAATGATGAATCAAATAGTGAAGAAAATGAAAGTGAGGAGGGAAACAATGATGCAAAAAACAATGAAACAAAAACCAATGATGATGATAACAGTCAGAGAGAAATGAAGAAATAATGAGGCTCATGGCAGTGATGAAGACATTAAAGGAAATGTTAAGGAAAACAATAGTCAAGGTAATGAAGATGAGGCTGATATAAATAAGGCCAATATTAGTGAGACAAAAGCAAAAAATGAAGAAGAAAACAATGAAGAAGGAGACAGTGAAGAAAAGAGCCATAATAACAATAGGCCAGAGGAGGTAGATATCAGTGAGGAGGAATCAAGCAATGAAGACTGAAGCATAGAAAAATGGAGCTCAAAGAAATGAAAAAATTAGTAAATCAAAGGAAGGCAGCAAGACACATGCTAGTAAGGTCAGTAAGGCAGATACAAATGGGAAATAAACAAATGAAGAAAGGGGTAGTGAAAAAAACAATGAGGCTACTAAAAGTAAGGCCCATGAAAAATATGATGGAACCAAAGGCAAAAGACCAAGAAAACCTTGCAATATTGGCTCAATCTTCTCTACAGGCCTCTCAAACCCCATAAGGAATACATCCATCAATTTTGGAAAAATTTTGACAAATTTTGGTTTTTCGCAAATTTTGAGGCCTCTAAGCACAACATCCTTGGTGCTATGCTTTAATCTTGGACATCCTCAGGAGGAAATATTTGAATTTTTGGAATCATCAGATCAATTACAACATGCTCACCAAATTTCAGAGCATTTGGAGCATTTTGGTTCCTCAAAAGGCTAAAAAACACCTCATTTTTCACCTTTCTGCCTCATTTTTAGGCCTGGCATTGCACCTAGAGAAGTTTTGGGAGATTTAATTTTTAGACAGGTAAATGGATCCCAATCATAAAACCAAAGGAATTTTTGTAAATTAGACTCAGCAGGATTTCCAACGGGCCATCACGGAGCCAATTCTGACATTGGGAAGGTCATCAAAACTTGGCTGCAAGTAGACCTAGTTTCTCCCGTGCAGGGGCTTCGCGTTTAGACCTCATTGTGCGTTTTTGGCCAAAAAAGTCAACAAAAGACACTCATTAATGGAAAAATGATATTTTAGTGTTTTTGAGTTAAATCACTCCAAATTTAGGTGCTATGAGTTATTTTTGCATTTATTTCATGAGATATTTTGTGCCTTGGGCCTTGCATGGTCTCTTGGGCATAAATGACATCTATGAATTTTTTGGACATTTTCAAACCCTAGTTAGGGTTTTTTCCCTCCTTTTCTAGATAAATAGAGCATTAGGGCCTTATTTTAAAAGTTTGGCATTTGATGACTCTTGGGAGCAATACATGTTTTTTTGGAGATTGAAGAAGAATTTGGTTTTGTGGAGTTTGTGAATGGCTTGTTTTGATTTATGATGGAGAAGGCTTGCTTGCAGGATCCCTGAGCTTGGTTAATGGTGATGTGCTTCTATTCAGTTCATGTTTTCTTATGTATCATGTTGTTTCATCCTTCTATATTGCAGTAGGACAAAGGTTTTAGACTAAGAAATATTTTTCAAAGGCACCTTAGCTCTGTTTGTTCTTCACTGCCTCTATGTTTTCCTCTGCTAGGTCAGTTTAGAGAATTCTTAGTTTCCCTCTAGACCCACCCAATATTGTTTATCTCATGAATGGTTCAATACAGTAGGTATCAAAGATGTTTTATGGTTAGCCCTGATTGTTTGATGTCACTAAAACACTGTTCTTGAGATCTTTCTTTGAAGTACCACTAATTAGGTTTTGCTAAAGAGGCTATGTTTCGATCATACCCTTTATCCATGCTTGAATAGTTGTTTTGGAGATCTTTATGGCTACTATAAATGATGTTTAGGAGTTCCCTCTTCTTGATTAAAGCTATATGTTTATCTTAAATGTTTTCTAATCTTGAAGGTGAAATCACTAGAAGTTAAATGAGTTTCTCGCCTTCTATATTCATTGGATTGTTTGTCTTAAATTCTTATTTGCTTGAGTTGAATCAAAGAGTTATTCATGTGCCCTGTCTATTGATTACTTCTTTATATGAAATAGTGTTCAAGGCCCTTCTTGTTAAAGTATTTGACAAAGTATTCTTGACTACCCTTTGTACTACTTTGTTCACAAACTTGATGTTCATTTCATTTCACATAAACCTTGAAAATCCATTTTACCATGCTAGATTTGCCCTGTGATGCACCCTGATTCATTGTTGAACTTTTGCATGAATTTTTATTGACTCCATAGCCAAATGACTTGAATATTTCCTCACTCCCCCTATTCTACTTGATCATCTACCCAACAAAAAAAAAACAAACAAACCCTAAACTTAACAACTAGCCTAAAATCCAACCCTAAAAGCAAACAAGTTCACATCCTTTGCACAAAATAGAGAGAGCCCTCTCTGAGTCTAGGAAGGCTAGGTCCTAGGACTCCAAAGACTGGTCTAATGTGTTGAGATTCAAAAAGATGATGAGCTTAGTGAAAAGAGTCGCCTTCACTAAGTGGGCCTGCAAGATATTTTTGGCGCAAAGTCTATTTTTAGACATGTTGATCATATTCTATGAGTTGAAAGATGCTATTTGTGGATGGTTGGTCAAGTTGGAAAAATAGATGGACTTCTATTTTTAGACATATTGGGCAGAATATATTTTTAGATTGCCAGTCTAAAAATAGATATGTCGAATATTATTAGCTCTTAATAATATTTGGACTCTAAACACTATCATATTATCTTGGAGCACTTCAGTTAAGTGCACAGATGTGGCACACCAAATGACAGAAGGAATTACGCTATTCCTGAGGGTTTACTGGAGCTAATGCATGAGGACTTCAGTTAGAACTCATGTGACAGAGTTTGGTAGAGTTATAGAAGTAGTTGGTGGAGTTGTATTTAGTTTAACTCAGTTAGACTCAGTTGAGCTAGTTGTATCTAGTCTAATTGATTGATACACTAGTGCGAGTGGTGTGAATTAATTATTTAATTAATTCACTAATTAATAACTCATTAATCAACTGAAGAATACACTAGTTAACTATAGTGCATGGATAGTTTTAGTGGAGACCAGTGGATAGGTAGGTGAAAGAGAAAGTGTGACTATCAATATTGACTATAGTGATGCATTGATTGCATCCAACACTTAGTGGAGATGCCAATGAGGATTGCGTGAGAAAGGCTGGAGAAATTCGAGTTCATTCAGAGCCATTCTTTAGCAGGGATTGCGCAGTAGAAGCAAGCTAGCAGGTGGCAAAGATCGGTGCATGTATTTGCAAGATCGGGCCTGATTAGTGTGTAGCAATTGTATTGTACTGAGAGCTTGATATACAGCTTTGTATGAGGATTGTTACATGATCTCTATGACATATATTATATAAAGATAGTTGGGGTTTTTTAGCTTCAGGCTTTCCCGTTAAACAATTGTGTTAATGTGTGTGAATTTTTATGGTTTCATGTGTGCATTGCAATTGATTTAATTTCCGCATGTGATGATCAATAGTGGAACAGATTATGTATTGTGCATGAAGTTAAAATCGTGTGTGATCAGGAGAATCTTGGATATATAACACATAAGTTATATAATTTATACATTGTATCAGAGCGATATTGATCAGAGCAGATTGAAATTATTGAAGCCGTTGAGTTTTGTGCTGGTGGAATTCGAATTTGCTACAGTGTTTTCTTGGTGTCGAAGTTGAGCATTCATTGAAATGTCTTTCAACGGATTGCGATTGGAGTATGCCCTTGATGGATGCTCAAATTATATTGCATGGAAGGACATGATGGAGGCGGTGCTGGATGATAATGGGTTGAAGGAGTTCATAGATGCATAAATTCCAAAACATGCTTCTAGCGATGCAGCCGCACTTGACGCATGGCAAAAGAAGACAGCAAAATGTCGAAGGATTCTGTTGGAAGGTGTGAAGGATCACATAGTGTCCAACCTTCATGGTAAAGCTTCTCCATTCTTGATGTGGAAAGATTTGACAGACTTGTTCCAAAGCAAGAGCGACCAGAGGAATTTGGCGCTCAAGGATAAACTCAGGAAGATAAAAATGGAGAAAGGCGACAGTATACCCAAGTACCTCACGAAGTTCGTCCACTGCAAGGATGAGCTGGGAAGTGTGGGGGTTACTGTAGATGAAGAGGACTTGGTGAGCTTGGCTCTCCTTGGGCTTCTGAAGAGTTGGCATACCTACGAGGACTCTGTCAATGGTCGAGAGAAACTGCCGGGATGGGAGCGACTTTGGTCGGATCTTGTCCAGGAGGAGATAAGGCGGGGTACCAGGGATGGATCTTCATCGAAGAATGAAGATGAAGAAAATTTCGCTTTGGCTGCCAAAGCAAGGAAAGGGAAAGGAAAGAAAAATCCTTCTCAATCCAATGTGAAAGGCAAGAAGCAGGACTTGTCCAAGGTGAAGTGCTTTCACTGTCACCAACACAGACATTACGCCACTAATTGTCCACAGAAGAAGAAAAATAAGTAGGCTACTGGATCTGCAGCTACAGAGGCCTTAGCCTCGCAGTTTGAGCTGGATTTTTCATTGTTCGCATGCTTGGTTTTAAGTGTGATGGGATCAATGTGGTTTCTTGATAGTGGTGCGTCTTTCCATATGACCGGGGACAAAGATTTTTTTATTGATCTGGATGAGAAGGATCTTGGAGTGCACATCGAGATCGACGATCATGGTAGATACAGTGCAACTGGTATCGGGACCATTTCCTTTAAGAGGGAGTTTGGTAAACCTTTCATATTTAAGGATGTCATGCATGTTCTAGGATTTAAGAAGAATCTAATCTCTATTGCGATGTTGGAAGACAAGGGGTATGATGTTGTTTTTAGCGAGGGAAAGTCTTTTCTGTGCAGTAAAGCAATTGGTGAAACCCGGAGGATAGGGGTTCGAGTTAAGAACCTTTATCAATTACAGGTAGATGGATGCACAACAATGGTAGGCAAAGTAAAAGCACAGGATGAGGGCGAATTGTGGCACAGGAGATTGGGCCATATTCACCATGGCGCTTCGAAAATTTTGCTGCAGATTTCTACCGGGCTTCCCAAGGGTACACTTGTGTAGTCAGATTAGAGCAAGGAATGTACTTTGGGAAAATTTGTGAAGACCACTTTTCATGAGAAGGATAGTTGCACCACGACGATCCTTGAGATAATTCACACAGATGTGTGTGGACCTTTCTCAGTAGCTTCGATAGCAAAGCACATGTATTATGTGATATTTGTTGATGACTTTTCTCGTAAGTGTTGGATCTTATTCATGCAGAAGAAGAGCGAGACATACTCAAAGTTCTGTGAGTTAAAGGCACTGGTTGAGAAAGAGTCGGGGAAGCAGGTGAAAGCTATTAGGAGCGATAATGGTGGTGAATTCATCTTTGGCGAATTCAAACACTTTTGCATCATAGAAGGAATTCGAAGAGAGCTCATAGCGCCTCATAACCCACAGTAGAATGGGGTCGCAAATAGAAAGAATAGAACGATAGTGGGTGCTGCACAGGCGATGCTGCATGATTAGGGCCTTCCCATACACTTGTGGGCTGAAGCATGTAACACTGCGATATATGTGCAAAACTGTTTTCCTCATAGAGTACTTGGCATGAGTACATCCGAAGAGGCGTTTTCTGGTAAGAAGCCTGATATTTCTCATTTGAAGATTTTTGGCTCACCTGTTTACATTCATGTGACGAAGGATGCCAGGAAGAAGCTGGAGCTGACCATAGAGGTTGGGATATTTTTGGGGTACACAAAAACACCCCACAATTATCGTGTGTATTTTCCAAACAGTCGGAAGACTGTTGTGCGACGGGATATCAAATTTAATGAGGATAAATCCATGAAGTTGTCGCTTGAGTGGGAGCTACACTTGCATGCATATGAGGAGCTACTAGTTCCTAAAGATGAGTCTCTGGATGTGGATCAACCACAAGAGGAGGTTCATGGAGTGGAAGAAACCACTCATGTAGCGCCAAACATCAAAGGGCGGAAGCGCACTACAAAAGCTGAGCGACTGAATCTTGATGCAGTGCAAAATGTAGGAGTACCTACATCACAGAGCAGACAGAGACAGTCACCTGACCAATTTACTGGATACATGGCTCTAATGAGCAAGTGTATCGTGACAAAACCATCTTCTTTCGAGGAAGCTGTGGAGGATCTCGCATGGGTAAATGCCATGGTGGAAGAGTATGATTCGATTGTCAGAAACATTGCATGGGATATTGTCCCAAGGCCAGAAGGGAAATCAGTGGTAGGTTAGAGATGGATCTATAAAGTGAAGCAAGCTGCTGACGGGAGTGTCAAAAAGTACAAGGCAAGATTTGTTGCCTAGGGCTTCTCACAGATCGAGGGGATCGACTATGAAGAAAATTTTGCACCTGTCGCAAGGTATTCTTCCATACGGACCATCCTTTCTCTCTCAGTGCAGATGGGTTGGCACATTCATCAGATGGATGTGAAGACTTCATTCCTCAATGGAGTCATTGAGCTGGAGGTGTACATAGAGTCACCTGAAGGATTCAAAATCTTTAGTAGCGAGTCGCATGTGTGCAGGCTCAAAAGAGTGTTGTATGGGCTAAAACAAGCACCTCGTGCTTGGTACACACGGATAGACAGTTATTTCATCGGACTTGGTTTCGCCAAGAGTGAGGCGGATCCGAACCTGTACCAGATTGTGGTGGAGGGTAAGTTGTTGATCATTTTACTTTATGTAGATGATTTGATACTAACAGGTGATGAACTGTTGATACATTCATGCAAGTCAGATCTTGCAAAGGAGTTTGAGATGAAGGACTTGGGCCTCCTTCATTATTTCTTGGGATTGGAAATTTGGCAGCGGAAGGGTGGACTGTTTGTGTATCAAGGCAAGTATGCCCAGGAGATACTGGAGAAGTTCAACATGCAAGGATGCAAGCCTATTGACACTCCTCTTCCTGGTGGTTGGAGGAAAGAGGATGCTACATCGGCAGAGGTAGTGGATGCCACTGTTTATCGACAATTGGTTGGTTTTCTCATGTATCTAGTCAATACACGACTAGACATATGCTATGCTGTTAACCAGCTTTCACAAGCTATGGTTAAGCTTACCAAGCTCTTTTGGAAGGCAGGCAAGCATGTCCTGGGGTATCTTAGGGGCACATCGGGATATGGATTATGGCACAGACAGTCGGATGAGTTGAAGCTGCATGGCTTCACGGATTCAGATTAGGTAGGGAGCCCAACGGACAGAAAGAGCACATCTAGAGGGATATTCAGTATCGGGTCTACAATAGTTTCTTGGTACAGCAGGAAACAGAGATCCGTGGCACTCAGTTCAGTGGAGGCCGAGTACATGGCAACAAGTTTGGATGCATGCGAGGCTATATGGATGAGGAAGTTCCTGGTTGGGTTGTTCAGTTCACACTTAGATCCTACTATGATATATTGTGATAATAAGAGTTACATTAAACTCTCAGTTAATACAATATTTTATGATAGTTCTAAACATATTGAAATCCGGTACCATCATATCAGAGATTGTGTGCAACGGAAGATCATGTTACTATCTTACATTCCTACGGAGGATCAGGATGCAGATATTCTGACGAAGGCGCTCACCACGGGAAAATTCAAATACCATAGAGACAGGATCGGGGTGGCAGATAATCCCTATCTTGTTGAGAGGGAGTGTTGAGATTCAACAAGATGATGAGCTTAGAGAAAAGAGTCACCTTCACTAAGTGGGCCCGCAGGCTATTTTTGGCGCAAAGTCTATTTTTAGACTATGTCTATTTTTAGACATGTCGATCATATTCTATGAGTTGCAGGATTCTATTTGTGGATGGTTGGTCAAGTTGGAAAAATATATGGGCTTCTATTTTTAGACATATTGGGCAAAATCTATTTTTAGATTGCCAGTCTAAAAATAGATATGTCGAATATTATTAGCTCTTAATAATATTTGGACTCTAAACATTATCTTATTCTCTTGGAGCAATTCAGTTAAGTGCACAGATGTGGCACAACTGCTGACAGAAGGAATCACGCTATTCCTGAGGGTTTACTGGAGCTAATGCATGAGGAATTCAGTTAGAACTCATGTGACAGAGTTTGGTGGAGTTATAGAAGTAGTTGGTGGAGTTGTATTTAGTTTAACTCAGTTAGACTTAGTTGATCTAGTTGTATCTAGTCTAACTAATTGATACACTAGTGAGAGTGGTGTGAATCAATTAGTTAATTAATTCACTAAATAATAACTCATTAATCAATTGAAGAATACATCAGTTAACTACAGTGCATGGACAGTTTCAGTGGACACCAGTGGAGAGGTAGGTGAAAGAGCAACTGTGACTATCAGTTGTGACTATAATGATGCATTGATTGCATCCAACACTTAGTGGAGATGCCAATGACGATTGCGTGAGCAAGGCTAAAGAAATTCAAGTTCATTCAGAGCCATTCTTCAGCAGGGATTGCACAGTAGAGGCAGGCTAGTAGGTGGCAAATATCGGTGCATGGATTTGCAAGATCGAACACAGTTAATTAATATGTAATTGTATTGTCTTGGAAACGATATGATCGGCTTTGTATGAGGATTGTTACATGATATCTATGACATATATTATATACAGATAGTTGGGGTTTTTAGCTTCAAGCTTTCCCGTTAAACAACTGTGTTAATGTGTGTGAATTTTTATGGTTTCATGTGTGCATTGCAATTGATTTAGTTTCCGCATGTTATGATCAATAGTGGAATAGATTCTGTATTGTGCATGAAGTTAAAATAGTGTGTGATCAGGAGAATATTGGATATATAACACATAAGTTATATAATTTCTACATAATTTTACCCTATGAATTTGTTATCACCAATCTAACAAATCACAAGAACCTAACATAATGGCGATCATAGTGGGACCTTCTGAATAAATGGTATCTTAGACATCCTTAAGACCTCAGAAAACCACAAACTTCCTTATATTGGCATTTAGTTGTTGATGGTGGACAACAATTATATTCTTAAATAGTAAACATCATCCACCTGGCGACTCCACTGGTCTTTAGTAGCCCTGTTGACCCCACTAGTTCTCATAAACTCCCCTGGGAATGCATTAAGCAATCCCAATCATGTTGATGGTGGACAACAAAGTTGAAATTTTCGACCTGGTGACTCCATAACCCTCAATAGAACTAAATAATTCACTAATAGAGAACTCTAGACTGGTTGAAAAGATACAGTGACCCTTTCTGATTTACAAACATGGATCTAAGGATACAAAGGAGATATGCTCCAATGAACAGAGATCATATCCCTAGATTTCCACATAAAATGCCTCAAATAAATTGGATAAAAAACCTGCCTATATTTCAAGATGAAAAATGTGATGACCCATTGTTACATCTCATCAAATTTCATATACATATATGGAGGTTAAAGGTTGAATGGCACAAGGACTGCCTCATGAAAATTTTTATGGCAACATTAGAGGGTAAGGCAAGAGAATGGTATGAATGGCTAAAACCTGGTAGCTTGTTTTCCTTAAAATATCTCCATAAGGTATTTTGTGATCATTATAAAAAAATTCTCGATCCTTATCCTTGGCTGAAAATTTTTGTGATCAATCTCAAGATATCGTATAGTACCTTATAGATAGTGATGAAGATTTGGAAAATTTTCATCTTGAAGACCTCTTAGCAACCATTCATCAATTTCATTCTCAAGGTAGCTATCATGACAGCCTAGAGGAGTTATTTGAGGAAGAACCCAATAAAGAAATGAAAGAAAACCCACAGGATCTCTCTAAAGGCACAAGTGATGATTCACCATCTCTTCTAGGTGAGGCTGAAGAAAACATTCAACCTAAAAATCAGCCTTCACAAGAGAAAGAGAATTGTTGTACTTCTATCCAAAGAAAGAGAAAAATGCCTCCTCTTTTGACTGAAGAGGAAATAAATCAGATGCTAAACATTCAGCCAACCTCTAAACCTTCATGTGAACAAAACATTTCTGTTCATTATCCTACTAATCCTGTCTACCATAAGTCAGAAAGTGAACTTGTAGATCAATTCAAAGAAGAAAAAACTGGTAATCCAATTTTCTTGATTGGTAGCACTACTTATTTTGATGATTTTCCAAAGTTTGACCAGTATGATGATAGTCATGTGCTCCAAATAGAAGCTAACCTTGCAGAGCCATCATCAATTGTTTTGTGGAAGGAAGAACTGTTTCATCAACTTGGAAACAATAGTCATCCAATACATACCATCTATGACATTGATGAGGAAAGCCTTGAAAGTTTAGAAGTAAGTGAGGGATCTCTCACTCTTTGCTCTACTTCATTTCAGTCTATCAGAAATAACTTTCATGTAATTGGAAATCAGCAGCCTTTTTGGTTTGATGTCGAGGTTGAAGAAGATAGTGAACTTCCTGAGAAAGTTGTCAGTAAGAAGCCTTTTCCTGGCATAGTTAATGAAATACTTGATAACATAGATTCCTTCTCATCTCCAGATTTTCATTCACCAAGTTCCCTTGAATTTCAAATTGCAGATGAAGGCTTAGAAATGGATAATCATAGGAAAGTTGCTATACTGCCTCCTCAAGAAGATTTGTTGCCAAAAAATACTCCTGCTCATCAACATGATGACCTTCACACATAATTCAACCCACTCAATCAGAACATATCAAGTGTGCTATAGGAAAACATTGCAATATATGATGAGAATGACAGTGCAGATGATCATGAGGAAGAGGAAGAGTTTCTTTCCCAAAAGAGTCCCAAGCTTAGCCAAGTGGAGGAAGAAGCAGTTCTGGATCAAACTTATTTTCCAAATCCTCACATTCAGGTATTTTTTCAAGATCCATTTTCTGATTTGTTAGAGACATTTGAAGAGGGACTAAAATATGTTAAGAGCAGTTTGATTGAAGGTTTAAAGAAAAATTTAGGCACCACTGTTCAAAAGCAAGTAAGATGGGAGTGGCCCTTCTGTTTTTCGAACATACTCAAGGAGTTGAACAAAGATCAATCATGGAATCATCTACTTGATTGGTTGTATTGGAAAAGAGAGTTCACCAGTTGAATGTATGCCTTAAATTTAGATTAGGATAGATAGGCATGAAAATAAGCTCAACCCTATGAGCATTTTTCTAGCTTTAGTTTCAATTTGTTTTGACAAAAACAAAATCACAAAAATAGGAAAAAGAAGAAAAATATGGCAGATGAAAAGAAGAGGTACAACCCCATACCAAAAAAGAGTACTTCTGAAAGTGTGCAAGTCTAAATGCCACTAGTTGTTGAGGAAAAAGAGCTTGTTCAGTCATCTAGCCTAATCTTGGATGAACATGTTTTGAATTTCTGCTGATAGGTTAGTGAAAGAAGACTTGTTAAATCATTTAAGCTTGACTTTTCAGTAGGATAGATTAGGGAGAAAAGATGTTGGTTCTCAGAGCTCAAATCTGAACAAAAGAGAAAGAGGGATGCCTAATAATTTCTAAATCTCAGCCTTTATGTTTTCTAGTTTTGGATTGTACAAAATAATGTCTGTGTGCAGCTTGTCCCAATGTAACAGCCCATGGTAAATCAAATTCTTCAATCCTGGTTTGATCATAGTTTCAATTTCATGTCAATAGATTAGAGAATAGATTCTGTCAAACAGCTTAATCTTGACAGATGATTAAACTAGGTAGAGAATAAAAGAGTTCATTAACCTAATATGAACTCTTGGAAGTGATAAGGGTACAAGTAGGTAGTTTTTCATGCTTTCAAAAGAAAATAATATCAAGGGTTTTCCAGTTAAAGTGCACCCAAGGAAGAAAAATTGTTAGGCAAATTAGGATGAGTAGGTAGAAATGAGGTTGAAGCAATCATGTCCGTTCAGATTCTTAAGATCATAGCTTCAAGAGAAACATCATCAAATGAAAGAAGATATATTTTCCCAATGGATAAGGCACTGGTCTTCAAAACTGAGAGATTTGATATCTGAAGTTCTAGACACCTCCTGAAAACGAGTTGCCCTCCCAAAGTAGAGCCACTTTAGTCATCAATAATTTTTGCTATTTGTAGATGACTAAATGTTGATCCTATATTTCTAAAAACAATATTCATGAAAATTGTGAGTTTTAGAAATCTCAATGCCTTCATTATCCTTAAACCAATTTTCTCACTATTCTACCATTTTTTCATTCCATGGTCACTCCACTACTCCTAAAAGACTTCTTATGTACTTTTACCTACCTTTATTCTTGTAGATGACTAGGGTTTTTGAGGGCATTTTTCTTGGTTACATGACTTCCATGGTTAAATCATAAACAAGGCTTGTATATTGATGTTATTACACCTTCCCCTATCCGTAATATACCTTCATAAGCACTTCCCATCACTCCTATCCCTCAAACTCATCATTTTTCTACAAACCTAGCCTATTGCTACAATTTGACACTTTCCAAGACTAATCCTGTGTTTTTCCCTTTTGGACCCCTTCTCATCACTAAATCCTTGAAATTAAAATTTCCCCTACTCTCTAACATGTCTCTAAATTTTAACATTGTAGATGGACTCAAATATTCTCAACATTAGTTTGATCTTCCTTTTCTGTCGAGGCAAGGCTCTCCTTCATTTTTTCCAAGGAGGGTGAGACCACTGACACTTGAGATGAAGGAAAATCTGCAAGAAAATAAATCGGAGAAAGTCGTAACTTATGAAAATTCTAAAAGCCATAAAAAAGTCATAACATGTCATTCTCTGATCTCTATAAGAATCAAAGGGAAACCAAACTCATAGTGAGAGAACCCCAAGAATATTTTTGTAGCCCCTCACAAATTTCCTCGAGCCCTGGGTTGGCTGAATTTAGAGCACCCGAACAAAGCACAATTGGAGCAGGGGTTAGGGCCTCCAAATCGTTAGATGACTGACCTATAAAATGATTAACTTTTCTTTATAAAGACTTGGTAGGCCCGAAAACTGAGGCACGGTGAAATTTTGATCTAAATTCCAAATGCGAATGGATAAACTCCTTGTGAATATCCCAAATTTGTTGAAAACTGCCTCCTCTAGTGCATAATCCACCAACTCATCCTCCTTCATGTGGGTCTGATAATAAGAAACCAACATCTCACCTGAAAAACATATTTGATGGGTAGTTGTGTATCTTCAAAGGGTTTATCATGGTGATGATATATGTACTTAAAACATATACATCATGTGAATAAAAATACCATGGTTATCATTTAATCTTATTTTTCATTTTGACAAGGATATCGGAGCTTGACATTGTCCAGAGCCTATTCACTCTTTTTCAAAACTATGCCTCGCTCTAGTTAGAAACTCCACACCCCTTTCTTCGTCTGCAATTTTTCCACGGGCCTATAGGGTTTATCCATAATTATTGAATTCCTATCCCATGGTAGAGATGTTTTTATTTACTCTTTAACATTTTGACTCCGCAAAAAAAAAGAAAAAAAAATTAACTATAAATATAATTAATAATTAAACTGATCTAGATCCATCTTAACTCTGGATCTACCAAGTGCCTAGATGACGGAATCACATCTTTCTTAAGGTGAAAACCTCTCTTTAAGGGTGAAAATATATTTGATCCCCCTGGGTTTGAAGTTAAAATGGATCTAGACTGGTCATATACAATGAAAAAAATAAAAAAAAAAAATAACTTACAAATTCAATTCCCTTTTTTTTTTGAAAAACATCAAAACATTTATAACCTTTAATAAATTTTTAAAAAATTAAAATATTTATTATATTAAAATAATATTTTTTCACATTATGGTAAAAATTTTGTGCCTTTTTTCATTTGGAATTTCATTTTTGCATTCAAATTTCATTTTCCCACTGGAGGGAATGACCAAGGAGGATTTCCATGAAAATTCCCACAAAACACATTGATTCAGAATCGCAAGTCAGTATTGTTGTCGACCTTGGTACCTGCATCATCGACATCGACAACATGTGCAAGCAAGGCTAGTTGAACAAAGCTTTGGTTGTACTCCATCAAATGAACCAGAAGGGCATATCAATTGATTTCAATACCTATGCATCTATTGTACATGATTGCGTTAATTCCAAAGAAGTAATGCAAGACTACGTCCAACATGGGCCTCCTGCAGATGCTTTGAATTTGCTTCATCAAATGAAAGTGGCTGGTATGAGGTTGGGCATGGTCACTCTCACTAGTATTTTCCTTGCTTGTGCACACTTAGAAGCTCTTCAATAGGGTAAAGAGATTCATGATTATGTGATCAGAAGGGGGATTGAGTTTGATTTTATTGTGATGAGTGCTCTTATAGACATGTATGCTAAGTGTGGAATTGTCAAATTTGCACGCCGCCTCTTTGACAGAATTCCTAGAAGAGACGCCGTCTCGTGAAATTCGATGATTCTTACTTATGGAATGCACGGGTATTGTACAAATTCCCTTGTTCTCTTTGATCCCAAGCCAAACTACATTACCTTTTTACTCACAATGATGTTATTCATTGACAAAAGTTATTCAAACCAAAATTTTTTTCATGGCATAGGGTAGGGATTAACTCGAAATCAATGGCCTTTTAGGTGCTAATATGTTTTGGTTGATCATACTGCGCTTGCCATGTGTTGATTTAGAGAGAAAGCACTACAAGTAATGAGATTTTCCCCAAAACACAAAAGGAGCTATGAATGTGACTCTGCATCTACCATTAGAATGAAGGAAACCCTTTAAAATACACAATAAAAAAACATGTGGAATTGAAATGTTAATTGAGGATAACATAAAAACACAGATGCAGAGAATTTGATGAAAGACACAGAAAAAATACTAAGACATCCTTGTCAGTATTTTTGGAAAGAATACGTTTAAGAAGCTCGAAAAACCTCTTGAAGTCATGTTCAATGAGTGACCATAAACTTAGGGGTGTCAGAGTGGCTAATAATCATAGTTTATGGTGGATGATATTCACCATACATAAAATTTGTCCTTTAGGTCATTTGTTTGGTGGTCAATGTTGGTGAATCACTATATTATATCATGGTACCATATATTTCTATTTTAAAGGAAAAAATCTGTTGAACATGAAATAAGTTGCATCTCATGTAAATGTTTAATGTCGTGATGTTGTGAATGGTTTGCACATTATATGTATCATATATTTGTAATCACTTCTTTCAATTTTACTTTAAGAAATAAAGGAAGAGGTGCAAGGCCTTACCATAAGAAGGACTTGCACTAACTCGTCTCCTCATATCATTCAAACATTAGCCCATAAATCAAACACATGCCCTAATCTCTCTAGTATGGAAACCGTTGGATGAATATGATAATGAACTCCTCCCAAATGCTAGTTCTAACCCAAATATTGAATGTCTTTGGTTGGCATGTGTAAATGCCTTTAATTAATCCATGGATATTTATGAAATCAAATTTTGCATTGAAATGATACAAACACCCAAATTAACACAAGGTATAGAAATATCAACCTTACAACTCTCTCATCCAACATTAAATACTTCACTAATTAGTCAAGGGGTAAATACTTAACTGTACATTAAATATTAAAAGCACTCATATTAATACAAGAAAATAATAATAGTATTTAATATAAAGTTATAATATAGGTAGATGTTAAATTGGCATGTGAGACCCCCTTGTTTGTGGGACAATGGATGCCTTTCATGCAATGATTTAACTATTTAATCCATGGAGGTATACATACCTTAATTTCCCTTGGATTCAAACGTGTGACATTTAAAGGGGAAACACTTTAACACAATTCTAACAAGTAAATACAAACATAATTTGTATATGTATAAAAATTAGTCTAAGAGTTTCATGACATGCTTAATTTTGCACGAAAGCAAGGGAACTCGTGAAGAAGTAATCAAAATAGGCATGTATGGTCGATTACGATTATCATAGGTATGTTAGTTTGGTTTTCCCAATCCACAAATGGCACACATTGTTACTATTGTTAAAGGTATGTCATGTTGGTTTACTTGTTCAACATCATGCACATTTGGTTGTGTTCATTAAAGGCATGTTAGTTCATTGACAAAACCAATAGTTTGTCAAGTTGGTCAACTTAGCGAGTTGTGTGTCATGTCAATCATCTTAATGAACAACATGTCATGTCGATTAGTTTATTTATTGACATGCACATTCCATTGTCATTGTGAGTTATGTGTTAGGTTGGTTATTAACACCTATTTTTATTAACACTATCTTGGATATTAACCCTATCAACATTCCTGTTTAACTACAATTGTGAGAGGTATTTTAGGATGGTCAACCCCATCAAAAAAATTTATGTTCAATTACGAATGTTGAGGCATACCACATTGGTCACCTGATTACCAACATGTACCTTTTGGTTATCACTAGTAGAATCATGTTAGGTTGGTCAACTTGATCAACTACATGTATGGTTGGTTACAAGTAGTAAAGCATCATTTGATTGTTCAATGAAATAAATAGTGTGCAAGTATTGTACCATTATTGAAGACATGTTTTTTTGGTTAACTTAGTTAACATCACATACATTCAATATGATTGTTCAAGGCATCCAAGGACACTCAACCCATTTAAAGTAGTGCATAACATTGATGGGGGCTTTCTTATTGCTTGGTGGGTGAAAATAGTGTGTTATTATTCCCATACAAGTGTTCAATATCACCCCTTATGGGCCAAATTTCCTTCTTAAGGGGGTTGTTTATTTAAGATAGGGTTAGGTGCAAGTCTAGAGTGACTTTTGTAGAATAGATACCACTTAGTTGTGACCGTTGAGTTAAAGTGGTGCTTTCATAGATTTTGAGATGCTTCTACCACATTGCAATGTCTAAAATCAAATAATTTCCACTTGTTTGTGTTCATCAAAAAAATTTCAATCCAAGAAACAAATGTATGTGAAAGCAAGTAAAATAGCCCAATTCTTATTGACCCACACCACCAACGTTACTAGTTTGATCTCCTTGCTTGTATTTGTTGGGGTTCAACCTCATCCCTCCTAACATAAGTCATTTACTCCACCATTACATACAGATGCATACTTCTAAAAAACATGGCAAACTTGACCATGGCCATGCCTTACAAAATAATTTCAAAAAAATTGTTACATTTTCACCACAACATATACATATGTGCAATTTGTATCAATATTTCCTAAATTGCTATATAGTTCTCTTAATTGCAATATTCTACCACCATGACACCCCTTAAACCCTATGAAGATCCTTGTATTGATTTCATGACCCTCTCCATTTTTCAATTTACTTAAATTAATCTTATAGTACCCTCCATTAAAATAATTACCTACATTTACATGTATTCATTAACTCTATAACTCAACAAAGATTAAAACTAGAACAATAATATAATTATAATACTATATAAATGATATATCTTCACATCTAAAAATAATTATATATTAAGGCTGATATGTTTCATTGCTTCCTTGAGAACCTTTTCCCTACTAGAGTGGACCAGCAAGGACTAAAGAGGCTCTGGTGACTCGAAAAAATCCTGGCATAAAAAAGGTGGGAACTTCCAAACCTTGGAAATATTGGCATCAAAAAGGCGGGAACTTACAAACCTTGGGGAAACCCTTACCACTCTCTCAAATTTTAGGAGAAGGTAAAAAAAAATGTATTAGGAGGGAAAATTTACCAATCCAAGGATAGAAGGCTGAAAGAATGAAAATAAATTAATAAAAAAGGGCAGTGAAATTTTTTTACTCTTTTAACTGAAATCCACTCGAATGACAACCTCACTAGAATGACATCAAAATCTATCAAAGTATAGTTTTATTTTTTAGTCAAATTTTAAAACCCTCACTGGTCCAAGGGTTTCAAATTTTCACTGACTCGTTAATGGGGTGGTATAACCTTGGTTTGTTTGGTTCTGTTCATTTTCGATTCTGGTTCTAGTCCCGTGTTAGTGGGTTCTTGCTCTCTCTAGTTATGTCATGTTTGGAAACTAGTAGATAACGTGGATTTGGATTTGTGACCTTCAATGATGAGTAATCGACAAGGGATGCCATTGATGAAATGAATGGCAAGATGCTTGATGGGATGAACATCAACGTTAACCAAGCCCAACCTAGAGGAAATGGGGGTAATGGTGGAGGATGTGGCTCACGTGGCTACTGTGGGGGCGGCAGTGGCTTGCATGGCTACCGTGGGGGCGACGGTGGTGGAGGTGGTGGCTCGCGTGGCTACCATGGGGGCAGTGGTGGTGGGGGTTATGGTGGAAGCCGAGATCATGGTGACCGTGGTTATGGTGGTGGTGGTCTCTCCAAAAATGGTGGCGGTGGCTACATCGATGGTGGCAGTGGTGGATCTCGCTATGGTGGTGGTGGTTCTAACGGTGGCAGCTGGAGGAGATAAGAAATATGATGTTGTGCTAGGTTTTTATTTTTGTATGCAAGTGGTCTTATGTTTTGGTTATATAATAATTCTATTGGTGGTAGAGCTATATGCTAGCAACTATCCCTGGGCTTGGTGTTTCGATGTTATGTAAACTCTGTCTGGTTTTTTATATGGATATCTGTGGCTCTCGTTGACTCTTGTTTAGTTGTATCGAAGAACAAATATACACATGTATGGTTCTAATATGTTTGTAATTGCAATCAAAATATGTGACATAGAGTTTTAATACCTAAAAAAAAGGGTTTCAAATTTGCGCTCTGACTTTCCATACAGATTCCAGGATCTATCCTCCGTAGCTGAGCTAAGCCATGGGCAAGAGTGGTAGGAGTTCATCAGACGAACTGGCTTCCTCCAAGGAAGAATGACCATAGAATGAAGAAGAGGAAGACCAGGAAGAGCTCGAAGCCATAACTCGGGTGACGACAGACAACAATGAATATAATAAGTTGATGGATGCATACAACCCAGATGATGATCAATATGCTTCTGGCAGCGACGAGGTCGCAACTGATGACAAGGTACTTTTGTCAAAATCTGTTTCTTTTGCACTCCATTTATTTGATGAAATCAACATCTTGCTTATTCTGTCTCACATTGGCATGCCACTTGTTGTACACATGTTCTTGGTGCATTTAAGTTTTAATCTTTAGCATTTTGTGATTATATCTGGAGTCAGTTAATTTATAGCATTCCCATGTTCGTTGGGTTTTAAATGATACGTTTTATTTTGAAATTTTTGTTAGTTCGCTTGTGTGTTGTCACAAAAAACAATTGCAGTTAATCTCTGTTTGAAGACTTTGTATTCTACATTTTTAGTCCTTATTCTTGTTTTCCTTATGGCATAGATTTCTTCACAATCGCAAATATCCTTGAATGAAGCTTACAATGAAATGGCGTACTTTGAAAGAATACTTTTTTTTGTTAGAGAAATGATGTTCTTGTTTATTTTTGTATAATGAGATCCATGTCGCTACTTGTTTGAAGATAATTTGTTTAGCTGTCTCTGAATTACCCTAATTAAAATTGTTTTTTTCTCATGAAAGCTTTGAAATGTGTATGAAAAAGGTATTTTACCTTATGTATGTTACTTGTGGGATATTTGCATTACTTTGATATCTTTCTTCACTTGGAAAATTTTATCTTGACCTGAAGCTTGAGTTCTTTGAGTTGAAATCATTTTTTACTTTAAACGTTCCGGACAACAATCTGTTTGCTCCCTGTAATTAGCAATATTGGAAAAGTCCAACTGCAGGGAGAACACCTATTTCAACCACTTTGGGATTCTAGGATCTAGCCCTCCTGAATCCGGAGAGGGATCTCTCCAATAAAGTGCAAAGATTGATTTATCTTTAAAAAGCTTTTGGGTGATGATATTGGCTAGTTATGAAGACCAAGGGTTTTGTTTTGTTTTGGATGGTTGAGCATGATTATTATTTGGGCAAAAAGTCCTAAATGGAAAGAGTTTCAAAGGTGCGAAGTTGCAAGAAATCAGAACAATTTTTGGCTAAAAAGATAGATATAACGCTGGTTTTTAGTCCATTGTGCTATGGATTCATAATAGGGTTCAATTGAAACAACAAGGTTCAAGAGTGGTCCATGGGGCAAGTCATCTATGTTTAAGGATCTCTTTAGAGTTGATTCATGGAATGAAATGATACAATAAAAAGGGGAATTTAAACAAATGAAGAACAAAGTGCAGCCTAATATCAGGTAAGTAATTTGAAACTATCTTGCTTTCAGCATACACTTAGGAAAGACATAAAAGTAATCTAAGATCTGGTAAGTACTTCGAAACTAGCCAGCTTTTGATGCACTTTCAATAGAAAAACATTTTAAACACAAAGGGAAACTTTAAAAGTAACTATTGGAGAAGAAACTAGAGGACATGACTCACCATATACTTTCCTAGCTCTGCTTTACTTGGTAAACTTTCAAGACAAACACACAAGATAACAAAGAATGGTCTAAGATCAGGTAAGGAATTTTAACCTAGCTTGCTTTCAACACACTCTTAGGGAAACTTTCAGCTAACTTTTGGGGATAAAACTAAAGGACAGGGCTCACCATTACTTCCTTAGTTCATCTCTACTTTACATAAACTGAAAATAACATTCAAGAACAACATTTAGCTGAGACAGTAGGATGAGGGAACGCTCGCATTCCTAACTTCTTAAATTGAATTAAATCATTCCTAAACAACACAATTTAGCAGAAAACATATAGATAAAGCTTATCAGTTAGAGAAGGGTACTAATATAGAGTAAATCCTAACTCTATGCTTGCTTTTATTTATCAAAGAAGATGGACAAAGTGGAAACATAAATAATTAAATAAAAATTTACAATAAGAAATAACATCACCATCGACATAGACCAAGATCCCATAAATCTGCTTGTGTTGATGCTTCAAACCAATTACAGCTTTAAGTCCAGTGTTTCAGTTCAGAAATCATGTTCACTTCTCACACTAACTTATTTAATCACAAGCAGAGATTCAAGAGCCCATGAACACTATTTACAAGTAGAAGTTTCAAGCTCAAGTATATTTCAAAGTTCTGCAAACAACGCTTACAATGAACTCCTCAATGAGATTTTATAGAAGGATGAGGAGGTCGAAAGAGAAAAGATCTAAGGTTTTAATTAATACAGATTTAGTACTTCTCAGCCTTTGAGGGGCTCAATGGAGAAGTTTACATATATTTTTCTATATTAATTGCTTTACATTTAAGAGTTAAGCTCGGTGGGAGATTTTGTTGACTTTAAGGCTATGTTTCATGATATAATAAATCTGCTGATATTTTTTTCATTAAGTTCCTTTTGCAGAATTAACTATTCGGATGCGTTGAGGCAAATATATTCTTTTCTGGTCATTACTCAGCCTCTATTGAATGTTGTGAAGCCACAAGTGGCAATCTGGTAGCTGAGAGGAATCAATTTTCCTCTTATGTGGAAGCGGAGGCTCTCTGTCTGATAAATATTATTGATTTTTCCTTAACTCTATTTAATTGAATGGATTAGGCTTTTGATTTCGATCTTAGCTGTAATCTATTCAAACTGTGTAAATCAGCTTCAATTCTTCATTCCTGCCTTGACTTAATTCTTCAATGCTGATACTCTTTGGTTTTGATTTAATTGTTTGTGTCTTGTTGATGTGCAGGTGCCGCAAAGGGCTCATATGGCATCAATGCCCATGAAGCATTGACGAAACGTGAATTTGAACCCTTTGGAATGATCTTTCTGTATGCACAAAGGCATGGGGATCATCATCCCCAGCCTTCGGTTTTCCTTTGACATAATAGAAAAACCATATAAAACCTGCAAAAGTACATAAAACAATTAAGAAATACTGCATATTGGGTAAAACTTCTTTGGAGGCTTTGGTTTGAAGCATGACCGTTGGATGAATGCATCCAATGACGGAGATTTGATGCGGAGGTCTAAAGGAGGCGGTTTGGAAGAATGTAGCATAGGATTAAATCCGGGCCATAGATCTGATTTGATCGACAGCCGAGATGAATCGGGGCAATAATAATGTGAAGGAGTCACATATACTATTGTTATGGCGGAAAATGTGAAAAATACAAAGGAAAAGGGGAAAAATATATTTTGGCGGGAAAAAAACTTTGAAAATGGAATTCGGGGTTTCCAAATGGTCGTGGGCCGTTAGATCAGTTTGGCCCTAGGAGATCAACAATCAAGATGATCTATGAAGGCCCTTGGGTTAAGTCGGGGGGCGATAGTGAAAGGCTAGATTAGATCTGAGCCGTTGATTTGCAGAGATCAACGGCGAGGGGTGTACGCGATATAACGTAATATAAAATGAGGAAAGTGGTTTCAGAGGGAAAAAAAACTATTTTCATGTGATGAAAAGGCGGGTAGGCAATATTTCCTTTTTGAATGCGATATGCGTTAGGAGGCGACACGTGTCTTTTAAAAACCATCTATATCGCGTAAGTTTTGAGAATTAACCTCCGTTCTTAAACTTACGCGAAAATGAGCGTGAACCGTTAGATCTGGGGTCTCAGATCTCACGGCGGAGAGTGAGCATGATATTGGATAGATGTGCGGGCAGAAGCGGGAAGGGCGGTTTCGTTCTAAGCCATTAGATCAAATATTGAATGACTAAGATTAGATCTGGAGGGAGGCAGGACCCACAGGGGTCGGGCCTGTCAGGGTTAATATGAACCGTTAGATGTACAGGATCAACGGTGGAGATTTGGTATGGGTTGAATAAAATAATACAAAGGCAGAGAAAGGGGTTAATATGGGCCTTTGATATGCAGAGATCAACGGCTAGGATTTGGCCTAAAAAATTATGAAGCGGGTATATGATTTTAAACCAAAGTCGGGAAATTCAATCTAGACCGTCCGATCTGGACATGTGGACGACCCAGATGCCATCAGAGGCATGCGATCGGCGGGGGAAGAACTCGAATGGCGCTGATGCGACTGAGCGCTGGCCGTCGATCTGAGGATAAGATTGACGGTGAGAAATGAGTCGGAGGATCGCCAATCGGGGAGAGGTAAATATAATATAAAATGTGCCCTTTGAAGTTTGTTGATGCGATATTGCGTGGTCTGTTGATTGGTTTGGGATAAACAGTAGATATTGTTTCAAATCATGCACCGACGGAAACCCTTTAATACATATAAAAACCAAAAATTAATGAAATACAAAGGTTTTGGCTATCGAGCGGGTTATATATATGAAGTTGGCGCCCGTCTGCGGGGCCTTTGGATGTATGGAGAGAAAAGGCCCGGGGCTTTATGTATAAGGGCTAATCACATCAGAAGCACGGTGCGGGCTTTTCAATCTACCCATTTATAATTCTCCGATGTGATTGGCGCTTCGAGACTTTAGCTCTTGGTCCCAAGCGTAGGTTTATATGGAGAGAAGCGGAGGGCGAGGTTTTATACAACGGAGCTTAATCGCATCGGAAAAATGATGTGGGACTTTTCAATCTACCCATTTAAAATCTCCGATGCGAGATTAAAGGATCGTTGATCGGGGAAACAAAATCAACGGTATTTTTTCATTAAATAACATTGCACCGGCGGGTTTAATGCAAAACATAGGGAAAAGGGTTTTTATGTTTTACAAAGCAAAAATATGATTGGGAGGGTTTATACAGCATGTTAAGCGCCCGATTGTAGCCCCAAGGGTTATATGAAGCGGCAATGGGATCAGGACTTATAAACAAAGGAGCTCATCAGATCGGAAGACTTAATACAAACAAAAGACTTGTGCACTCTGATATTTCCGACGTGATGAGCACTTTGGCCTTTAACTCTTGGTTTTTAAAAGAAAACAAAGGATCGGGAGTTTACATACAAAGGGCCGGTCGGCATCGAACTTTCAAATAACAAAAAGACATGTGTTCGATGGAAAATCCTAATTGCGATAAGCACTTTATGGGTCTAGTGCCTGGTTCTAGGGCACGGGCATATGTGGGGAAGTGGTTAGGACTTAGCCCAAAGGGGGTTAAGCCCATAGTCAAAAAACTTTTTTTGAAATTTTTCACAGTTTTTGATGGATTTGGGGGTTTCGGCAAAGTTTAAAAATGAGTTTTAAACTTTGTAAAGAGGACCTTATGAAGGGGAAAGGGAGAAAAATGGAAAATAGAGGAATTCCATGGGGAACAAAAGGGGTAAAAAATGAAGGTTAGTTTGAAGTGAAAGGAAGGGAGAAATGGTGTTTTGCAGTAGTCTTTCTCTATGAAATCAGCAGAATTTCAGAGTTTGAAATGGAAACAGCAGTGAAGATTTAAACAAAGGGCATGATGTCTTCATGAGTCTTCAAGAGATAACATTTTTAGCAATAAACTTGTTTCTTGAAGGCTCCAAAAATGATTTATCCACGTTTTTATATAACAAATTTTATAGGTGGCTAACAGTGACTCCACTTGGGGATGGTGCCTTCTTGAAGGCATCAAGAACTTCAGACTTGCATTCTCTGGAGCTGATTAGTGCCTTATCCATTGGGTTGCTCTTCTTCATTTGGATGATCTTCTTTTGGTCTGAAAATGTTAACAACCATGAAAAATAATGGATCTTCATCAATACAATCTTTCTACCTACCCAATCCTACTGATCTAACATTTTTTTCTCCTTTAGAGTGCACTTTGATTGGAAGACTCTCTTTACAAAATTTTATTCTTTTTGAAAGCAAAAATCTAATCTATTTCTACTTCTTATTTCTCCATGAACTCAGATTAAACAGTTGAGCCCATATGCTTCTCTACCTAATCTACTAATATGTTAGGATTAAACAGTCTAACATATTTTATTCTCTAATTTCTAAAACAGAAATTTAAAAGCATACAAGACAGGATTGAATAGTCTAACTTGTTGTTGATCTATGGCATGAAAAAACAAGCTGCACATAGATATTATTTCACAGAAAATTAAATAAAAAATGGAAGGCTTAATATCTGAAAGTTCAAAGCACGGTCTTCATCTTTTCTTCAGCTCTGTTTTTGCTTCTGTTTGAGCTGTTTTTCCTTTATCAACTAGTTCAAATTTTAAGCTGATTAGAACCATTTTACCTCTATTTTTAACTCATAAAATAAAACAGTTCAGAGGTATTATTCTTCTTGAAAACTTAGGTTCGGATTTCAAGCTTGTTTGAACCTTTAATTTCTAACCTAATCTACCTAATTGATAAGCCAAGATTAAGTTGTTTTGAAAATCGAATTCAGTAACCTATCAACAGAAAATTTAAAACTAATTAGTCATGATTAGGCTATATGAATAATTAGAAGTGTGTTTTTCAAGAGTGGCATTTAAGCTTGCACACTTTCAGATTCGTTTCTCTTTTTTGGTATGGGGCTGTACCTTTATTGTTTTTACAATCTGCCCTCTTTTCCTTCTTCTATTGTTTTTGTATTTTTGTTTTTTCTAACTTTGAATGCAATGGTGGATGAAATATTTATAATGATAAAAAAGATAAAAAGGCTTCAAAACATGGCATGGATCAAGAGAAGTAATGTTTAAGCATCCTTCCATTGACAGGACCCCTAAACAGTTCAGCTCCTTTCAACTCCTGTAAGAAAAAGGCATTGTTACCAGCAGCACAATGAATGAGATAAGGGCCAAGCCATAAGTTATCAAATTTCCCATGCTTGCCCTTGTCTTCTCTCCTTGAGTCCCACTTTAACACTTTGTACCCAATATTGAAATTTTTGGCCTTTGTTCTTCTGTCAAAGAGCTTCTTAATGCTATCTTGCTTTTGTAATGCTTTGTTATAAACCTCCTCTCTGGTTTGCTGAAGGTGAATGGTCTAATTTATTCTTCTGATCATGTCATTATCTTCAGTTTGCAACTCTTGAATCAAATTCATAACTGGCACACCAAGGCTGGTTGGAAAAATTGCATCAGTACCATACGCAAGCTAGAAGGGTGACATACCAATAGATTTCTTTAATTTTAATCTGTCAGCCCAAAGTGCATGTACTAGCTTTGTGTGCCAAGACTTCTTGTTGTCCTCCAACAACTTCTTGATTATGTTCACCAAAATTTTGTTTGAGGATTTTTCAAGTCCATTACCTTGAGGGTAATAGGCCGTGGGATGACCCAATGTTATCTGATATTTGTGACAGAACTCAACCATCTTCTTTGATCCAAATGCTGTTGCATTATCAGTGATGATCTTGGTAGGACAACCAAATCTAGAGAGAATATTAGTCTCCATGAATTTTATAATGACAGAATCATTGGCTTGCCTACAAGGGATGGCTTCTATCCATTTGGTGAAGTAGTATGTGGCAATGAGAATCCATCTATGCTGGGCAGAGGATGGTGGATGGATTTCTCCTATGAAGTCAAGTCCCCACTGTTGAAAAGGAGCTTCAACAGTGATTGGATGCAGAGGTAAGGGTAGTAGCTTTCTTTTGCCTTCAAAAATTTGACATTTATGACAGGCAATGATCATTTTATGTACATCAAGAAAGAGAGTAGGCCAATAGTAACCAGCCCTTAGGATTTTGTTGGCTGTTGTCTTCCAGTATAGGTGGCCTCCACATTCTCCTTTATGGAACTCGTGCTTAACCTTATCTGCATCAAACTCAGGTAAAAATTTAAGCAATATTCCACTCGCATTTTTCCAATAAAGACATTTATCTATAATGCAGTAGTTTACAACTTTTAACTTCAAAAACCTTGCCTTTGTTTTTGATAAATGGGGAGGTGTATTCAAATTAAGAAAAACAAATAAAATATCAGCATACCAAGAGGAATTCAAAAAATGGTCTTCAAAAATTGGAGTTGAGAATTCTTCTTGGTCATCTAAAGCATTTATCATATTAATATCAAGAACTTCAAAATTTGATTCAGCCATTAATCTAGCTAGACCTTGGCCTTTGATGAGTTTAGTGGGCTTTATCTCTAAATCATATTCAAGAATAATAGCTATCCACTTACCTCTCTTACCATCTGGGTCCTGTGCTAGAATGTCTTTCATGACTGAATTTGGGACAAAGGCAATGATGTTTGAGTGAAGGATGTATACTCTGAAGTCTTTTAAAGATTTGACCAAAGAAAAGCTTGATTTTCCATAATGTTATACTTCAAAGGAGCATCCCTTAATGCCTTACTAAAGAATGCAATAGGCTGCTCTTATCCTTGTGGATTTTTCTGTAAAAGGACAACAACTATTGTATGTTCTGATGCAAATGAAAAAATATAAAAATCTTTTGAAAAATCATGACTTATTAGAACTGATGTTTTGGTTAGCTCTTGTTTCACTAGTTCAAAGGACTTATTTGCTTCCAAGGTCCATTTCACCCCTTTCTCCTTCTTCAACATGTTTTTTATATTCCTAAGGAGCTCAACTAAGTTGGGTATGAACCTTCTCAAGAAATTAATCTTTCCAATGAAAGATTGTAACTCCTTGATGTTTCGAGGATGAGAGATTTGCAATATGGTCTCGATCCTCTTTGGATCTATCTTTATACCCTCCTCTGAAATAATGTGCCCAAGGAGTTTACCTTCTTGAAGCCCAAATAGTGTTTTATTAGGGTTTAAAGATATCCCAAACTTTCTGCATTTCTCGAAAACTTTCCTCAAATGTTCTAAGTGCTCTTCATCTGTCTTTGAAAAAACAATGACATCATCAAGGTAAATAATGATGAAGTAGCCTAATTCTTCCTAGAATGCTATGTCCATGGCTCTCTGAAAAGTTGCTCCAGCATTCATTGGAACAAAGGGCATTTTCACATACATAAAAGTGCCCCAAGGTGTGGTAAACACTGTCTTTAGTTGATCACCAGGGTGGACTAAAATCTGAATGTACCCTGAATAGCCATCCAGCAAAGAAATTCTTTTAGACCCCACCACCCTTTGTAAAATATGATCCATATTACGTAAAGGGTAGGTGTCCTTAAAAGAAGATTTTTTTAAGTCTCTAAAGTCTATACAAAGCCTAATCTCTCATGTTTTCTTCCTAACTGACACTAGATTAGACATCCACTCAGAATATCTAATAGGGAAAATAATACCAGCTTCATACATTTTATTAATCTCCTTCTCAACCAAAGGTAACTAAACAAGGTTTATTCTGCGCAGCTTCTGTTTGAATGGATTTTGGTTTTCCTTGAGAGGGATTTTGTGCTGAATTATTTCAGTGTCATAGGATTTCAGATCTTCGTAACTCCATGCAAAACATCTAAAAATTCCTTAAACAACTCTATGTATTTGAGTTTAATGTGAGCTGGTAAAGTCTTAGACAGTTTAATCATCTTAGGTTTAAGTTCATTGCCTATATTACATTCTTCAACTTCAGTCTCTATAGGCTCCAGTTTTGGCTTCTTGGCCACATTGTTGAAATCAAACAACTCTTCTAAAGGGGGACAGACCCTTCAACAAATCTTGATTTTCAGACTGTAGAGTCTCTAAATCCTCTGTTTCTACTTCTGCAATCAATTTTGTTTTATTTTCAAGTTTTCTTGACAATATATTTATATCAGCAAGCTCAGGAGACGGTTCTTCTTCACCAAGAAAATTTTCTTCACTATGGCAGTCTGTTTCATAATCTGGATCCGAACTGGGTAGTTCGAATTCATTTCTGAACTGCATGAAGTCTTCTATTTGTTTGTCTCCCTCGAAAACTTGCCAATATTTATCGTTAGCAGGGACAACCAGTCTAAATTTAATCTAAGTTTTACATTCTTTGGTTTCATATGGCGTTAAACATGTTCTAGCTGCAAAAGCTAAGCTGTGGGCCATGTTATTCTTTCTTCTTGGGACAAAAATCAATTAAGACTCCTGAAAAGTTTTTAACAGATCCACGACATCGTTTCGATAGGCCCTAAGTCTTGGGTGATTAGCATTGTATTCCCCGTTGACCTACCTAATGATTAATTTTGAATCCCCATAAACTTTAATTCTCTCGGCTCCTAACTTTTTCAATAGATGTAAGCCTAGAAGAAGGGATTCATACTCTGATATGTTATTCGAACACTGAAAGTTTAATCTACAAGAAAGGATTTCTTTGTGGTTATTTTCAGTGTTGTGTATCCAGACCCCTGCACTAGCATTGCTCCTAGTGCAGGACCTGTCAAAGTACATACTGCATAGAGGACTAGTTTCGGGTTCTTTCGTTTGATTACTGTCCTCTTCAACGAGCGTGCTTTCGGTTTGTTCTTGAAAATCAACACTTTGTTGTATTTGATTTAATTCCTCTAATTTTTCACTATGTTGAGGAATTATTTCTTGACTCTCAAGGTTAAAAAGAAATGGACTAATGATTCGTATCTCAAGACCCATGTTTGGTTTGCTGTAGCTTATGGGTTTAACAAACTATTTAGACATTTCTGTGGTGTTTTCCTCCGCCTCTCTATCGGCCATTAACTTTGTTAAAGTTACTTGTTCACTAAACGATTCATCGTTAAACAGAATAAAAGAATCAATGCATGTATTTACAGAATATAGAGGAGAGTTTTGAGTTCTGTCTTGACTAGTGACCATGTATTGCATATGGGACTCCCTGTAAAGTCTTCTTGTCTGATTGAAAACAAGGATGGTCGCGTAGGTCATGTCCATCTGCATAGTCCCTTGTAACTTAGCCCCCCAAGACCTCGATAACAACATTCCATAATTTGGGGGGATATCAGCCATAACAATATCCATGACCAAACATTTGGCTAGAATTTGGGCTAAGTTAACGCAGAGGTCTTTAATTAAACCCAAACATCTTACTCTGCCAGAGTCAAAGGAGTAAAGGTCTTTATAAGGTCTGGTGATTTCTAGACCCAAGCTCTCCATTACAGCTTTTGGCATTAAATTATGGGAAGCCCCTGAGTCGTGCATAGCATTGTGAAAAATATTGTCATGAACGTTTAAACTTATATAAAAGAGAGGAATAGGTCCCTCTTGATATCTACCTTCAATATTTGGACCAAAAATAAGCTCAAGCTGGTCATCATTAAGATTGACTATGTCACTATTATCCTCTATGTTTAAAGCCTTCAAAATTTGGGTTCTATATACATTTTGGGCAGCCAGTTCAGAGAGAGGAACAAAGATTTTAATTTTGGAAATTTCCTGCTCCAAACTGAAAGGAAATGACTCTTTGAAGTGTTTGTCTCAGCCTTATTAACTGCCATTATGTCAGCAAAATATGTTTGCTGATTTGCTCTATTTACATTTGATAAAATCGTTTTAACAGGAGTACTAGCTGAAGTGTTAGTACTGCTAAGGTCTACACTCTGTTTTGCATTGTTTTGAGTGCTTTTCTCTTTACCTTTATCAGAATTTCCGGCCACTCCTTTGTCCTTTTGTTTTACAATTTTGGGTTTATTTACAGTGTTGTTTTGTGAAGATTTTTCAGAGGTTTTGCTGTTGGGATTTTGTTGATTGGTTTTACTTCTAAGGTCATATTCTTTTTGAGACTCTATGATGACATTCTCCATTTCTTGATAATAACTTTCATCATTATCTCTTTTTTCATCATAAGGTGTGTATAGACCTTGTTTTCTATCATAATGAACCTCAAAGTCATCATTATCTACTCCCAGCATGTTGATATCATCTTCCTCTATTTGCTCATCTGTTTCTTCAACCTCACTTACATAGTTTTGATGAATGGGAGGAGTGATCTGTTGATCATCTTCCCTAGGTCTGTTTGGAGGTTGGTTTCTTCTAAAATTCTGATTCTAGTTTTGATTTTTGTTTTGAGGAGCAGTTTGGTTTTGACTTTCTTGTGCTCTCTCAAGGATGCTCATTTTCTTCATCATCTCCTCCATCATTCTTTCCATCTTTGAGTTGGAAGTAGAAGGTGTGGAATCTTCTCTAAAGGATACTCTCTTCTCATTCTTTATTCTTGCTCTTTTCTCCATTAAGTTAACTTCCACAGCAAGAGCCCCTTTTTGCATATCTTCAAGAGTTAGAGGATCTCTTTCTCTCAGCTGATAGGCCATTTCAGGGTCAAACCCTTCAAGAAACTTTTTTAACGCTGAGCCTTGTGGAGGTTTTAAATCTGGGGGAAGGGAATTATACACACTATTAAATCTAGTGCAATAATCTTTTACACTTTCCCCAGTGTTTCTGTGGAGGTTTTTGTAATCAAAAAGGATTTGAAGAGGATTTTTCCTTACTTCCCATTTGTTTAGGAATGTTTGATGGAAGGCTTGGAGATCATTTATACTATGGTGGGTTAGGCCTTTAAACCATTTTCTTACTTCTCCCCCCAAACTCTGAGCAAATAGTCTAAGTTTGACAGAATCATCATCAATTTCATTTCTGTCAAAGTAGTCATTCATTTTATCCACATGTTGTGATGCAGTTGTAGTATTGCTGGCATCATACAATGGTATTTTGGACTGATAGTCCTGTGGTAGATTGACTAAGGGAATAGGAAGGACTAAGGGAGCATACCATGCTGCCATGATATGTGGTGGGGGTGGATTTACAAGAGGTGGATTAACAAGAGGGAAAGTGGGTTGAAGTGGAGTGGTTTGGACAGTGGATGTTTGGTGAAAAGATGTGGATGGAACAACAATAGATTGTTGAGTTGATCTTGGATGAGAGACACCTAAATTCTAAAGGAAGTGTAAATCAGGTGGTGTTGTTTCTCTACTACTAGGATGTTCACTTGTTTCCGGGGATGAAAGTGAAGACTTAGAATCTAGCTGAATTATATCATCAAACGACCTAGTTCTAAATGGATTTCTTAAGTCAACTTGAGATTGGTGTAGAGCTGTAAGGTTTTCAGGAACTGAATTAGCTCTCAAGGGTGATCTGAAAACAGTTGAAAATTTTATTTTAGGAGACTTCCTAAGGATACTTTCCGGGTTATCAACTATCTCAGGTGGGTTTGGGTCAGGGTAGGCTCTAGTATGAATCTTCGTAGGAGCCACTATGATGTGTTTTTCAGACCCAACTAAACAAGAACAATTTTAACTAGATATGACAATCTTTAAAAGGTTAAATGATCTTTAAACAAGAAAATTTTAATCCTAAAAACCTCTAATTGAGTTTAAATGATGTTGCAAAGATAATGGTTCTCCCCAGTGGAGTCTTAAGGTCTATTCAGGATTGTGGAGTCGCCAAGTGGAAGTTTTTAGCTCTTTTGGAGGTAAAAGGTTTTATGGTCCACCACCATGTTTATTAAATACCAATCTAAAATATTTTTGGGTTTTCTGAGTTTTTTTCAGTCCTATTGGTTCTAAGAGTGTCCTAACTCTGTTTCAAAACTTAGCTACGGTTATGAGACAAATACAGTATACTCTTATGGCTAAGCTAGCTGATCTATCAAGGTTAGATAAAATATTATAAGAATCCTAGGGTCTGCCTAGCTTGTCACCGATTCAAAAAAATTTCATCATGATTACTGTTTGCTTGGTAGTGCTTGAAAGGGCTACTTTTACTCACAAGGTTTTATGAAGTACTTAAGGGATCCTAAGATGAAATTTGACTCAGGATCCCCAGTGGAGTCGCCAGAAGATGTTAGCTCCCTGTAATTAACAAGATTGGCAAAGTCCAACTGCAGGGAAAACACTTATTTCAACCACTTTGGGATTCTAGGATCTAGCCCTCCTGAATCTGGAGAGGGATCTCTCCAATAAAGTGCAAAGATTGATTTATCTTTGAAAAGCTTTTGGGTGATGATATTAGGCTAGTTATGAAGACCGAGGGTTCTGTTTTGTTTTGGATGGTTGAGCATGATTATCATTTGGGCGGAAAGTCCTAAATGGAAAGAGTTTCAAAGGTGTGAAGTTGCAAGAAATCGGAACAAGTTTTGGCTAAAAAGATAGATATAACGCTGGTTTTTAGTCCATTGGGCTATGGAGTCATAATAGGGTTTAATTGAAACAAAAAGGTTCAAGAGTGCTCCATGGGGCAAGTCATCTATGTCTAAGGATCTCTTTAGAGTTGATTCATGGAATGAAATGATACAATAAGAAGGGGAATTTAAACAAATGAAGAACAAAGAGCAACCTAAGATCAGGTAAGTACTTTGAAACTATCCTGCTTTTGGCATACACTTAAGAAAGACATAAAAGTAATCTAAGATCTGGTAAGTACTTCGAAACTAGACAGCTTTTGATGCACTTTCAATAGAAAAAAAAATTAAACACAAAGGGAAACTTTAAAAGCAACTGTTGGATAAGAAACTAGAGGACAGGGCTCACCATAAACTTCCCTAGCTCTGCTTTACTTGGTAAAATTTCAAGACAAACACACAAGATAACAAAGAATGGTCTAAGATCAGGTAAGGACTTTTAGCCTAGCCTGCTTTCAACACACTCTTAGGGAAACTTTCAACTAGTTTTTGGGGATAAAACTAAAGGACAGGGCTCACCATTACTTCCTTAGTTCATCTCTACTTATCATAAACTGAAAATAACATTCAAGAACAACATTCAGCTGAGACAGTAGGACGAGGGAACGCCAGCATTACTAACTGCTTAAATTGAATTAAATCATTCCTAAACAACACAATCTATAAGAAAACATATAGATAAAGTTTATCAGTCAGAGAAGGGTACTGATATACAGTAAATCCTAACTCTATGCTTTCTGTTATTTATCAGAGAATATGGACAAAGCGGAAATAGAAATAAAATAACAATTTACAATAAGAAATAACATCACTGTCGACATAGACCAGGATCCCATAGATCAGCTTGTGTTGATGCTTCAAACCAGTTACAACTTTAAGTCCAGTGTTTCAGTTCAAAAATGATCTTCACTTCTCAGACTAACTTATTTAATCACAAGCAGAGCTTCAAGAGACCATGAACACTATTTACAACTAGAAGTTTCAAGCTCAAGTATATTTCAAAGTTCTGCAACCAACGCCTACAATGAACTCCTCAATGAGATTTTATAGAAGGATGAGGAGGTCGAAAGAGAAAAGATTTAAGGTTTTAATTAATACAGATTTAGTACTTCTCAGCCTTTGAGGGGCTCAATGGAGAAGTTTACAGATATTTGTCTTTATTAATTGTTTTACATTTAAGAGTTAAGCTCGGTGGGAGCTTTTGCTGAATTTAAGGCTATGTTTAATGATATAATAACTCTGCTGATATTTTTTGCATTAAGTTCCTTTGGTAGAATTAACTATTCGGTTACGTTGAGGCAAATATATTATTTTCTGGTCATTACTCGGCCTCTATTGAATGCTGTGAAGCCACAGGTGGCAATCTGGTAGCTGAGAGGAATCAATTTGCCTCTTATGTGGCAGTGGATGCTCTCTGTCTGATAGATATTATTGATTTTTCCTTAAATCTATTTAATTGAATAGATTAGGCTTTTGATTTTGATCTTAGTCGTAATCTATTCAAACTGTGTAATTCAGCTTCAATTCTTCATTCTTGGCTTGACTTAATTCTTCAACGCTGATACTCTTTGGTTTTGATTTAATTATCTGTGTCTTGTTGATGTGTAGGTGCCGCAAAGGGCTCATATGGCATCAATTCCCATGAAGAATTGATGAAACGTGACTTTGAAACCTTTGGAATGATCTTTCTATATGCACAAAGGCATGGGGGATTGTCATCCCCAGCCTTCGATTTTCCTTTGATACAATGGAAAAACCATATAAAACCTGCAAAAGTACATAAAACAATTAATAAATCCTGCATATTGGGTAAAAATGCTTTGGAGGCTTTGGTTTGGAGCGTGACCATTGGATGAATGCATCCAATGACGGAGATTTGATGCGGAGGTCAAAAGGAGGCGGTTTGGAAGAATGGAGCATATGATTAAATCCGGGACATAGATCTGATTTGATCGACGGTCGAGATGAATTGGGGCAATAATAATGTGAAGGGGTCACATATACTATTGTTATGGCAGAAAATGTGAAAAATACAAAGGAAAAGGGGAAAAATATATTTTGGCAGAAAAAAAACATTGAAAATGGAATTTGGGGTTTTCGAATGGTCGTGGGCCATTAGATCAGTTCGGCCCTAGGAGATCAATGATCAGGATGATCTATGAAGGCCCTTTGGTAAAGGCAGAGGGTGATAGTCAAAGGCCAAATTAGATTTGAGCCGTTGATCTGCAGAGATCAACGGCGGGGGGCGTAAGCGATATAACACAATATAAAATGAGGAAAGTGGTTTCGGAGGGCAAAACAACTGTTTTCGCGTGATGAAAAGGCGGGTTAGGCAGTATTGCCTTTTTTAACGCGTTATGCATTAGGAGGCGACACGTGTCTTTTGAAAACAACCTATATCACGTAATTTTTGAGAATTAACCTCCGCGCTTAAACTTACGCGAAAACGAGCGTGAACCGTTAGATCTGGGGTCTCAGATCCGACGGCGGAGAGCGAGCACGATATTGGATAGATGCGCAGGTAGAAGCGGAAAGGGAAGTTTCATTCTGAGCCATTAGATCAAAGATTAAACGGCTAAGATTAGATCTGGAGGGAGGCAGGACCCACAGGGGTCGGGCCTATCAAGGTTAATATGAACCGTTAGATGTACAGGATCAACGGTGGAGATTTGGTCTGGGTTGAATAAAATAATACAAAGGCGGAGAAAGGAGTTAATATGGGCCGTTTATCTACAGAGATCAATGGCCAGGATTTGGCCTAAAACATTATGAAGTGGGTATATGATTTTAAACCAAAGTCGAGAAATGAAATCTAGATCGTCCGATCTAGACACATGGACGACCCAGATGCCATCGGAGGCATGCGATCGGCGGGGGAAGAACTCGAATGGCGCCGATATGACTGAGTGCTAGCCATCGATCTGAGGATTAGATCGACGGTGAGAAATGAGTCGGAGGATCGCCAATCGGGGAGAGGTAAATATAATATGAAATGCGCCCTTTGAATTTTGTCGATGCGATACTGCGCGGTCCGTTGATTGGTCTGGGATCAACGGTGGATATTGTTTCAAATCATGCACCAGCAGAAACCCTTTAATACATATAAAAACCAAAAATTAATGAAATACAAAGGTTTTGGCTATCGGGTGGGTTATATATATGAGGCTGGCGCCCGTATGCGGGTCCTTTGGATGTATGGAGAGCAAAGGCCCCGAGCTTTATTTATAAGGGCCAATCACATCGGAAGCACGGTGCGGGCTTTTCAATCTACCCATTTAGAATTTTCCGATGTGATTGGCAATTCGGGATTTTAACTCTTGGTCCCGGGTGTAGGTTTATATGGAGAGAAGCAGAGGGTGGGGGTTTATACAACGGGGCTTAATCGCATTGGAAAAATGATGCGGGACTTTTCAATCTACCCATTTAAAATCTCTGATGCGAGATTAAAGGATCGTTGATCGGGGAAACAAAATCAACGGTCTGTTTTCATTAAATAACATTTCACCGGCGGGTTTAATGCAAAACATAAGGAGAAGGGGTTTTTATGTTTTACAAAGGAAAAATATGATCAGGAGGGTTTATACAATATGTTAAGCGCCCGATTACGGGCCCAAGGGTTATATGAAGCGGCAATGGGATCGGGACTTATAAACAAAGGAGATCATCAAATCATAAGACTTAATACAACCAAAAGACTTGTGCACTCTGATATTTCCGACGCGATGAGCACTTTGGCCTTCAACTCTTGGTTTTTAAAAGAAAACAAAGGATCGAGAGTTTACATACAAAGGGCCAGTCGGCATCGGACTTTCAAATAACAAAAAGACTTGCGTTCGATGGAAAATCCCAATTGCGATAAGAGCTTTATGGGTATAGCGCCTGGTTCTAGGGCACAGGCATATGTGGGGAAGTGGTTAGGACTTAGCCCAAAGGGGCTTAAGCCCATAGTCAAAAAACTTATTTTTTATGAAAATTTTCACAGTTTTTGATGGATTTGGGGGTTTCGGCAAAGTTTAAAAATGAGTTTTAAACTTTGTAAAGAGGACCTTATGAAGGGGAAAGGGAGAAAAATGGAAAATAGAGGAATTCCATGCGGAATAAAAAGGGTAAAAAATGAAGGTCAGTTTGAAGTGAAAGGAAGGGAGAAATGGTGTTTTACAACAATCTTTCTCTATGAAATCAGCAGAATTTCAGAGTTTGAAATGGAAACAGCAGTGAAGATTTAAACACAGGGCATGATGTCTTCATGATTCTTCAAGAGATAAAAATTTTAGCAATAAAATTGTTTCTTGAAGGCTCCAAAAATGATTTAGCCACCTTTTTATATAACAAATTTTATAGGTGGCTAACACAATCATTCACATGTAAAGCTATTTGTAACTACTACTTATAGTGACAAAGTTTTCCAATATTTACTGGAGAAAGTACTTTTGTTGGCAATAATTTTTTCAAACACATTCTTTCTGCTAAGATCCTATGAATTCAAAAATTTTAGTTTTTTTTATTGTTCTCTTCTAACTAGATATGTAACATAGCATTGAATATGGGGCATCCCTGAAAGAAATTTGAATAGGGGTTAAAGTTATTTGAAGGAAGTGTTTTACCTGGTTGAAAAGGATAAAATATCTTATGAGAATGTGTGTATGATTGGAACTGTGTTAATGCATTTTACCGAAGTCTTGTTTTTATTTATTATATTCCATAGTTTTTTGTTAAATTGTCATGAAACTTCCTTGATTAAAATATTATTTTATTATTTAGGCATTGAAATGCACCTAAGCTCGAGAATTTACTTGAATTACGCTTTCATTTTTTGTTAAAAAACCAAAAATGAGAAACTTTGTATCATAAAAGTTCTAGCAAAAGTACAAAATACTACTGCCCATAGTATTCAAACGAAATAATCACGTCTCATATGTTGCAAAGAAAAACTTGCAGAGATTCAAAGTTGTACATCCCATAATTCCTTAGGTATACAACTTAAAACCACATAATATTCTAGTTACTTTACTAAACATAGATATTAGCGAAAAAAATTATGAATGTTGACTTCTTCTTGCCCATTATTGGAAGGAAAGGAGTTTGGATTTCCAAAATCAATGTCTTTCATCATTTGGTGAAATGTTTCTCCCTCCCTAGAATCTTTTTTCACTGAATTTGTTGACATCCTATGGTTATAAGATACAAAGTGAGAGCCTTTACTAAGGATGATAACCATATTTTTCAAGAATCAAGATATTACATGTTGCCTCAAATACATTGATTTTTTGTGTTTCCTAGTCCACAATATTCATAATTATAATATTTTGTGTAGTGCATTGGGGTTCATTTTCATTTACTTTAGAAGTCACTTGAAAAATAGAATATCTGTTGCATTATATGGACTTTTCATGTCTTTGAAGAACCCTTTTAAACTCTTGGGCTATAGTATAATCCATTAGTGTGACACTCAATAAAATAACTTTGAGATAGTAGTTTTTGCAGCTCAAGTTGTTGCACACAAATTGTCCAGATGTAACCTTGATTCAAACACACAAAACAGAGCTCCCTGCTTTTCAAATAACACAACAGAACACTAAATGTGTCAGGAGAGCATAGCTTTTTGAAGCCAATATCGAGAATATCATAGTGAGTAGTGCCCAATAAGAAGTGCAGAACCATACCCCTAGTGGAGAGAGTACATGAAACCAAGATTTAACAAATAGTTAGAAGTAAAACCTAGAGAACCAAAAGGGTTTGTGTGAAATAAGAATCCACAAGTGGAAAGGTATTGAAAATAAATGAGCAACCGGAATGGTGGGAACAAACACTATGCACTCTTGGATTTTGGGGGAAAAAACAAAGGAATGCACATTGAACATGCCTTGTTAGTAAGCCCAACAACAAATTATAGCATACCAGCTAGACAAGCAGAGGGAATCTTATTGGGATAATTATTGGTTGAATAAAATTTCTCCATGTTGTATCTTAAGAGACAATCCCTTGGCTGTGGTAAGGAAGACAATCCCTTGGCTGTGGTAAGGAATCAATGCTTAAGACATTTTAGAAATATATTTCACAAAACTGATAATATCAGATGGTATTTGTTTAGTATCCTTGGAAATTAATTCTTTAATACCCTCAATAATTTGATATAATGAAATACTTCACAATGCCATTAACTTTTTATATTTGAGGGAAAAGAATAACTAGAAGGGAAACTCAAAATGATATGCTAAAAAACAGAATCTATCACTTTAAATTTCAGAAAACTTTATGTAGAAAGAATAGTTGGAGTGAAGGAGCGCATATTAAGGTTATTTAACTCTTACTTATAGGCGTAATAAAGAGATTGAAAACTAGTTTACTTCACTTCATTCAAAGAAGAATAAGCAGAGAATGAAACTGGAAAGACAAATCAACATCAACAGATGCAGGAAACTTGTTCTTCTTTCATTAATTTATCATAAAATTAAGTACAAAATTTGCAGTCATCCAGAGGTCCAAAACTCGAAACCTTCCTCTTTCTTTCTCATTTGTTTAAATAAATACAAAAGCAGTTTGTAATTGTTGTAACTTCTTGTAACTACTCAAACTACCTAGAACTGTGTAAACTACCTATTACATTGTAATTAAAAACTTCATTACAACATCGCTCTCTTAACAAAAAGGTAAATAAAACTAAAAGTATCAATCTATTTTTTGAATCTAGATTTGACTGGCTGTCACTATGTTTCCCTGATTTTTTTGGTGTGTCCTCCTGAGGTGCTGAGGTGTCATCCAGTGAATCAGTCATCCATGCTCTACACTTTTTTCCAGATTTCAATGTTGGCTTTGGGAGAATTGACCAACTTGTGATACTCTAATATGATGGCAGTGATCCTGTTGAAAGTGGGCCTTTCTGTGAACAAAGTCTTTACCATCCATAACAATTGAAAATGCCTTTATAATAAATTGACAACTATATCTCCTTTCAAGATTGCAATTTTCTCATGGCTATTATCAATATTGCTCTTTGCTATCACTAATAGAGGCTCATATGAATACCATGATATAAGACTACCTTTCAGATCCCAACATGATGGCAACCTTACTCTAGTCCTTTTGTCGAATATATTATCAAATCTGTTTACATCCTGTTTAATTTTTGTCAATTTCTTCTCTGCCGACTTCCTACAAGAAATTTTCACAATCAACTTATTTATCTCTAGAAAAAATAATGTCCTATCTTCGATTTCATTTTCCTCCAGCTCTTGATCTATCTTGGAATTGATAAAATCAATGAATTTCTTTGCCCATAAAGCTCTGTTTAAAGTCTTCTCTTTGTCAGCCACAACAAGTTCTTATAAATATCTGACTATGCTCTTTTCCTCTGACACAATTATCAAGGACTCCCAAGTTGTTTTCATGACTTCAATGATTGTTTTCAACACAATATCCTTCAATTGAATCAAAGTTACGTTTCCTTTCATTTTTTCTTTAAGATTCTTGATTTCATCATAAGCTGTCTGGCAATCTGATTTATACTTATTGACTTCTCCTTCTTTGGCCTGCATTATCATCATCGATCTGTCAAGGTCACTCTGAGACTTTTTAAGATCCATATTTTCCATATTTAACTATTGCTCAGCTGGGACAATCTTGTTGCTAGATCATCAGTTCCAGATGACATGACTATGGTGCAAAAATGAGAATAAATTTGACTCTGCAAGTTAAATACATACTAATTTAATTTAGAAATATCTTCCTATTTCTGCAACAACTATTGTAAAAGAATTTCCTTTTCTTTCTCTACCTCTGCTACCTCTACTACCTTTGCATGCTCTCCAGTAGGTAACTTTATCTTGTTCTTCAATACATTGATCTCTGATTCAACACTTTGTAATAACTTCTGTACAAATGATTTATCATTGGGACCCACTCCATTCTTTACAATTATCTTCTTTAACTCTTCATTCTGAGTTGAAAGAGCCCTAGAATTAGCCTTCTCCAATTTTACCTACATGATCAATTTTCCTAACATATTTTCTACCTTATGAGCAGCTGCACTTGTTTTAGTTTGGTAATTAACAATCAATTGGCCTGTTTGCATATGAAAATTAACTTTGTCAAGTAAAGGGATATTATTAGCATCAACAATTAAATTAACAATTTTAAAACTGTTGGATAACCCTACTATCATTTGATATGGGTGAGAGAAATCAATATTCAACTGGTCCCTTTCTAACTCCATAACAGTCAACAATCTGGTTTGGTCAGGAGTAATCTGATACTCAGCTTGAGCCTCCATACTAGCTTTAATATTTTGATTCTTTTCTGCAATTTGAGCGAAAACTTACTTGATAAAAGGAACTTGATCCTGAACAACTCCATTTATTGACGGTGAAGATGGTGCATTCTGAGCATATCCTAATTGAAGAAGGAAACCAGGCTAGGTGCTTGGTATTTCTTCAGTCAATCTAGCTCTCTTCTTAGCTCTTTGTTCTTCATCTTCAGAATCAACATCTTTCTCTTTGCTTCTTTTGCTTAATTTTTTAGAAATGACTAGAGTCTGAATGTTGGAACTATCAGAGTCTGCAAAAAATTTGTTAGCTAACTTCTCTACTTCAGGCCTACTTTCATGAATAAAAGCAGAACAACCATTTTCAACCCTTTTATTAGAGATTACCTTCTGAGGATCATAAGCCCATTTCTCACCTAGTAACAAGTGCATGTTTTCTAACATTCTCTTAGCGTCATTTGCTGCTTTCCTCATATTCACTATGAATGGTCCCATATACATAGGCAACTTAAATAAATGACCTTTCTTCATTGGAAAAAAATGTACTTGATCTACATTCAGACTCTGTCTAATGAACTCCAAGGAAAACAATCTCATGGGGACAAAGATTGGTAATCTATAAGGCTAAATCCCAACTCCATATAATGTAATTTCTGAATGGTCATCATACACAAACCAATCCCAAAATTTACAATTAACACTCCTGGGATTTTGGCAGAAAACATGGAGGAGGAACTCCATTCAAAACCTTATAAGAAATTGGCTTGAAATAAGCAGCAAAATCAAACATCCCTCCTTCATCTGGTTCATTTCTTATTATATCTATCCAGAATATTACTCATTGTATTTTATTATTTGCATCCATAATATTTAGCCCCAAATCTAAAAATTATTCTACATTTTGATACAAGAATAAATAAGTGATTAGTGAAGGAAACTTGAAAGACCTGGTAAGTGACAAGCTCATAAGATGAATGTTAACGTTATCTTGCCAATAGGAGGCAATATCTAACACCACGTTAGGCTTCATAATCAAGGCAAATAACCGAAGCACTAACCTATCAATTTGAGCGACATCCTCCTTTCCAAGTATCCTTGATAGAAATTGTAGTACTGGCTTGATTTCTGCATTGAAAATATCCAATGGGAACTCGTTATCATCTACTGAATTTTTATTTTTCTTCCAGCGTCAAAAAGAAGATAATTTGTGTAAACTCCTATCCTGCAAGATTGTCATAAAATGTTGCCAATGATTCTTAAGTGAACTGGACATAAGATTTAGACTTGGGATAAAAAAGGGCTTGACAGACTAACTGAGCTGTGACTTGAAGATCATTCTCCCCTAAAAAATTCATCACAAAACATTTGCCAGAATATAATGAAAACACTAACCAATGCACAAATTCGGGAAAAAGATGGGTTTTAGGAACATATGCAGACAAAACACCAGAATTGACCATGGCTGAATAAATGGGAAAATTTTATAATTCAGAAGAACTTTTTGGTATAAGGGAAAATTCTCAATGGTGCAGACAATATCTCTAATGTCTTGCTCAATGTCCATGAGAGGGATATGGCTAGAAGATCCAGACAAAGATGACTTCTTAGCCATGCAATATTGCAGGGTGGTGAACAATTAGATGTAGAGGTAAGAAATTACTGTGACTAGGACAACTTTTTGAACAATTGAGAATGAAAACCAATAAGGAGAAAATAAGAACTTCAACAACTTATATAGATGGAGCGGAGCTTTGAAAATTAATGCTATTTCAATGCATGATCGGACAAGTAACAAAAATATGATGCGACAAATGAGCTATCTCCTAGCTGGCTGCATACATCACTATGGGGGTATTTTAGGGTACAACACATCCAACGGGATGCTGCCCCTGCAGTAATCGTGAACCATCGATCTCGATCAGCGGCTGCTCAATGGAGTCAACTGTGGAGGCACCACCTCTGCTAAACTGCAGGCTATTTGTGCCTGCAAGTTTATTTTTATCTTCATTAACTTGAATTTCCTTTAATCTTGCCTGACAATTAGCACGGGTGTTAATTCTACAGTCGGTCCCACCTTCACATGCTTTCGAACAACAAAATAATCGACTGACACATAAAAATGAAATTATTTTCTGGCATATGAAAGATTATATTTTGTCATATTTTCTAAATATATGTTTTTTTTGTATTTTGAAAAATATAATAAAGAAAAGGAAAATGAGCCACAACATCTAGCTCCACCTGGGGATAATGTTTTTTGCCACGAAACACTAATAATCGTAGATTAGTGCCTTCACCTTGGGCATGGAGTAAAATACTATTTGGTGATATAAAAAATGGATAGTCTGGTATTTACAATGATGAATTACTGTATTTTAGTGTTGGAAATAATGCTTTAAATATTGCCCATTCACAGGCAGTTGCAAAGATTCTCCATCTAGATCTTCTGGGATGAAAGTGTTGTTTTACCTACCTTTAGTAACTCTGTATGGACCATACCAAAGAGGGTCAAACTTGCCAAGATTCCCCTTTTCTTGTCTTCTGGTGTCCCATATTAATACCAAATCCCCTGCTTGGAAGAGGATTTATTTTTCTTTTCTATCAAATATAGACTTCATCTTTGCTTGATAAGAAATCAAGTTATCCTTGACTTTTTTTCTATTTTCACTTGACTCACTTACTTTTTTCAATCTTCTCACCAGAGAATTAGGTTCTTCCTGAGCTTCTTGAAGGAAATAAATCACTGGTTTGGCCAACTGAGTAGGAAATAGTGCTTGAGTTCCATAAAACAATTCATAGAGAGACTTACCAGTAGATCGTCTAGTAGTTACTCGAACTGCCCAAAGGGAAAACTTCAACTTCGAATCCCAGTCCTTCTAATTTTCGATGATTGTCTTCTTCAAGATTCTGACCAATGTCCTATTTGAAGATTATGCCAATCCATTTCCTTGGGGATGATATGTTGTGGAATGTGATAAAATTACATTTTATGTTTGACAGAAATTAATGAATTGAGAAAAGTTGAATACTTGAGCATTATCAGTTACAATATTGACTGGACACCCAAATCTGCTGAAATGTTCTCCTCCAGAAAGTTCATCACTACTTGGTCGTTTGCCTTTTTAGTGGGTATTGTTTCAACCAACTTCGTGAAGTAATCAGTGGCAGTTAGAATCCACTTGAACTGTCCACTTTATGGTGGATTTATTTCCACAGTAAAATCCAAACCCCGTTTCTTGAAAGGTTCTTCTATGAATAATGGGATGAGAGATAATGGAGAAAGTCCTTTCTTTTCAACAAACAACTAACATTTATGAAAATTTTTGACCAATCTATATACATTTGCAAACAGGGTGCGCCAATAGAAACATGACTTGAGAATTTTATGAGTAGTGACCTGCCAGATATAACGACTTCTACATAGAATTTCATGATATTCCCTAATGACTTCAATATATTCACCCTCAGTTGAACATAAGAGAAAAATATCAGCAGGATCTTTCCATTGTAGCTTTTCTTATGATATTAAATATGGCTAAGATTTGACCTTGAGAGCTCTATATTTTGTTCAATTTAGTGAAGTTGGACAAGAAAAGAACCACAATTAATGAAAAATATATTTATACCAATCCGAACACAATTTTTTATTGAATACCTGTTTTGGACTTATTCTGATCCTCTTCATTGACAACTCCATCTACTGGTGCCAAAATATTAATTCCCAATACTTGAAAATTTGTTTCTATCAACAAATTTTCTAAACCCTATCCCTTGACTAACTTTGTGGGTTTAATTTCCAAATCATACTCCTTGATTTTCACTATCCATTTTCCTCTTTTTCCTTCAACATCACTTTGAACCAGCACGTATTTAATAACAGAATTAGGGACATAAGCAATTATTTGGGACTATAAAACATAAGTCTTGAAAGCTTTGAGTGCTTTGAACAATGCATACACTTGTTTCTACAAAATGTTGTACTTGAGCTCAGCATCTCTGAGAACTTTTCTGAATAATTCCACTCGCTGCTCCTTACTATCCTCATTTTTATGCACAACACGACAACAATAGTAGTGTTATATGCAAATGAAAATATCTGAAAGGAGTTTTGATAATCTGGACTAAATAGAACTAGAGCTTCTTGTAGTGCCTCCTTTATTATAGCAAATGCTTCTCTTGATTCCTTATCCCATTTCACTTTTGAATTTTTCTTCAACATGTGTGTTATATTTCTCATAAACTCAACATAATTTGGCACAAAGCTCCTTAGAAAGTTTAATTTTCCCAAGAATATCTGAATATATTTCTTGCTTCTAGGTAAAGGAATTGTCTAAATTGCTTCCACCCTTGCTGGATCATTATTTACTCCTTGTTTTGAAACTATGTGAGCCAATAGTTTACCTTATTCTAAGGCAAATAAATATTTCTTGGGATTTAGTGACAGACAAAAATTTCTGCACTTTTGAAAGGTATTTTGTATATGGTCCAAGTGTTCATCATCTGAACCCAAGTAAACAGTTACTTCATCCAGATATATAACCACATATTTGTCACCAACAAACGCTATGTCCATGGCCCTATGAAATGTTGCACCTGCATTCATAATACCAAATGGAATTTTTGCAGACAAGGTGCCCCATGGGGTCCTGAAAGCTATCTTCTCCTGATCTTCTTTTTCAACTGCCACCTGATTATACCTAGAGAATCCATCAACCATAGACATATTGTAAGATCCTATGACCTTCTGTAAGACATAATACATTTTCGGCGAAGGATAATTATCTTTTAGAGATGACCTGTTCAAATTCCTGAATTCCATACACAATCTTATTTCTCGATTTTTATTCCTCACAGGAACCAGATTAGAAACCCAATCTGAATATCTGAGAGGGACTATTATTTTTTATTGCAACAATTTATTCACTTCTTTTTCAATTGGAGCTAAAAGTAATGGATTAATCTATCTAAGTTTTTGCCTGTGTGGTTTGATCCCTTCCTTTAATGGGATCTTATGTTGTATTATGCTTTTATCATATATTTTCAAGTCCTCATACGACCAAGAAAACACATCCATATACTTATTAAAAATATCAATGTACCTTTCTTTATAATTTTTGGGAACACCTTTGAATAGTTTCACCATCTTTGGCTCCTGCTGGCTTTCCAAATTACAGTCTTCCATCTCTTCCTCTTGATTGATTTTATTTGAATTAACAACAACATCATTACAATCAGATAATATTTCAAGGGGAACTAATCCTTTAGGAAGTACATTATCTTTTAATTGGATAATTTTTTGCTCACCTATTGACTGCTTAAGATTTATTATCTCTCCTTTCTTCTCTGTCTGTTATTATTCTTGATCTATCTCAACATCTTCAAAATTTTCAATCATTGTCAAGAAACGATTTATTTTGTCATCATCTTCAAACACCTGCCAATGTTTCACATTATTAGGAATAGAGGGCCTGTGTCTAATTTCAATCTCATAGCTTAATATTGGATTCATAGGTGGATTGAAGGTGCTAGTTGCAACTGCTAAAAAATCTTCCAACCTATTCTCCTCCCTTAGAATGAACTGGAGATTGAAGGCTTCAAAATAGTTCTCAATCAGATCCAAAAATTCATTCCTATATGATCTTAACCTCAGATGCTTGGTTTGACAAATATTTTTAATTTTCCTTATAATTAATTTAGAATCACCAAAAATGAAAATACACCGAATTCCCATTTGTTTATCACTTTGAAGACTTAAGGTCAAGGCCTCACACTTAGCTACATTATTGATTGAATCAAATTCTAACTTAAAATAAAAAGGCACAAGGTTACCTTCCAGAGATACCAATAAGAATCCAACTCCTGTGCCATCCTTGGAGTAGGCACCATCAAAATAGCATTTCCAAATCTTCTTTGAATATAGATCATTATGTACAATTACTGAAGAGAGTTGTTTCTCTGTGTCTTTAGCAAATTTTGCATCCTCATGCAACATAAAACATGAAAGGTCTTCTTTTTCTTGATTATAAATGGGGGAATTACCTGCATCTTTCTTTGTGGTGGTTTTCACAAACCTTATTTCTCTATACAATATCCTTTCTTACCCATTGAAGACAAGAATGATAGCATAAGTGAAATCTAATTTTAAAACTCCTCCCAAATTTGCTCCCCAAGATCTTGACAAAAGCATTCCAAATCTGGCTGGAATATCCGCAACCACTACATCCATAACCATAGTTTTTGCTGGAATCTGTGCCAAAGATACTACCATATATTTAATTAACCCAACACATTTCACCCTCTTGGAATCAAATGAGTACAGGTCCCTGTATGGTTTAGTGAAATGAAGTTGCCTTCACTAAGTGGGCCCGCAGGCAAATTTTTGGCGCAAAGTCTATTTTTAGACATATGGAGCATGGTCCAGGGGTTGCGGTATGTTATTCTTGGAGTATTGGTCATGTTGGTAAAAATAGATGGACCTCTGTTTTTGGACCTATAGGTCGAAGTCTATTTTTAGACTGCCTATCCTAAAAATAGGGAAGTCAAATATTATTTACCCTTAATAATATTTGGACTCTAAACTTCAGTTTACTCTCTTGGAGCACTTCAGTTCGAGCTACAGAAGTGGCTCATGCATATGACAGAGGAATTACACTATTCCTAAGGGTTTGGTGAGCTCATGAATGGTTGCCTTCAGTTAGGACTTCAGTGGCAGAAGTTTGGTGGAGTTGATGAGACAGTTGGTGGAGTTGTGTTCGGTTTAACTTAGTTGAACTAGTTGAGATTAGTTTAACTAGCTAATCAACTAGTAATGAGTGGAGTGAATTAAACATTATTTAATTCATTAATTAGTAACTCATTATTCAACTCAAGAACACATCAATTCACTACAGTGCATGGACAGTTCAGTGGAGACCAGTGAAAGAGGTAGATGAAAGGGTGAGTACAGCTATCAGTTGTGACATCAGTTGTGCATGAGATTTGCACCACACTTGGAGGAAATTGCCCATGATGATTGCGCTATCAAGCCAAGGAGATTCGAACCTTGGATCTCTATTTAGACAAGCCATGATTGCGCAATAGAGGCAGGAAATTAGTGGATGTGTTTTGAACCCGTGACTTGTTCAAAACCAAGCTAGTTTGTGTGTAACTTCATGAGATAGTACTGAGTACTTGTGAGGAGTATTGTACTGAGTTTTTTACATGTTTTCTCCATTATAATATACACAATAGCTGCGGGGTTTTCAGCTATAAGCTTTCCCCATACATACTGTGTTAATGTGTATGATGATTTGATGTGCTATCGCTTGTTTTATTTCCACATGTGTGATGATCTGAGTGGAAGAGATTATGTGTTGCATATGAATTCAAATTGATATGTGATCAGGATAGTCTCGGTGGATAATTGATCATTATTCAGAAAATTTCTACATGGTATCGGAGCTATTGAAGCAGAGATTGATCATCATAGTGATTACAAACTTATTTCGGTAGACAGAGTCTGCATGCGGGCCAGGTAGCCTCTGGATCCATCCTTTCCTTTGAAAGGTGATATATCTAGTAAATTCCCCTGCAGTCGATCTCTGTGCTAGAAATAATTTGTTCTCACAGATCAAGAGCGGTTGAGCTTTGAGTTGGAATTCGAATTTTGCAGCAGTTTTGTGTTCTTGGTGCCGGAGTTGAAAATGTCTTTCAACGGTTTGCGACTCGAATATGCACTTGAAGGTAGTTCGAATTATGTTGCATGGAAGGATCGCATGGAGGCAGTATTAGAAGATAATGGACTGAAGGAGTTCATAGATACGGATGTCCAAAAGCCCACTGATCCTGCTGAAGTCAAAGCTTGGCAAAAGAAGATGGCGAAATGTCGAAGGATCCTGTTGGAGGGCGTCAAGGATCATATTGTATCCAGCCTGCATGGAAAGGATTCTCCATATTTAATGTGGAAAGCTTTGACGGATCTATTCCAGAGTAAGAGCAACCAAAGGAAGCTGGTGCTCAAAGATAAGCTCAGAAACATCAAGATGGAGAAAGGCGACAATATCGCCAAATACCTCACGAAGTTCACTCAATGCAGAGATGAGCTGGGAAGTGTGGGGGTGACTGTCGAAGATGAGGACATGGTGGACCTGGCTCTCCTTGGTCTTCCGAAGGCTTGGCATTCATATCAAGATAGTGTCAATGGTTGGGAGAAGTTGCCGGGGTGGGAGCGCCTTTGGGCGGATCTCATGCAGGAGGAGATAAGGAGGACTACCAGGGACGGATCTTCATCAAAGGGAGCTGATGAAGAAAATTTTGCTTTGGCTGCCAAAGCAAAGAAGGGGAAGGGTAAGAAACCTTCTCATTCCGGTGCAAAGGGCAAGAAGCAGGATATGGCGAAAGTGAAGTGTTTTCACTGCCATGATCACGGACATTATGCTACCAATTGTCCGAAGAAGGAGAAAAACAAGCAAGCGGGAAGATCTGCAGATGGAGAAGCTTTGGCTTCACAGTTCAAGCTTGAATTTTCACTGATCGCATGCTTGGTTTCAAGTGTGATGGGATTGGTGTGGTTCTTGGACAGCGGTGCGTCATTTCATATGACGGGAGATCGAGATTTGTTCTCAGATCTGGAGGACAAAGATTTGGGTGTGCACATCGAGATGGGCGATGATGGTAGATACAGTGCGACTGGTATCGGTACCATATCCTTTCAGAGGGAGTCTGGTAAACCCTTAGTATTGAAGGATTTCATGCATGTACCTGGATTGAAGAAGAACTTGATCTCTGTGGCGATGTTGGAAGATAAGGGGTATGATGTGGTCTTCAGTGAAGGAAAAGCCTTCCTGCGCAGTAAGACTACTGGAGAGACCCGGAAGATAGGGGTTCAAACCAAGAACCTTTATCAGTTGCAAGTAGATGGCTGCGCAGCTATGGCATGCAAGGCGGGAGAAGTGGTGAGCCGGGATGATGAGGGCGAACTGTGGCACAGGAGATTGGGCCACCTTCACCATGGAGCTTTGAAGATCTTGCAGCAGATTTCTACTGGGCTTCCTAAGGGCACTCTTGCGCAGTCAGATCAGTGCAAGGGGTGTACTTTAGGGAAGTATGTGAAAGCCACCTTTCACGAGAAGGATAGTCGCGCCACGACGATCCTTGAGAGAGTTCACACGGACGTGTGTGGTCCTTTCTCAGTTGCTTCGACATCAAAGCACAAGTATTATGTGATATTTGTTGATGATTTCTCTTGAAAGTGCTGGATCTTCTTCATGCAGAAGAAGAGCGATACATTCGCGAAGTTCTGTGAGTTTAAAGCACTGGTCGAGAAGGAGTCGGGGAAGAAGGTGATTGCTCTAAGGAGCGACAATGGTGGTGAATTCATCTCGGCTGAATTCAAGGAGTTCTGCAGCACATAAGGGATTCGGAGAGAGCTCATCGCACCCCATAACCCACAGCAGAACGGGGTGGTTGAGCGGAAGAACAGAACGATCGTGGGTGCTGCACAGGCGATGTTGCATGATCGGGGCCTACCCCTTCACTTGTGGGCTGAGGCATGCAATACAACAGTGTATGTGCAGAACCGTTGTCCTCACAAGGTTCTTGGCATGAGTACACCGGAGGAGGCTTATTCTGGCAAGAGGCCTGATATTTCCCATTTGCGGATTTTTGGTTCTCCTGTCTACATGCATGTGACGAAGGATACGAGAAGGAAGCTGGATCCAACTGCTGAGGTTGGAATATTTGTGGGGTACACTGATACACCTCACAACTACCAGGTGTATTTGTCAGACAGTCGCAAGACTGTTGTGCGACGGGATATAAAATTTCAGGAGGAGAAAGCCATGCGGTGTTCGCTTGAGAGGGAGCTACACTTGCATGCAGATGAGGAGCTGTTAGTTCCTAAGGAGGAGCTTCCGGATGTGGATCAGCCACAAGAGGAAGTTCAGGAGGTGGAAGAAACCACCCATGCAGCGCCAACCATCAGAGGGCGCAAGCGCACTACAGAAGCTGAGCGACTGGCTCGAGATGTAGAAAAGGTTGTAGGACCACCTACAACACAGCGCAGACAGAGGCAGTCACCGGATCGGTACACTAGATACATGGCTCTTATGAGTCAATGTGTCGTGACGAAGCCATCCTCTTTTGAGGAAGCTATGGAGGAACCCGCATGGGTAGATGCCATGATCAAAGAATATGATTTGATCGTCAGAAACAGTGCATGGGAGATTGTCCCAAGACCGGAGGGGAAATCAGTGGTGGGTTCGCAATGGATCTACAAAGTGAAGCAGGCGGCTGACGGGAGTGTGGAGAAGTACAAGGCGAGATTTGTCGCCCGTGGCTTCTCACAGATCGAGGGGATCGATTATGAGGAGACCTTTGCACCTGTCGCAAGGTACTCTTCCATACGGACGATCCTAGCTCTCTCAGCGCAGATGGGATGGCACATCCATCATATGGATGTGAAGACTGCGTTCCTCAACGGAGTCATTGAGGAGGAGGTGTACATAGAGCAGCCTGAAGGTTTCGAGATCTTCAGCAGTGAGTCGCATGTGTGCCGACTCAAGAGAGCACTGTACGGGCTGAAGCAAGCACCTCGTGCTTGGTACACTCGCATAGACAACTACTTCACCGGGCTTGGATTCTCCAAGAGTGAGGCGGATCCTAACCTGTACCAGATTGTGGTGGAGGGGAAGCTGTTGATCATCGTACTGTATGTAGATGATCTGATTTTGACGGGCAATGAGCAGTTGATACTTTCATGCAAGGAGGATCTTGCACGAGAGTTTGAGATGAAGGACTTGGGTATCCTTCATTATTTCCTGGGATTGGAGATTTGGCAGCGCAGCGGAGGACTGTTTGTTTCTCAGGGCAAGTATGCCTGGGGGATTCTGGAGAGGTTCAAAATGCATGGCTGCAAGCCTGTTGACACTCCTCTTCTTGGTGTTTGGAGGAAGGAGGATGCTACTTCAGCGGAGGTAGTGGATGCCACTGTCTATCGACAGTTGGTGGGGTCGCTTATGTATCTGGTCAATACACGACCCAATATATGCTATGCAGTTAACCAGCTTTCGCAAGCTATGGTTAAGCCTACCAAGCTCTTTTGGAAGGCAGGCAAGCATGTATTGCGCTATATCAGAGGCACATCGGGATATGGTCTATGGTACAGACAGGAGGATGGAGCGAAGCTTTATGGCTTCACTGATGCAGATTGGGCAGGGAGTCCAACGGACCGGAAGAGCACTTCTGGAGGAGTTTTCAGCATTGGGTCGAAAGCAGTTTCCTGGTACAGCAGGAAGAAGAGATCCGTGGCACTCAGTTCAGCAGAGGCCGAGTACATGGCAGCTAGCTTGGCTTCATGCGAGGCTATTTGGATGAGGAAGATCCTCGCAGGATTGTTCAGGTTGCATTTGGAGCCTACAATGATCTACTGTGATAACCAGAGTTGCATTAAACTCTTGGCTAATCCAGTATTTCATGATAGGTCCAAACACATCGACATCAGGTACCATCATATCAGAGATTGTGTTCAGCGGAGAATCATGATGCTTTCATATGTTCCCACGGAGGATTGGGATGCCGACATCCTGACGAAGGTGCTCACCAGGAGCAACTTCGAATTCCACAGAGGCAGGATAGGGGTTGCAGATAATCCATATGTTGCTGAGAGGGAGTGTTGAAAATGCAGCAAGATGATGGAGCTTAGTGAAATGAAGTCGCCTTCACTAAGTGGGCCCGCAGGCAAATTCTGGCGCAAAGTCTATTTTTAGACATATGGAGCATGGTCCAGGGGTTGCGGTATGTTATTCTTGGAGTATTGGTCATGTTGGTAAAAATAGATGGACCTCTATTTTTGGACCTATAGGTCGAAGTCTATTTTTAGACTGCCTATCCTAAAAATAGGGAAGTCAAATATTATTTACCCTTAATAATATTTGGACTCTAAACTTCAATTTACTCTCTTGGAGCACTTCAGTTCGAGCTAAAGAAGTGGCTCATGCATCTGACAAAGGAATTAAGCTATTCCTAAGGGTTTGGTGAGCTCATGCATGGTTGACTTCAGTTAGGACTTCAGTGGCAGAAGTTTGGTGGAGTTGATGAGACAGTTGGTGGAGTTGTGTTCGGTTTAACTTAGTTGAACTGGTTGAGATTAGTTTAACTATCTAATCAACTAGTAATGAGTGGAGTGAATTAAATATTATTTAATTCATTAATTAGTAACTCATTATTCAACTCAAGAACACATCAGTTCACTATAGTGCATGGACAGTTCAGTGGAGACCAGTGAAAGAGGTAGATGAAAGGGTTGAGTTAGCTATCAGTGGCGACATCAGTTGTGCATGAGATTTGCACCACACTAGGAGGAATTGCCCATGATGATTGCACTGTCAAGCCAAGGGGATTCAAACCTTAGATCTATATTTAGACAGGCCATTATTGCGCAATAGAGGCAAGGAAATTAGTGGTGAGTTTTGAACCAGTAACCTGTTCAAAACCAAGCTAGTTTGTGTGTAACTTTATGAGAAAGTACTGAGTACTTGTGAGGAGTATTGTACTAAGTTTGTTACATGTTTTCTCCATTATAATATACACAATAGCTGCGGGGTTTTCAGCTATAATCTTTCCCCATACATACTGTGTTAATGTGTATGATGATTTGATGTGCTATCGCTTGTTTTATTTCCACATGTGTGATGATCTGAGTGGAAGAGATTATGTGTTGCATATGAATTCGAATTGATATGTGATCAGGATAGTCTCGGTGGATAATTGATCATTATTTAGCAAATTTCTACATTCATGACAGAAAATGGCATAAGATTGTGAGAAGTACCTAAATCCAACATGCACTTATGGAGAATAAAATCACGAAGAAGCAATGAAATGTAAAACGGAGGAACAAAAGAATCTACTTCTTCTACATGAGGAACAAAAGTGAATACTGTTTTTTCTTCTTGCAAGTTCACATTATCACCTATATCTTCAATCTATGAGAGATTAATGAATTATGACATTTCTTTTTTTTATCCTAGTGTCTTATCTAATTCAAGGAGAGGCACTTGAATCTTGACCTTCTCCAAATCATTTGATAAATTGAAAACTTGAATTTTCTTAACATTATTCTCAGGTTCTTATTCATTCTTTCTGGGATTTAAAGTCTGTTCAAGCACAGGAACGACCTTCTCCAAAATATTAGTATCATCGGACCTGTTTAGGGGAGATTCAGGCTGTTGCACTTCTATTCTATCTACTGGATTCACAGGTTGTTTCCCTTTATCTACTTGTTTTACTGAGTTCTTTTGTTGTGGAGTCACCATTGGAGAAGGAATAGAATCTTATTTTTCACCTTCATCATCCTACATCCTAGATATATTTCTAGATCTTAATTCATACTTCTTATGTAACCCAGCTTGCATGAAATATGTAAATTTCCTACAGTATTCATCCATCTCATCTTTATCAAAAGACACTTCAAATTCAACATATTCTCCCTCACAACCTTCCTCTTGGTCATATTTTCTCGTGTACATAGAAAAAATTTGATCTTCAGCTACTTTTTGGTCATCTTCTACTAACTATCCAAGTGTTTCATCTATATACAGTGGTGCTTGAACTTGGTCTTGATCTCTTCTCTCCCTCTGCAAAATTTGCAGGGGTTTTTTTCTGAATTGAGGATTAAATCCTCCTTTGTTTTGTTGTATCGGTATTTGGGAGTTTTTACTTTCCAATTCCACATTTAATATCTTGTTTGAAAAAACTTTTATAACCTTTTTCATATCATCAATTCTTTGATACTATGGTGATTCTTCTTTTGATTTCCCCTTCTCTTGAATTGATCGCTTTTCTTTAATTTTCCCAAATGTAGTCATATTAGCTTTAATTTCTAAAGCATCTGTATGTATTTTCTCAAGATTACGGGATCTCCTCTCTCTAAGTGTAAAACTAAAATTAGCTTCAAAAGACCCAGCAAAAACTACCTTTGCTCCAAGAGGAGGGGGCCTCATCTCTACAGGTAAACTATTGTACAATTCGTTGAATCTCTTAACAAACTTAGAAATGTTCTCATTAGGATTTATTTTAATTGCATTAAATTCTGTTAATGAATAACCATGATCTCTCTTATCTCCCCATCTCTGAGTGAATTTATTTTATAACTCTTCCCAGTTATTAATGGAACCATTTGGTAAACCATTGAACCATTTTCTATCCTCTCCATTTAGAGACTACACAAAATATCTCAATACAACATCAAGATATTCTACATTTAAATTTTCAGCAAAATTGAAAAACAGGGGTAAATGTTGTTCTGAAGTTACTTCATCTTCTCCAGTGAAATGAGGAAGTAATTTAAGGCATTCTTGAGGCATGGCATTAATTGGTTGTGGAATATTAAGTGGTGCATATATATTCATCAAGAAAATTGGTACTGCCATATTTACACCTTGATTAACTGCTCCTTGGGTGAATGAGGTTGATGAACCTGTTGTGAAAGTGAATGAAGGTGGTGAAAAAACTGATATGGGAGTGGGTTGATGAATAACAAAGGTACTAACAAATATATTTTGTTGAGCTTGTGTAAAGGTAAAAGAAACATACATGAAGTAATGTTCTTCCAACTTAGGTTCTTGAAAATGAATGGGTGTGAAAGGTGAACCTTGTTCCAAGAATGGGAGTTCCTTGGAGATATCTTCAAAAAAAGGGTTATGAGAACTGCTGCCAGGAGTAGAAAATGTAGCATCAAGTGTTGAAGGGATTTTGGTTTCTGAACCTTTTTAGAAACCAATATTTCTGGATCTAACAAAGTAGGAACTTTCTGTTGCGAGGTATCTGACCTCGTGTGAGGCCTTTTGAAAGCTATAATTCTGAAAATAAAAAACACAACCGAATATTTCCTCCTCACTGAACAACCAGAGGAAATAGTACGAAAACCAAGGGAAAATGAACTTTTCTTCTTCATCCCCAAAAATGGCGCCAAAAAAATTTGTATCTTAAGAGACAATCCCTTGAATGTCGTAAGGAATCAATGCTTAAGACACTTAAGAAATATATGTCAAAAAACTGAGAATATCAGATGGACTTTGTTTAATACCCTTGGAAATTATTTTTTTAATACCCTTAATAATATGATATAATGAAAGACTGCACAATGCCATTAACTGATAATATTTGAGTGAAAATAATAACTGGAAGGGAAACTCAAAATGATATGCTGAAAAACAAAATCTATCACTTTAAATTTCAGAAGAAATTTATGTAGAAATAATAGTTGGAGTGAAGGAGCACATATTAAGGTTATTTAACTCTTAATTATAGGTGTAATAAAGAGACCGAAACCTACTTTACTTCACTTCATTCAAAGAAGAATAAACACATAATGAAACTGGAAAGACAAATCAACGTCAACAGATGTAGGAAACTTGTCATCAGAAAATTAAGTACCAAATTTGCAGTCATCTAGAGGTCCAAAAATCAGAACCTTCCTCTTTCTTTCTCATTTGTTTAAATACATAAAAAACCAGTTTGTAACTATTGTAACTTCCTGTAACTGCTCAAACTACCTAGAAATGTGTAAACTACCTATTACATTGCAATTAAAAACTTCATTGCAACATCGCTATATTAACAAAAAGATAAATAAAACTAAAAGTATCAGTCTATTTGTGGAAACTGGATTTGATTTGTTGTCACTTTGTTTCCCTAATTCGCTGATGTGTCCTCCTGAGGTGTTGAGGTGTCACACGGTGAATCGGTCATCCATGCTCTGCACTTTTTCCAGATTTCAATGTTGTATTTGGGAGAATTGACTAACTTGTGATACTCTAATCTGAAGGCAGTGATCTTGTTGAAAGTGGGCTTATCTGTGAACAAAGTATTTACCATCCATAATAATTAAAAATGCCTCTGTAAGAAATTGACAACTATAGCTCCTTTCAAGATTGCAGTTTTCTCATGGCTATTATCAATCTTGCTCTTTGCTACCACTAATAGAGGCTCATATGAATCCATGATAGAAGACTGCCTTTCAGATCTGAGCATGATGGCGGCCTCGCTCTATTCCTTTTTTCGAATATATTATCAAATATGTTTACAGCCTGTTTAATTTCTGTCAATTTCTTCTCTACAGACTTCCTGCAAGCATTTTTCACAATCAACTTATTTATCTCTAGAATACACAATGTCCTATATTTGGCTTCATTTTCCTCCAGCTCTTGACCTGTCTTGGAATTGATAAAATCAATGAATTTCTTTGCCCATAAAGCTCTATTTAGAGTCTTCTGTTTATCAGCCACAACAAGTTCCCGTAAATATCTAACTATGATCTTTTCCTCTAACACTATTATCAAGGACTTCCAAGATGTTTTCATGACTTCAATGATTTCATTCCACACAATATCCTTCGCTTGAATCAAAGTCATGTTTCCTTTCAGTTTTTCTTTAAGATTATTGATTTCATCATAAGCTGTCTGGCGATCTGATTTATACTTATTGACTTCTCCTTCTTTGGCCTGCATTATCTTCATCTTTGTGTGAAGGTCACTCTGAGTCTTCTTAAGATCAATATCTACCATCTTTAACTCTGTGCTAAACTGGGACAATCTTGCTACTGGATCATCAGTTCTAGATGACATGAATATGGTGCAAGAATGAGATTCAATTTGACTCTGCAAGTTAAGTACAAACTCATTTAATTTTGAAATCTCTTCCTCTTTCTACAACAACTGTTGTAAAAAAGTTTCCTTTTCATTCTATACCTCTGCTACCTCTGCTGCCATTGGATGCTCTCCAGTAGGTAACTTTAAATTCTTATTCAATACATTGATCTCTAACTCAACACTTTGTAATAAGTTTTGTACAACTGATTTATCATTTGGATCCACTCCAATTTTTACAATTATATTCTTGAAGTATTCATTATGTGTTGAAAGAGCCCTCGAATTACTCTTCTCCAATTTTAGTTGTTTGATCACTTTTCATAACATATTTTCCACCTTATGAGCAACTGCACTTGTTTTACTTAGGTCATTAACAATCAATTGGCTTGTATGCATATGCAAATTAACTTTTTCAAGTAAAGGGATCTTCTTAACGTCAACAATTAAATTAACAATTTTAAAACTACTGGATGACCCTATGGTCATTTCATATGGGTGAGATAAATCAATTTTCAACTATTCCCTTTATAAGTCCATAGCAGTCAACAATATGGTTTGGTCAGGGGTAATCTGATACTAAGCTTGAGCCTCCATACTAACTTTAATCTTCTGATTCTTTTCTGCAATTTGGGAAAAAACTTGCTTGATCAAAGGAACTTGATCCTGAACAACTCCATGTCTTGACGGTGAATCTAGTGCATTCTGAGCATCTCCTAATTGAATAAGGAAACCAAGCTAGGTGCTTGGTATTTCTTTAGTCAATATAGCTCTCTTTTCAGTTCTCTATTCTTCATCTTCAGTGTTGTGTAACCAGCTCCAAAAATAGAAGAAAAAAGATATCAACGCCTTAGAAATAAGCCACTTCGAGGGGGCAACCTCCAATACATTACATAAATGAACAATTCTTGGATGATACAATTTACAAAACCTCCTTTCTATATATAGGAGTCCATGGGGCCATAATGCAATCCTAGTGGGCCACAATGTAATCCTAGCCGACCTAACAATAATAATTTAAGGGCACAATAATAACAAAATGGGGGTTACAAGGGTACAATAATAACAATAAAGGGGGTTACACTAACAACAATAAGGGATTATACTAGTAATATAGGGACCTAACATGCCCCTCTCCTTCAAAAAAGTGTTGTCCTCAACGCTTGAGTAGCTCTGGGTGCTTCTGTATAAAATTCTCATCCTCCCATGTAGAATCTTCGGTGGGTAAGTTCTTCCACTTGATGAGATACTCTGAAATTGATCGATTCCGTAGTTGTCGAGTTCTTGTTTCCGTGACCGCTTCAGGTTCCAATATGATTTTTCCTTCCTCATCAAGTTCTGGCAATATTGTTTGAACGGGAAGATTTTCACCTATAACCTTCTTTAAGCATGAAACATGGAAAACTGGATGTACTCGCGAAGAAGCAGGAAGCTCCAATTTGTATGCCATAGTACCGATCTTTTGCAACACCTTGTAAGGACCATAGTACTTTGGCGATAATTTATTATCCTTCTTTGCTTGCTTGAGGGACATTTGTTTGTATGGTTGTAGCCGTAAAAATACCCAATCTCCTACATCAAAACTTCTCTCGCTACGATGTTGATCTGCCTGTTGTTTCATTCGATTTTGTGCCAAATTCGGGTTATCCTTTAAGAGTTGGAGAACTTCTTGCTGATGCTCGATGTGATCTTCCACTGCTTGAACCTTCTAATTTTCCCTTAAAGATGATGTAATGGATGGTGGATGATATCCATAAAGTGCCATAAATGGGGTCATTTTTGCTGCAGTATGGAAGGAAGTGTTATACCACCATTCAGCGAGAGGTAACCACTTGACCCATTGTGTTTGTTTATCGGATACAAAACAACGAAGATATCCTTCCAAACATTTATTTACTATCTCAGTTTGACCATCAGATTGAGGATGATAAGATGAGCTATGAGCTAATTTAGTACCCAAACAAGAAAATAACTCTGTCCAAAAAGTTCCCGTAAAAATGGGATCTCTGTCGCTCACAATAACCCTTGGGCTTCCATGTAGCTTTTGAATTCTGTCCACAAATGTAGTAGCAACTGTACTTGCTTTAAATGGATGAGATAATGCACAAAAGTGTGCATACTTGGTAAGTCTATCAACTACCACCATGCTGAAATTCTTGCCTTCGAACTTCGGTACACCTGTGATAAAATCCATTTAAATCTCCTCCCAACGTTGACTTGGAATGGATAAAGGTTGTAGAAGTCTCGGGGTCTTAATTGTCTCCACTTTATTCTGCTGGCAAACCAAACATTCTGCCACAAAATTTTGAATATCAGATTTAAGGCCATCCCAAAAAAATCTTTCTTCACCCTGTGGTAATTTTTTAAAAATCCTGAGTGTCCTCCTAAAGGAGAAGTTTGCAATTCCAGAAGAATCTTTTGTTCTAGTTGGGAATTCTTAGAAAGATATAAGCGATCTTTGTACCATAAGGAATCATTTTTCTAGCTAAATGTATCAGATGTACTAGGATCTTGCTGCAACTTTTGAATGAGTGTCCATACATCTTTGTCCTTCTTCCATTCATCTCTTGCTTCGGTTATCCAATCTGGTTGGATAATAGAAATGGCACAAAGCAATGCTTCCACCTCTTCATTCTTTCTTGAGAGTGCATCTGCAAAAACATTAAGCTTTCCTTTTTTGTAGATTATTTCAAAGTCATAACCCAACATCTTTGTGACCCATTTTTGCTACTCTTCTGAAGATAGTCTTTGTTCCAAAAGTGTTTAAGACTATCATGATCAGTTTTCACCTTGAAGTGTCTTCCCATTAGGTAAGTTCGCCATTTCTTTAGTGCATGGAGTATTGCTAACATTTACTTCTCATAAATAGGTTTCTGTAAATACTTTCCTTTGATTGGACGACTTTCAAAAGCATTGGGTCTTCCTTCCTGCATTAAAACTGCACCAATTCCATTTCCTGAGGCATCACATTCCACAATAAAGGTTTTTGTGAAGTCTGGTGTAGCTAAGACCGGTGCTAGGCACATTGCCTCTTTAAGATGTTCAAGGGCCTTAGTTGCTTCAGGAGTCCATGAAAATGCATCTTTCTTCAATAATGTTGTTAGAGGTGCTGCTATTCTCCCATAATTCTTAACAAACTTGCGATAATAGCTTGTTAACCCAAGAAATCCTCGCAACTGCTTTATTGTCTTGGGGACTTTCCATTCCTTAATGGCTTTAATTTTGTTAGGGTCTACTTTCACACCCTCATGAGATATAATATGACCCAGATATTCCACCTCTTGTACTCCAAAGAAACATTTGGATGTTTTTGCATATAATTGTTTCTCCTGCAATAGTTTGAGCACCCTGTCAGCATGTTGAACATGATCCTTCCAAGACCTGCTGTAGATTAGTATATCATCAAAAAATACTAGCACAAATTTTCTAAGGAAGGGTTTGAAAATGGAATTCATCAACCCTTAAAATGTAGAAGGTGCATTGGTAAGGCCAAAAGGCATGACCAAAAATTCATAATGACCCTCATGAGTTCGAAATGCTGTTTTTGGAATATCTTCGGTCTTCATTCTAATTTGATGATATCCTGAACGAAGATCCAACTTGGTAAAATAAATTGCTCCATGTAATTCATCCAATAATTCATCGATCACAGGAATGGGAAATTTGTCTTTAATGGTGAGCTTATTGAGCTCCCTATAATCTGGACACATTCGCCATGATCCATCCTTCTTGTGTACCAATACTACGGGAGCAGAGAAAGAACTTTGACTGGGTTGAATTATACCCGCCTCTAACATTTCTGCAATCATACGTTCAATTTCGCTTTTTTGGAAGTAAGGATATCTATAAGGCCTGATGTTTGGAGGAACACTTCCTGGAATCAAATGAATAGCATGATCATGATCACGAATAGGTGGGGGTCCTTTGGGAGTTTCAAACACCTTGGAATGATTGTCCAAGACTTGTTGGAGATCTGCAGAAATAGATGATTTTGATGTCGGAACTTCTAGTGAGCATAATTGTGCAATTACGCCTCTTTGTTCTTTCTTTAGAAGCTTTGTCATGACATTAGAGCTTATTATCCTTCCTGGCTTCCCTTCAATACCCCGTAATTCGACTTCCTTTCCTTCTGAAAAAAATTTCAAGAAAAGTTCTTGAAAATTAAAGCTACCGTCCCCAAAGATTGTAACCATTGTACTCCTAGTACAACATCAGCACCTCCCATAGGAATGGAAAGCATTGGACTAGTCAATACATATTCCCCCATGGTTGGCTTGATATTATGGCATTTTCCAGAGAAATTTATAGTTCCTCCATTTGCAACCATCACTTGACATTCTGGTGCTGGGTATAGGAAACAATTTAATTCCTTGGCTACCTTACAATGAATAAAATTATGGGTGCTACATGAATCAATCAACACTATTACCTTTCTCTTCTTGATTTTTCCTTTTATCTTGAGAGTTTGAGGAGTGGTAATTCCTGCCAGTGCATTACACGATATGGTTGGATTCATTTCTTCCTCTTCTGGGGCTGGTTCCTGGTGTATATCCTCTTCTTGTTCATTTCTTCTTCCTCTTCACAATCTATGTAAAATAATTTCTTCTCAGCACACTTATGACCTTTAGTGTATTTGCTATCACAACTGTAGCAAAGCCCTTTTGCTCTCTTTTCTTCCAATTGTTGTGGTGTCAACCTTGTAGGTTGTGGAAATCTAGATGTAGCAACACTTCCTTCTTTATAGAATTGAGTGGTAGGCTTCCTTGTCGCCATAACTTTACATTCAACTTTTCTTGCCAACCTGAATGCCTTCTCCAATGAATCAGGTTCCAGAACGCGAACTTCATGTTGGATGTTATCCTTTAAAGTGCCTATGAAGAGATCAATCATGTGTTCCTCTGAAATATCAGTTACCCTTATATTCAATTTTTGGAAGTCCTCAATGTGCTGCCCCACTAAACCCTTTTGTTTGAGATTTATCAATTGGCTAAAGAAGGTGTTGCTCTTTGTATCCTCATAATGTGCTATCATTTCCTCCGTAAAAAATTGACCAAGTGACAATTTTTTTACGGGAGCAAAGCCATCGATAACATACAAATGTATTTTGTTCTAAATGTAAAGTTGCAATGCGTACCTTTTGTGTGTTTTGCACGTTATGGAGATCAAAATATTGCTCCATCTGTAGTATCTATGTTATAGGATCCTTTCCATCAAACTTCCTCATATCCATCTTTGGAATATGGTGGTTCTTCCCGCCAACATTAGAGTTTATGAAATCACAATTAACATTTATTTTGTTCTCATCATGAGGTTCTTCTACTATCTTTTCACCATTAGAAAACCTTTCTTGTATCAACTTAGTTTCCAAATCTCTTCATTTACTTTTGATTTAGATCATCCATCTTAGATTCCATGCCAGCCTCCATGCCATCCATCTTAGCTTCCACACCATCCATATTAGCTTGCACGCCATCCATCTTAGCTTCCATACGCCATCCATCTTAGCTTCCATGCCTTTCTTCAAACCATCCATCTTCACTTCCATGCCATCCATCTTAGCTTCCATGCCTTTCTTCAAACCGTCCATCTTCACTTCCACGCCTTTCTTCAAAACTTCCATTTCATTTTTTGTTGCTCTTTGCAAGAGTGAAATTTGTTGCACTTGCTCTTGTAATTTTGATAGATCATGTTGCAATTCTTCATCTTCATGAGTCATGGTAGAGCCTTCTGAAGGCTTAATGGGTGTTGAATTATTTTTAGGTGCCATTTTATAATCCAATATTGATACCTATTCTACAATATTCCCTTGGAATCAATTCAACTTGATTCTTCAAACAAGACTTATGTAATTCGGAAAAAAAGTACACACCTTTTACTTGCTTTGAGGAGCTCGATATTGAAATTGAATTATCTCTGTAATTGAAAATCTTCAATATCTGAAATTCAGCCCAATAGTAGCCCTCTAAAGCTTCTTTCAAATTCTACAGGTCTGATATAATTTGGATTCCCCAAGACAAAGTTGTGTCCAATCTCCCACGATGACCTAATTTTGGACTGGTTCAGTAGAGCAAACTTGTAGGACTTGCCACGTGTCACTGTTTCATCCTTTGTCTCTAAAATTGATAGCCAAGAAACTAAAGTCCGTGTACTTGCGACCACTTTTTACGACACTCAAATCCACTGCTCAGAGAGAGAGTTATTGAAATTTTCCCACGATCACCTCTTTGAGATGAAATTCAGGAGCCTGAAAAAACACTACCTTCCACAGATCATATCTCCAAAAATATTGCGAACCAAGCTCTGAAATTTTTTGAAAATTTTCCTCTGGATTGAAAATTCACACCATATGAATTTCAGATTCTGAACCTTCGTAGAAAAAATTTTATAGCGAAAATTCCACGATGACCTGTTTAGGAGCTTGAAAAAATACCTAACTTCCACAGATGATATCTCCGAAAATATTGCGAACCAAGATCTGAAATTTTTAGAAAATATTCCTCAGGATTTCAGCTTTGCACTCTAAACATTTCAGCTTTTTAAACTTCGTAGAAAAAAAGTTATAGCGAAAATTCCACGATGACCTGTTTGGAGCAGCGAAACCCTAGAATCCAAAGCTCTGATACCAAATGTTGTGTAACCAGCTCCAAAAATAGAAGAAAAAAGATATCAACGCCTTAGAAATAAGCCACTTTGAGGGGAAAACCTCCAATACATTACATAAATGAACAATTCTTGGATGATTCTATTTACAAAACCTCCTTTCTATATATAGGAGTCCATGGGGCCATAATGTAATCCTAGTGGGCCACAATGTAATCCTAGCCGACCTAACAATAATAATTTAAGGGCACAATAATAATAATATGGGGGTTACAAGGGTACAATAATAACAATAAGGGGGTTACACTAACAATAATAAGGGACTATACTAGTAATATAGGGACCTAACATTCAAAATCAACAACTTTCTCTTTGCTTCTTTTGCTTAATTTTTCAGAAATGATTGGAGTCTGAATGATGCAACTGTCAGAGTCTGCAAAACCTTAGTTAGCTAAATTGTCTACTTCAACCATACTGTCATGAATAAAAGCAGAATAACCACTTTTAACCCTTATGTTAGAGATTACCTTGTAAGGATCATAAGCCCTTTCCTCACCTAGTAACAAGTGCATGTTTTCTAACATCCTGTTAGCTTCATTTGTTGCTTGCCTCATACGTAGAAATTAGTACACACTAAGCATGCATACATCCATATTCCCATGATCTCACAATATTTAACTTCTTGAAAAATACAAAATCATTCCACTGTTAATATTTTGCAGAAAATTAATTGCAAACATATGTGAAGCATAAATAAAAACAATCGCACATAACATAGTTGTTTAACGAGAAAGCTTGAAGCTGAAAACCAAAACTATCATATATTACGTATCATGGAGATCATGTGAAAATATCATAAAAAGCTTAGTACATCAAGCTCTCAGTACAATCAATCGTCACACACTAACATAGAAGAAATCTGCAAATCCATGCATCGATCTCTACCCTCCTGCTAGCCGACCTCCACTGCACAATCCCTGTTGAAGAATAGCTCTGAATGAATTTGAATTACACTTGCCTTGACTTTGAAATCCTCATTGGTGACTCCAATGTGTGTGTGGTGCAATCAATGCACCACTATAGTCACAACAGATAGTCCATCTTTCCCTTTCACCTATCTCTCCACTAGGTCTCCACTGGAACTGACATGCACTGTAATTAACTGTTGTATTGTTCAATTGATTAATGAGTTATTATTTGTGAATTAATTAACTAATTAATTCACTCCACTCTCACTAGTGTATCATTCAGTTAGAATAGATACAACTATCTCAACTGAGTCTAACAGAGTTAAACTGAATACAACTCCATGAAATAATCTTCCAACTCTGTCATAACTTTGCCACTTCAGTTCTAACTGAGTCCTCCATGCATGAACTACTAGTAAACCCTAGGAATTGCGTAATTCCTTCAGCCCACTGATTTTCCAAATATGTGCACTGAAATTAAGTGCTCCAAAAGAATAACTTGTTTTTTATTGTCGGATTATTATTAAGAGCTAATAATAATCGACACTTCTATTTTTAGATCGACGATCTATAAACAGACTTCGCCCAATATTCTAAAAATAAAATTTCATCTATTTTTCCAACTTGATCAACCATCCACAAATAGCATCCTGCAACTTTTGAAATATGATCACCATGTCTAAAAATAGACTTGCGCCAAAAATAGCCAGCGGGCCCACTTAGTGAAGGCGACTCTTTTCACTAAGCTCATCATCTTGTTGAATCTCAACACTTCCTCTCAACAAGATAAGGATTATCCTTCACCCCGATCCTGCCTCTATGGTATTCAAATTTTCTCCTAGTGAGCGCCTTCATCAGAATATCTGCATCCTGATCCTCCGTAGGAATGTACTGAAGCAACATGATCTTCCGCTGCACACAATATCTGATATGATGATACCAGATATCAATATTTTTAGATCTATCATGAAACACAGGATTAACCAAGAGTTTAATGCAACTCTGATTATCACAATGTATCACTGTAGGATCTAAATGTGAACCGAACAAACCAACTAGGATCTTCCTCATCCAGATAGCCTCACATGCAGCTTGAGTTGCTACCATGTATTCTGCTTCCGCTGAACTGAGTGCCATGGATCTTTGTTTCCCGCTATACCAATAAACTGTTGTAGATCCAACACCGAAAATCCCTCCTAATGTGCTCTTTCTGTTTGTTGGGCTGCCTGCCCAATCTGCATCCGTGAAGCCATGCAACTTCACCTCATCCGTCTGTCTATATCATAAACCATACTCAGATGTGCCCCTGAGATATCTCAGGACATGCTTGCCTGCCTTCCAAAAGAGATTGGTAGGCTTAACCATCGCTTGTGAAAGCTGGTTCACCACATAGCATATCTCTGGTCTTGTATTAACTAAATACAACAATGCTACCAATGAAACAGGAACTATTACCTCAAAACGGGAACTCTAGCCCAAAAAGACTCAAAAAACATGAAAAAACACCCCAAAAACAAAAAGTGTGTATTCCAGAATGCATTTGTTTTTTTTCTCAAGGTCAAATTTCACCTTTTTATAAAATTATGCTAAAAACGAAATTGTTTCTTCAAAAAATGATTGAAAAAACACCCTAAAAAAAAACGAGTTGATGCTGGAATAACAAAAAAAAACATTGTGTCACACTTTTGACACTTTGTAACAATGGAATTAAAGACAACATATTAGCACATTGAAAAATCGTAAAATTCTAAATTTTTTGATAGATGATGTTAAATATAAACAAAATCATGTCTTAAGGGCTTATCATTTCGAACAATTTTTATCCATGTAAACATAAAATATCTTGACTCTAAACAACCCTAAAATTCTAATTATTTTCAACCATAACATTAAAGATAAAATTTTGCAACGCATAAAAACCTTAATGACAAGTTGTAAATCTCAAGTTTTCAAGATACTTGAACCATGAAATTATGGAGGAATTATATGACTTAAATTTTTTTTTAAAATGAACAAGTAAATGCAAAATTTATTAATCATATATTTGTTTGTTTATATATAAAAACATATTTTTAAAATTTTTTTTCTTGTTTTTCTATATTTTAAATTATAATTGTTTTAGTTTTAAGAAAATAAAAATTACAAATTAAAATCTTCATATTTATGTTTGTTTATATTTTGAAACATATTTTATTTATTTTTTAATTGTTTTTTTATATTTTAAATAATAATTGTTTTAATTTAAAATAAATTAAAATTAATTTTTTTTTTTTTTTTTTTTTTATATTTGTTTGTTTATTTTTTAAAACATATTTATTAATTTGTTTTTATTTTTTTTTATATTTTAAAATTTAATTTAATAGTTTTTTTTTTTAATTATATATATTAAACAATACATTTTTCTTGGGCTGCTGGGCCGGCCTCTGGCCCCCAGCTGGGTGGAGGGCGATTCCGAGAATCACCCCCGACTGGGTGGAGGGTGATTCTCGGAATCGCCCTTCACCCAACCGGGGGTGATTCTCGGAATCACCCTTTGCCCGGCCGGGGGTGATTCTCGGAATTTCTCTCCACCCAACCGGGGGTGATTCTCGGAATCGCCCTCTGCCCAGCCGGGGGTGATTCTCGAAATCACTCTCCACCCAACCGAGGGTGATTCTCGGAATCACCCTCTGCCTAGCCAAGGGTGATTCTCGAAATCGCCCTCTGCCCAACCAGGGGCTATTCTCGGAATTGCCCTCCGCCCAGCCCGACCGGCCTCTGGCCCCCGACTAGATGGAGGGCGATTCCGAGAATCACCCTTGGCTGGGCGGAGGGTGATTCTTGAAATCGCCCTCCGCTCAACTGAGGGTGATTCTCGGAATTGCCCTCCGCCCAGCCGGGGGTGATTCTTGGAATCACCCTCCACCCGGCCGAGGGTGATTCTCAGAATCGCCCTCCAGCCAGCCAGGGGTGATTCTTGGAATCCCCCTCCGCTAAGCAAGGGGTGATTCTCGGAATCGCCCTCCACCCAGCCAGGGGCCGGAGGCAGGGCTGGGCGAAGGCAGGGTGGGCAGCCCTCAATGATGCCACCTAGTTGGCCTCCTGCCCCCGGCTAGGCGGAGGGAGATTCTCAGAATCACCCTCCGCCTGGTCGGGGGCCATAGGCCGGCCAGGCGACACCGTCAAGGGCTTCCCAGCCTGCCTCCGGCCCCCAGCTAGGCAGAGGGCGGTTTCGAGAATCACCCTCCACCCAGTCATGGGTCAGAGGCAGGCTAGGTAGCCCTTGACGGTACCGCCTGGCCTACCTTTGGCTCCCAGCTGGGCTGAGGGCGATTCCAAGAATCACCCTTGGTTGGGCGGAAAGCGATTCTGAGAATAACCCCCGGTTGGGTGAAGGTTGATTTCGAAAAGCACCCCCAGCTGGGTGGAGGGCGATTCCGAGAATTACCCCCGGCTGGCCGAAGGGCGATTTCGAGAATCACCCCGGCTGGGTGGAGGGAAATTCTGAGAATCACCCCCGGCTGGGCGGAGGGAGATTTCGAGAATCACCCTCTCCCTAGCCAGGGGCCGAAGGCAGGCTGGACAACCCTCAATGGCGCTACCCAGCCTGCCTCTGTCCCTCGGCTAGGAAGCCCTCGACCGCACTTCTCGGCCTGCTTCCGGCCCCCGGCAGGGCGAAGGGCGATTCTGAGAATCACCCCCGGCTAGGCAGAGGGTGATTCTCAGAATCGCCCTTCGCCCAGTTTGGGGTGGTTCTCGAAACCACCCTCCGCTCAGCCGGGGGTGATTCTCGGAATCTCCCTTTGCCCAGCCAGTGGTGATTCTCGAAATAGCCCTCCGCCCAACTGGGGGTGATTCTCATAATCACCCTCCGTCCAGCTAGGGGTGATTCTAGGAATCACCCTCCACCTAGCCAGGGGACGGAGGCAGGTTGGGTAGCGCTCGATGGTGCCGCCCAGCCAGCCTTCAGCCCCCTGCCGGGCGAAGGGTGATTTTGAGAATCTCCCTCCGACTAGCTGGGGGTCGAAGGCCAGTTGGGTGGCACCATCGAGGGATGCCCTGCCTGCCTTTGCCTAGCCGGGGGCCGGAGGCAGGCTGGGCAGCCCTCGAAAGTGCCGCCCAGCCTGCCTTTGGCCCCAGGCTGGGCGGAGGGTGATTCTGAGAATCACCCCTGGCTGAGCCGAGGGCAATTCCGAGAATCACTCTCAGTTGGGTGTAGGGTGATTCTGAGAATCACCCCTAGCTGGGCGAAGGGCGATTCCGAGAATTGCCCCTGGCTGGGTAGAGGTCGGCCGAGTGGCATCGTTGAGGGCTGCCCAGCCTGCCTCCAGCCCCCGACTGGGCAGAGGGTGATTGTCAGAATGGCCCTCCGCCCAGCCGGGGGCCGGAGGCAGGCCGGGCGATGCCGTCAAATGAAAGAGATTGGGTTTTGGATCTATTTTCAGGTTCAGGTAAGTTTTATTATACAAATTTAAATTTAAATATTTTATTTTTTACTTTTTATGTCTTTATACTAATTTTCTTACTTATTTCTTTTGCACTTGATGATTAGGTACAACACTAGCATGTTGCATACCAAAAGGAAGAAATTGCATTGCCATTGAGAAAGACCGAGTGCAATGCAAATTTATTCAACAAAGAATTAATGCTCTGGAATTCCTTATAGATGCGAAGCAAGAATTTGGTTTGAGGAAAGAGAGTTTTAATGAATCACCTGTGGCAAAAAAAGCAAAGGAACCTTAACCACCATTATATGGAATGATTGGAAATGGAGACTTTGGAAGATTTGCAGACATGAAAGATCCATTAGAATATGACAATTACCAAAATGAAGTAGAAAATGTTGCGTAAGAAGCCATCAATTATGTTGAACATGTATTAGTTGATATTGTTGAGGATCTTTAAGTTATGCTTGCAAACAAAGCTCATTTTTGAGATCTATTAATCAATTTTACTTGTAATGTTTAGAATTTGATATTTTATGAGAAGAATCCTTATTTTTTGCCAAGAACATGTGATTACTATTATTTTTTGACATAAAATTAAATAAAAATGCTATTTTCTTAAGTTTTTTTGTTAAGATTTTCGCAAAAATTAGTTTATTTAACATGTTTTTTTAAACAAAAAGTCTCTAAAAGTGTATTTTTTGCATTCTATTTGTATTGAAAATTTGTATTTTTTTGTCATATCGTTCAAAATATTGGTTTTTTAGTGACAATTATTTGATGTGCATTGAAAAATTAATTAGCAATACATAAACTTGTAGAAAATATAAACTTTATAATATTGACCCTTTTTTCATTTTTTATCTATGTGAAAAAGTGAAGATACCATTAAAATTTTGTATTTTAAAAAAAATTATTTTTTTCTTTTTAAAACACAAGTACATAAATGCACTTAAAAATAAACATCTTATGGAAGAAGAAGACATTAGAAAATGTATAGTGTCAAAATCAATCCTCTAAAAACACTTTGGTGATGATACGCCACCACTATTCAAAATAGACATAAAAAGCATCACAGAAAATAAAATAAAATAAAATAAAACAAATTAAAGTGCCAAAAACATGCTTAAAAAAAAATTGATTCTGCATCACCACTTTTCAAAATCAGGTGTTTTTCTTGGTACGTCAAAAATTAGGTACCAGTTCAGTTACCTATTTCATCGGTAATAGTGTTACATGAGCGAACCCACCAACTATCGATAAAAAATGACATCCACTACCTCTGCCAATGTAGCATCCTCTTTCCTCCAATTTCCTGGAAGAGGAGTGTCGATAGGCTTGCAGCCTTGCATGTGAAACTTCTCTAGTATCTCCCGGGCATACTTGCCTTGAGACACAAATAGTTCACCTTCCTGCTTCCATATTTCCAATCCAAGGAAATAATGAAGGAGGCCCAAATCCTTCATCTCAAACTCCTTTGTTAGATCTACCTTGCATGATTCTATCAACTACTCATCACCCGTTAGTATTAAATCATCAACATAAAGAACAATGATTAAAATCTTACACTCCACCACAATTTGGTACAGGTTTGCATCCGCCTCACTCTTGGTGAAGCCAAGTCTAGTGAAATAGCTGTCGATCCAAGTGTACCAAGCACAAGGTGCTTGTTTCAGCCCATACAACGCTCTTTTGAGCCTGCACACATGCGACTCGCTGCTGAAGATCTCAAATTATTCAGGCTACTCAATGTACACCTCTTCCTCAATGATCCCATTAAGGAACGTAGTCTTCACATCCATCTGATGAATGTGCTAATCCATCTGCGCTGAGAGAGCAAGGATGGTCCTTATGGAAGAATACCGTGCGACGGGTGCAAAGGTTTCTTCATAATCAATCCCCTTGATTTGTGAGAAGCCTCGGGCAACAAATCTTGCCTTATACTTCTCGACGCTCCCAACACCAACTTGCTTTACCTTGTAGATCCATATTTATCCTACAACTGATTTTCCCACCAGCCTTGGAACAATCTCCCAAGCACTGTTTTTGACAATGGAGTCATACTCCTCTACCATGGCATCTACCCATGTGGGCTCCTGCACTTCTTCTTCAAAAGAAGATGGCTCTGTCACGATACACTTTCTCATAAGAGCCATGTATCCAGTAAATTGGTCAGGTGATTGTCTCTGTCTGCGTTGTGATGTAGGGACTCCTACATTCTGTGCCGCATAAAGCTTCAGTCTCTCAGCTTCTATGGTACGCTTTCTGCCTTGTCTGATGTTTGGTTCTACATGAGTGGACTCCTCCACTCCATGAATATCCTCCTGTGGCTGATCCAGTGTTGCATGCTTCCACCCACAAATGCATCAGTAGGCCCTGGTCATGCAACATCGCTCGTGCAACACCCACGATTGTTCTGTTATTCCTCATTGTGAACCCATTCTATTGTGGGTTATGAGGCGCTATGAGTTCTCTTTGAATTCCTTATTTTCTATAGAAGTCTTTGAATTCACTCGAGATGTATTCACCACCATTATCGCTCTGTAGAGCTTTCACTTGCTTCCCCGACTCCTTCTCCACCAATGCTTTAAACTCACAGAACTTTGAGAATGTTTCGCTCTTCTTCTACATGAAGAATATCCAGCATCTACGAGAATAGTCATCAAAAAATATAACATAACACCTGTGTTTTGCTGTTGAAGCAACCGAGAAAGGTCCACACACGTCTGTGTGAATTCTCTCTAGGATCACCGAAGCACGGTTCTCCTTCTCATGAAAGGTGGTCTTCACAAACTTACCCATGGTACATCCATTTCACTGATTTGACTGCGCAAGAGTACCCTTGGGAAGTCCAATATAAATCTGCTGCAAAATTTTCAAAGCGCCATGGTGAAGATGGCCCAATCTCCTGTGCCATAATTCGCCCTCATCTCGGCTCACCACCTCTTTTGCTTTGCCCACCATTGCAGCGTAGCCATCTACCTCCAGCTTGTAGAGATTCTTAACTTGAATCCCTATCTTCTTGGTTTGAACCATTTTTTTATGTCGAAGGAAGGATTTTCCCTCACTGAAAACAACATCATAACCTTTGTCTTCCAACATTGCAACCGAGACCAAGTTCTTCTTCAGACCTGGAACATGCATAACATCCTTCAACAAGAATGGATTATTAGACTCCTTCTCAAAGGTAATGGTCCCAATGTCGGTCGCACTGTATCAACCATCTTCGCCCATCTCTATATGCATCTGGAGGTCCTTCTCCTCCAAGTCACTAAACAACTCCTTGTCTCCCGTCATATGGAAAGACGCACCACTATCAAGATCCCACACTGACCCCATATAGCTTGAAACCAAGCATGCGATCAAAGAGAAATCAAGTTCAAATTTTAAGGCTAAGGCCTCTCTAGCTATAGCTCTAGCAGCCTTCTTGTTCTTCTTCTTCTGTGGGCAGTTAGTGGAGAAATGCCCATGTTCATGACAGTGAAAACACTTCACCTTGGACAAATCCTACTTCTTTCCTTTAGCTTCGGATTTTGAAGGAAAAATTTTCCCCTTCCCTTTCCTTGCTTTGGCAGCCAAAGCGCAATTCTCTTCATATTCTTTCTTCGATGAAGAGCCATCCCTGGTACCCTCCTTATCTCCTCCTGCACAAGATCTGATCAAAGTCGCTCCCATCCCAGCAGTTTCTCCCGTCCATTGACAGAGTCTTCGTAGCTATGCCAACTCTTCAGAAGCCCAAGAAGAGCCAATATCACCAAGTATTCATCATCAATAGTAACCCCCACACTTCTCAGTTCATCCTTGTAGTGGACAAACTTCATGAGATATTTTGGAACATTGTCACCCTTCTCCATTTTTATTTTTCTGAGCTTGTCTTTAAGCACCAACTTCCTCTGGTTGCTTCTGCTTTGGAAAAAATCTGTCAAAGCCTTCCACATTAGGAATGGAGTGGCTTTCCCATGAAGGATGGACATAATATGGTTCTTCACACCTTGCAACAGAACTCTTCTTGTCTTTGCTATCTTCTTTTTCCATGCATCAAGTAATTCAACATCGCTAGATCCCGGCTTAGGAACATCTCTATTGATGAACTCCTTCAGTCCATTATCATCCAACACCACCTCCATCCTATCCTTTTAGGCTATGTAATTCGAGCTCCTGTTAAGGGAATACTCCAATCACAACCCATTGAAAGACATTTCAATGTATACTCAACTTCTGCACCAAGAATTTTCTGTAGCAAATTCGAATTGTCCACCAGCACAAACTCAACAATTCTTCACAATTGAAATATTTAAGAATTAACACTGCTCTGATATCATGTAGAAATTAGTATACACTAAGCATGCATACATCCATATTCCTCTGATCTCACAATATTTAACTTCTTGCGAAATACAAAATCATTCCACTATTAATCTTTTGCTGAAAATTAATTGCAAACACATGTGAAGCATAAAGCATAATTGCAAAATACAGTTGTTTAACGGGAAAGCCTGAAGCTGAAAACCCCAATTATGATATCATGGAGATGATGGAGAATATCATGTGAAAATATCATAAAAATCTTAGTACATCAAGCTCTCAGTACAATCAATCGTCACACACTAACATAGAAGAAATCTGCAAATCCATGCATCGATCTCTGCCCTCCTGCTAGCCTACCTCCACTGCGCAATCCCTACTGAAGAATAGCTCTGAATGAATTTGAATTACACTTGCCTTGACTTTGAAATCCTCATTGGCGACTCCAATGTGTGTGTGGTGCAATCAATGCACCACTATAGTCACAACAGATAGTCCATCTTTCCCTTTCACCTATCTCTCCACTAGGTCTCCACTAGAACTGACATGCACTGTAGTTAATTGTTGTATTTTTCAGTTTCTTAATGAGTTATTATTTTTGAATTAATTAAATAATTAATTCACTCCACTCTCACTAGTGTATCATTTAGTTAGACTAGATACAACTATCTCAAATGAGTCTAATTGAGTTAAACTTAATACAACTCCATGAAATACTCTTCCAACTCTGTCATAACTTTGCCACTTCAGTTATAACTGGGTCCTCCATGCATGAACCACCAGTAAACCCTAGGAATTGTGTAATTCCTTCAGCCCATTGATTTTCCAAATCTGTGCACTGAAATTAAGTCCTCCAAGAGAATAAGTTGCTATTTATTGTTGGATTATTATTAAGAGCTAATAATAATCGACACTTCTATTTTTAGATCGACGATATATAAATAGAATTTGCCCAATATTCTAAAAATATAATTTCATCTATTTTTCCAACTTGATCAACCATCCACAAATAGCATCCTGCAATTTCTGAAATATGATCACCATGTCTAAAAATAGATTTGCGCCAAAAATAGCCTACGGGCCCACTTAGTGAAGGCGATTCTTTTCACTAAGCTCATCATCTTGTTGAATCTCAACATCATATTCACTATGAATGGTCCCACAGAAATAGGAAACTTAAATAGATGACCTTTCTTCATTGGAACAAAATGTACTTTATCGACATTCAGACTCTGTCTAATAAACTTCGAGGCAAATAATCTCATGGGGAAAAAGATTGGTAATCTATAAGGTTAAATCCCAGCTCCATATAATCTAATTTCTAAATGATCGTCACACACAAACCAATCCCCAAATTTACAATTAGCACTTAACTAAAGAAAATCCTGGTCTTTTGGCAGAAAACATGGAGGAGGAACTCCATTCAAAACCTTATAGGAAATTAGCATGAAATAAGAAGCAAAATCAAACACCCCTCCTTCATCTGGTTCATTTATTATTATATCTGTACAAAATATTACTGACTATATTTTCTTATTTGCATCCACAATATTTAGCCCCAAATGTAAACATTATTCTACATTTGATACAAGAATAAATAAGTGATTAGTGAAGGAAACATGAAAGACCCGGTAAGTGACAGGCTCATAAGCTGAGTGTTAACGTTCTCTTTCCAATAGGAGGGAATATCAAACACCACGTTAGGATTCATCATCAAGGCAAATAACCCAAGCATTGACCTATCAATTTGAGCAGCATCCTCCTTTCCAAGTATCTTTGAAAGAAATTGTAGTACTGGCTTGACTTCTGCATTGAAAATCTCCAATGGGAACTCTTTATCATCTGCCGAAAAATGTTTTGCTTCCGGCTTCAAAAAGAATATAACCTGTGTAAACTCTTTTCCTATAGACAAAACACCGGAATTGACCATGGCTGAATAAATGGGGCAAATTTTCTCATTCATAAGAACTTGCTGGTAGAAGGGAAAATTCTCAATGGTGCAGACAATATCTCTAATGTCTTGCTCAGTGTCCATGAGAGGGATATGGCTAGAAGAGCTAGACATAGACAATTTCTTAGCCATGAAATATTGCAGGGTGGCGAAAAATTAAATGCAGAGGTAAGAAATTACAGTGACTAGGACAAATTTTTTAACAATTGAGAATGAAAAACAATAAGGAGAAAAGCAGCACTTTAACACCTTATATATATGGTGCAAAGCTTTGAACATTAATGCTAATTCAATGCTTGATTAGACAAGTAACAAAAATATGACGCGACATATGAGATGTCTCCTAGTTGGATGCATACATCACTGCGGGGGTGCCCTGGGGTACAATGCATCCATCAGGGTTATGCACTCGTAGTGATCGTGAATCGTCGATCTCGCTTAGCGGGTGCTCAGGGAAGTCAATTGTGGAGGCACCACCTTTGCTAACTTGTGGGCTATTTGTGCTCATGGGTTACTGATTCTTCATTAACTTGAATTTCCTTTATTCTCACCCGACGATTAGCATGGGTGTAAAGTCAACATCGGTCCTGCCTTGACATGCTTTTGAACAACAAAATAATCGACTGAAATACAAAAATGAAATTATTTTCTGGCATATGAAATATTACATTTTGTCATATTTTCTAAATATATGTTTTTTCTTGTATTTTTAGAATTATAATAAAGAAAATGAAAATGAGGCACAACATTTGGCTCCACCTGGGGATAGTGTTTTTTTCCATGAAACACTAAGAACTGAATATTAGTGCCTTCACCTCAGGCATGGATTCAAATATTGTTTGGTGATACAAAGAATGAGAGTATGGTATTTGCAATGATGAAATGTTGTATTTTAGTGCTGGAAATAATGCTTTAAATACTGCCCATTCATAGGCATCTGCAAAGCTTCTCCATCTAGATCTTCTGGAATAAAAGTGTTGTTTTACCTAGCTTCAGTAAATAAGTATGGACCATACCAAAGAGGGTCAAAATTTCCATGCTTCCCCTTTTATTCTCTTCTGGTGTCCCATATTAATACCAAATCTCCTGCTTGGAAGATGATTTCTTTTGCTTTTCTATCAAATATAGACTTCATCTTTGCTTGATATGAAATCAAGTTATCCCTAACTTTGTTTCTCTTTTCACTTGACTCAATTACTTTGTTCAATCTTCTCACCAGAGCATTAGGTTCTTCCGAAGCTTATTGAAGGAAAGAAATCACTGGTTTGGAGAACTGAGTAGGAAATAGTGCTTGAGTTCCATAAACCAATTCATAGGGAGACTTACCAGTAGGCCTTATGGTAGTTACTCAAACTACCCAAAGGAAAACTTCAACTTCGATCCCAGTGCTTTTTATTTTCAGTGATTGCCTTCTTCAAGATTTTGATCAATGTCCTATTTGAATATTCTGCCTATCAATTCCCCTAGGGATGATATGCTGTGGAATGTGATAAAATTACATTATATGTTTGACAGAAATTAATGAATTGAGCAGAGTTGAATACTTTAGCATTATTAGTTACAATCTTGACTAGACACCTGAATCTGCTGAAAATGTTCTCCTCCAGAAACTTCATCACTACTTGGTCGTTTCCTATTTAGTGGGTATTGCTTCAACCTAGTTTGTGAAGTAATCAGTGGCAGTTAGAATCCACTTGAACTATCCACTTTATGGTGGATTTATTTCACCATTAAAATCCAAACCCCATTTCCTGAAAGGTTCTTCTATGAATACTAGGATGAGAGGTAATGGAGCAAGTATTTTATTTTCAGCAAACAACTGACATTTCTGACAGCTTCTGACCAGTCTATATACATCTACAAATAGGGTGGGCTAATAGAAACTTGACTTGAGAATTTTATGAGTAGTGACCTTCCAGCTTTAATGGCTTCCATATAGACTTTCATGATATTACCTAATGACTTCAATAGATTCACCTTCAGTTAAACATAACAACAAAATACCAACAATATCATTCTAGTATAACGTTTCTTCTACTATAACATATGGTTGAGATTTGAGCTTGAGAGCTCTGTATTTTGTTATATTTAGTGAAGTTGGACAAGAAAATAAACATAGGTAATGCACAATATCTTTGTACCAATCCAAACACAAAAATTTGTATTAAATACCTGTTTTGGACTTTTTTTGATCTTCTTCATTGACAACTCCATTTACTGGTGCCAATAGATTAATTCCCAATGCTTGAAATTTTTTTTTTTGTCAACAACTTTTCTAAACACTGTCCCTTCACTAACTTGGTGGGTTTAATGTCCAAATCATACTCAATGATTTTCATTATCCATTTTCCTCTTTTTCCTTCAGCATCACTTTGAACTATCACGTATTTAACAACAGAATTAGGGCCATAAGAAGTTATTTGGGACTGTAACACATAAGTCCTAAAATATTTGAGAGCTTTGACCAATGCATACTTTTTTCTCCAAATGTTGTACTTGAGCTCAGCATCTCTGAGAAATTTTCTGAAAAATGCCACTGGTTGCTCATTACTCTCCTCATTTTTCTGTAACAACACAACAGAAATAGTAGTGGGAGATGCAAATGAAAATATCTAAAATGCTTTTTGATTAGCTGGACTAATTAGAATTGGAGCTTCCTGTAGTGCCTCCTTTCATTAGAGAACTTTTGAGGTCTAAAATGGGCCTCCTAAGAAAAATGTACAACCAAAATAGACTTTATAAGAACCAATAGGATTCAAGAATATGATGTCAACCATGGGGGATGATTCACCTTTTTTGAGCTAAAAAAAGTAAAAATATTAAAAATAATAAAATAATAAAGCTATTTTTTTAAATTGTATTTTCAAATTATCTCACTAAGGGTTTACTCAAATTTCAAGCGGGACTACTCATTGGATGCAAAATGTAATTCCTCATCCAGGGAGTACCCATGTTGCATAGTTTTGATGGACCCTACTACACTAAAAATGAGAAATACATGAAAAATGTGATTGCAATCATGATTTTCATGTATTTCTTCTTTTTCGTGTAGCAGAGTCCAGAGAAAGTATGCAACATGGGTACTCATTGGACGAGGAATCAAATTATGCATCCAACAAGCATTTCGTCTTGAAATTTGAGTAAATTGATAGGGAGATAAGTTGAAAAAGTAGTTTTTTCTTTTTTCCCTCTAAAATTTGATGATGTTATCAAATATTGTTTTATTATTTCCACTATTATTTTATAATTTCCTTAGGAGGCCCATTTTAGACCTCAAAATTCCCCTAATTATTCTAGCAAATTCTTCTCTTGCTTCCTTATCCCATTTCACTTCTACATTTTTCTTCAACATGTCTGTTATATTTCTCACAATCCCAACATAATTTGGCACAAACCTCCTTAGAAAGTTTATTTTTCCCAAGAATCTCTAAATATTTTTCTTGCTTCTGGGTAAAGGAATTGTCTGAATTGATTCCACCCTTGCTAGATCAATATTTACTCCTTGTTTTAAAACTATGTGACCCAATAATTTACCTTCTTCTAAGGAAAATAAATATTTCTTAGGATTTAGTAAAAGTGCAAAATTTCTGCACTTTGAAAAGATATTTTGTAAATGGTCCAAGTGTTCATCATCTGACCCCGAGAAAACAATTACATCATCTAGTTATATAACCACATATTTGTCACCAACAAACGCTATGTCCATGGCCCTCTGTAATGTTGCACCCGCATTCATAAGACCAAATGAAATTCTTGCATACATGAAGGTGCCCCAAGGGGCCGTGAAAGCTATCTTCTTCTGATCTTCTTTTTCAATTGCCACCTGATTATACCCAGAGAATCCATCAACCATAGACATCCTATAAGCTCCTGTCACCTTCTATAAGACATAATCCATTTTCGGAAAAGGATAGTTATCTTTTAGAGATGCCCTATTCAAATTCCTAAAGTCCACACACAATATTATTTCTCTATTTTTCTTCCTGACAGAAACCAGATTACAAACCCAATCTGAATATCTGAGAGGGACTATGATTTTTGTATGCAACAATTTCTTCACTTCTTTTTCAATTGGAGCTAAAAGTGATGGATTAATTTGTCTGAGTTTTTGCCTATGTGGTTTGATCCCTTCCTTCAATGGGATCTTATGTTGTATTATGCTTTTATCATACATTTTCAAATCCTCATACGACCAAGCAAACACATCCATATACTTCATAAAAAGATCAATGTGCCTTTCTTTATAATTTTTTGGAACACCTTTGAATAGTTTCACCATCTTTGGCTCTTGCTAGGTTCCCAAATTACAATCTTCCATCTCTTCCTCTTGATGTATTTTCTTTGAATTAACAACAACATCATTAGAATCAAATCATATTTTAAGGGGAACTAATCCTTTAGGAAGTAAATTATCTTTTAATTGGGAAAAAATTCTACACACCTATTGACTGCTTCAGATTTATTATCTCTCTTTTCTACTCTGTCTGTTCTTCTTCTTGATCTATCTCAACATCTTCAAAATTTTCAATTATTGTCAAGAAACAATTTATCTTCTCATAATATTCAAACACCTGCCAATGTTTCACATTTTCAGGAATATAGGGCCTGTGTCTAATTTCAATCTCATACCTTAATCTTGGATTCATAGGTGGCTTGAAGTTGCTAGCTGCAACTACTAACGAATCTTCCAACCTATTCTCCTCCCTCGGAATGAACTAAATTTTGAAGGCTTCAAAATAGTTCTCAATCATATCCAAAACTTCATTCCTATATGATCTTAACCTAAGATTCTTGGTTCAACAAATATTTTTAATCTGCCTTATAATTAATTTAGAATCACCAAAAATGGAAATACACTGAATTCCCCTTTTTTAGCAGTTTGAAGACTTAAGATCAAGGCCTCATACTCAGCTACATTATTTGTTGAATCAAATTCTAACTTAAAATAAAAATACATGAGGTTACCTTCTGGAGATACCAATAACAATCCAACTCCTGGGCCATCCTTGGAGTAGGCACCATCAAAATAGCATTTCCAAATCTTCTTTGAATACATATCATTATGTACAATTGCTGAAGAGAGTTGTTTCTTTGTGTTTTCAGCAAATTTTGCATCTTCATGCAGCGTAAAACATGAAAGGTCTTCTTTTTCCTGACTATAAATGGGGGAATTACTAGCATATTTATTTGTGGTGGTTTTCACAAACCTTGTTTCTTTGTACAATCTCCTTCCTTCCCCATTGAAAACAGGAATGATAACATAAGTGAAATATAATTTTAAAACTCCTCCCAAATTTTCTCCCCAACATCTTGACAAAAGCATTGCAAAGCTGGCTGGAATATCAGCAATCACTACATCAATAACAATATTTTTTGTTGGAATATGTTCCAAAGATACTACCATATCTTTAATTAACCCAACACATTTCACCCTCTTGGAATCAAATGAGTACAGGTTCCTGTATAGTTTAGTAATTTTCAAATTCAACTATTTCATGACAGAAAATGGTATACGATTTTGAGAAGAACCTGAATCCAACATGCAATTACGGAGAACAAAATCATGAAGAAGCAATGAAATGTAAAATGGAGGAACATAAGAATCTACTTCTTCTATGTGAGGACAAAAAGTGACTACTGGTTTTTCTTCTTGAAAGTTCACAGTATCGCCTATATCTTCAATCTGTGAGAGATTAATGAATTATGAAATTTCTTTTTTGTAACCTAGTGTCTTATCTAATTCAAGGAGAGGCACTTGAATCTTGACCTTCTCCAACTCCTTTGATAAATTGAAAACTTGAATTTTCTTAAAATTATTCCCAGGTTCTTCTTCATTATTTCTAGGGTTTAAATTCTATTCAGGCACATGAACGACCTTCTCCAAAATATTAGTATCAACAGACCTATTTTGGGAAGATTCAAGTTGTTGCACTTCTGTTCTATCTACTAGATTCACATGTTGTTTCCCTTTATCTGCTTGTTTTACTGAGTTCTTTTGTTGGGGAGCCGCCATTGGAGAAGGAACAAAATATTGTTGTTCAACTTCATCATCCTGCACCCTAGATATATTTCTAGATCTTAAGTCATGCTCCTTATGTAACCTAGCGTGCATGAAATTTGTGAATTTCCTATAGTATTCATCCATCTCATCTTTATCAAAAGACACTTCAGCTTCAACATATTCTCCCTCAAAATCTTCCTCTTCTTCATCTTCTCTCATGTACATAGAAAATATTTGATCTTCAACTTATTTTTGGTCATCTTCTTCTGACTGTCTAGGTGGTGCTTGAAAAATGCCTTGATCTCTTCTCTCCCTCTACAAAATTTGCTAGGGTTGTTTTCTAAATTGAGGATTAAATCCTCCTTTGTTTTTTTGTACCAGTCTTTGGGAATTTTTACTTTCCAATTCCATCTATACTAGCATGTTTGACAAATTTTATATCACCTTTGTCATATCATCAATTCTTTGATCCTGTGGTGATTCTTCTTTTTCTTTTCCCTTCTCTTGAACTGACTTCTTTTCTTTAATTTTCCTAGATGTAGTCATATTAGCTTCAATTTCTAAAGCATTTATTTGTATTTTCTCAAGAGTAGGGGATCATCTCTCTCTATGTGTAAAACTGAAATCATCTTCAAAATCCCCAACAAAAATTACCTTTTCTCCAAGAGGAGGGGGCTTCATCTCTACAGGTAAACTATTGTACAATTTGTTGAATCTCTTAACAAACTCAGAAATGTTCTCATTAGGATTTCTTTTAATTGCATTAAATTATGTTAATGAATAACCATGATCTCTCTTCTCTCCCCATCTATGAGTGAATTGATTCTCTAACTCTTCCCAGTTATTAATTGAACCATTTGGTGAACCTTTGAACCATTTTATAGCCTCTCCATTTAGAGACTGCACAAAAATTCTCATTACAACATCAAGATGTTCTACATTTAAATTTTTAGAAAAATTGCAAAACAGGGGTAAATTTTGTTCTGCAGTTACTTCATCTTCTCCAGTGAAACGTGGAAGTAATTTAAGGTATTATTGAGGCATGGCATTCATTGGTTGTGGAAGATTAAGTAGTGCATATCTATTCATCAGGAAAGCTGGTGTTGCCATATTTACATCTTAATTAACTGCTCCTTGGGTGAAGGAGGTTGATGAATCTACTGTGAAAGTGAATAAGGTGGTGAAAAATATGATATGGGAGTGGGTTGATGAACAATAATATAGGAACTAGAAACTATAGTTTTTTGAGCTTGTGTAAAGGGAAAAGAAACAGACTCGAAGGAATGTTCTTCCAACTTAGGTTCTTGAAAATGAATGGATGTGAAAGGTGAATCTTGTTCCAAGAATGAGAGTTCCTTGGAGATATCTTTAAACAAAGAGTTATGAGAACTGCTACTAGGAGAAGACAATGTATAATCAAGTGTTGAAGGGGTTTCTGGTTTCTGAGCCTTTTTAGAAACCAATCTTTCTAGATCTGACAAAGTAGGAAATTTCTGCTGCGAGGTATCTGACCTCATGTGAGGCCTTTTGAAAGCCATAATTCTAAAAATAAGAAACACAACCAAATGTTTCCTCCTCACTGAAAAACTAAAGGAAATAGTATGAAAACCAAGGGAAAATAAAATTTGCTTCTTCGTCCCCGACAACAACACCAAAAAATGTTGTATCTTAAGAGACAATCCCTTGGTTTTGGTAAGGAATCAATGCTTAAGAAATTTTAGAAATATACGTCACAAAACTGATAATATGATATGGTATGTGTTTAATACCCTTGGAAATTAATTATTTAATACCCTCAATAATATGATATAATGAAAGACTTCACAATGCCATTAACTACTGATATTTGAGTGAAAAGAAGAACTGGAAGGGAAACTCAAAATGATATGCTAAAAAATAGAATCTATCACTTTAAATTTTAGAAGAACTTTATGTAGAAAGAATAGTTGGAGTGAAGGAGCACATATTAAGGTTATTTAACTCTTAATTACAGGTGTAATAAAGAGACCAGAAGCTACTTTACGTCACTTCATTCAAAGAAGAATAAACACAAAATGAAACTGGAAAGACAAATCAACATCAATAGATGTAGGAAACTTGTTCTTCTTTCATTAATTTCTCAGAAAATTAAGTACAAAATTTGCAGTCATCCAGAGGTCTTGTTGTTATGTTAGACCTCACCTTAAAGCTGTAAAGGAAAACTTAAGGTGAATGAAGAAAAAATCCATAAGAGGTAAGCGAGCTAAGAAAATATAAAGGAAGTATGGTATGCAAACCCCCTCATGATAAGGGCGTGGACAAAATATTGATGGTACTGTGCATTTAAGCAAAAGCGGGGCCACATCCATATGTCGAAACAGTCAAAGGTAGAGCACCACGTGCAAGGATTCCGGGGGTACCAAGGATGGTATGAAGGAGGCGGAGGTCTACCCCCTATAACGTATGACATCACAGGTTGGCGGAGTAAGTCTTAAGCATTCCGTGGGGTGATGGAGTGTCGCGGGAAGGTCTCACGGGCCGCCGCTGGAACTATTAAGCGGACCCCCCAAAAAATATAGGTGGCACTAATAAAACAAAAGGTAAGGTAAGTTAGGAAAGCTGGTACACGACCAGTACTAGTATTAACCAGGCGCATGGCTCACACCTGCTCGGCACTTGATATCTAATAGCCTAATGCCATGCACCCCATTGTTGACGTCCTTATGATTTCAGCCTTACAGTTGGCACCCTAACCTCATTTTCCACGAATCTAGGTCTGTTTAACCTTGTTCTATTCCCACTTTGGTAAAATACTCATTTTTACGAATCTGTCGTGTAGCGAAGATTGAAATCCAGTACCAAGTCGCTTTCAACCCTCGCGTCGCTTTCCCTCCTGGGTATTCCTCACTGGTTATAGGTATTTAGTCGCTCTTCTACCTCACAATTTTCCTTCCGTTTTACTTTTCAAAATGGTCATGGGGAGAGAAAAGCTCAAAAAGTTTGAACCTGAAACCCCACAAGCCCGTGAGGTCAGGGCGGTCCCTGGACCTGAACCTTTCATTGACACTCAAGCTCGTATTCATGATCCTTCCTACCCTTTCAGTGTATCTCGTGTCAAACCCGATTTCTTGGAAAGATATGTGAAGGGTCAAGACTGGTTCAGAGTCGTTTAGTCAGGCCTATATTACCAGATTGCTTCGCCCACCTATCCATTCACCGAGTTCATGTGCTGGCTCAGAGATGCCTATGAGGAGCGCAGGGATTTATTTTTATCGGCTTAGGGAAAAAATATTTTCCGCATATCTCCTGAGCTCATAAAGTAAGTCCTTTGTTTCCCCCACAGCCATAGTCACATTGAGTTCACTGAGTTATCCCTCTCCCGTCAGTTTTCAAAATTTCCTTGGAATCAACAAAGTGAATTCCTCTATTTTATTTCAGATTCTCGTCTTACGGTTATCCCGCCTTTAGATATGGTTTCCTTGTCCACATTCAAAGACAATGTCCATCCCATCCTCACTTTCATTTCAGGGTTCCTGGGTCTCAGGGAGGTCGAGCAGGTGTCAAAATAATGTATAGCTCTCCTTTGGCTCATGTCTCAGTAGGGCGTTACTTTATATATCCCTACTTTCCTGGCCTCGGCCATTCAAACCCAGTTCCAAGAGTTACCCTCTTTGGGGTCTTTCCGGTTTTGTTCATTAGTGTTTTATCTCTTCCTGTTTGAACATGCTGATAAGTTTGAGACTCTTGGTCTTGAAAAGCTTTCGAGGGCGAACACCCAGCCAAGAACTGTCTTTGAGTGGAACGTCTTTGTTTGTCAACAGCCTAACGGGAGGGGTTATACAAGGTTCTTGAATGTATTCATGATCATAGCCTACATCATAATCCATGACAAACCTCTGCCCAGGATATTTCCTGAGCAGAAGGACTGGCTACAATTCGATGATGAAGAAAGCACAGGGGACTAATACCTGTTGGACGACTACACTGAGATTAGGGTCTATGGTGCAGACATACCCCCTACTATCTGCCGGTGTTTCCTGCTATGCAGATTTTTTCCCTTGAGTACATCTGCCAAACCCTGAAGGCAGACCAGTTCCACTTCATCCTCGCGAAGAAAGGATACATCCTCAAGCTCCCTACCTCTATCGTCACCTTCACTGTAAATTCAAGACGTTCCCTCTCCACAGTGGAAGCACTGCTTCATGGGATGGATCTGATACAGGGAAAAGCTTGGCTCTAAGACCCGAAAGGGATCCTTTCCAATATTAAAAGGAAAATAAATTCAACTGCTTATGTACATGAGACTAGGCCCTTCATTGAGTGGAGAGCTAACCTTGATACATGGCCTTTGGCTTCACAGATGGAGGCTAAATATTTAGCTATAGAAGGAAGGGGCGACACTACTTCCACAGGGACAGAGAGAAGGGGGAAAAACTAATGAGGCAGATGCTTCAGGATGTTGTGAAACCAACTCCAAAAAGAGAAGAAAAGAGACATCAGCGCCTTAGAAATAAGCCACTTCGAGGGGGCAACCTCCAATACATTACATGAATGAACAATTCTTGGATGATTCAAATTACAAAACCTTCTTTCTATATATAGAAGTCCATGGGGCCATAATGTAATGCTAGTGGGGCCACAATGTAATCCTAAGCGACCTAAAAATAATAATTTAAGGGCACAATAATAACAATATGGGGGTTACAAGGGTAAAATAATACCAATAAGAGGGTTACACTAACAAAAATAAGGGACTATACTAGTAATATAGGGACCTAACATGCCCCTCTCCTTCAAAAAAGTGTTGTCCCTAATGCTTGAGTAGCTCTAGGTGCTTCTGTATAAAATTCTCATCCTCACATGTAGAATCTTCAGTGGGTAAGTTCTTCCACTTGATGAGATACTCTAAAATTGATCGATTCCGTAGCTATCGATTTCTTGTGTCTGTGACCGCTTCAGGTTCCAATATGATTTTTCCTTCCTCATCAAGTTCTGGCAATATTTTTTGAACTAGAATATTTTCACCTATAACCTTCTTTAAGCATGAAACATGGAAAATTGGATGCACTCGTGAAGAAGCAGGAGGCTCCAATTTGTATGCCATAGTACCAATCTTTTGCAACACCTTGTAACTACAATAGTACTTTGGCGATAATTTATTATCCTTATTAGCTTGCTTGAGGGACATTTTTTTGTATGTTTGTAGCCGTAAAAATACCCAACCAACTACATCAAAAATTCTCTCACTGCGATGCTGATCTGTCTGTTGTTTCATTCGATTTTGCGCCAAATTTAGGTTGTCCTTTAAGAGTTGGAGAACTTCTTGTTGATGCTCGATGTGATCTTCCACTACTTGAACCTTTTAATTTTCTCTTAAAGATGATGTGATGGATGGTGGATGATATCCATAAAGTGCCATAAATGGGGTCATTTTTGCTGCAGTATAGAAGGAAGTGTTATACCACCATTCAGCTAGAGGTAACCACTTGACCCGTTGTGTTGGTTTATCAGATACAAAACAACGAAGATATCCTTCCAAACATTTATTTCTATCTCAGTTTAACCATCGGATTGAGGATGATAAGATGAGCTATGAGCTAATTGAGTACCCAAGCAATAAAATAACTTTGTCGAAAAATTTCCAGTAAAAATGGGATCTCTGTCGCTCACAATAAGCCTTGGGTTTCCATGTAGCTTTTGAATTGTGTCCATAAATTTAGTAGCATACTTGCTTTAAATGGATGAGATAATGCAAAAAAGTGTGCATACTTGGTAAGTCTATCAACTACCACCATGATGACACTCTTTCCTTCAGAGTTAGGTAAACCTATGATAAAATCCATTGAAATCTCCTCCCAACATTAACTTGGAATCGATAAAGGTTGTAGAAGACCCAAGGTCTTAATTGTCTCAACTTTATTCTGCTGGAAAACCAAATATTTCGCCACAAAATTTTGAATATTAGATTTAAGGCCATCCCAAAAAAATTATTTCTTCACCCTGTGGTAAGTTTTTAAAAATCCTGAGTGTCCTCCTAAAGGAGAAGTGTGCAATTCCAAAAGAATCTTTTGTTTTAGTTGGGAATTATTACAAAGATATAAGTGATATTTGTACCATAAGGAATTATTTTTCCAACTAAATGTATCAGATGTACTAGGATCTTGCTGCAACTTTTGAATGAGTGTCCACACTTCTTCGTCCTTCTTCCATTCATCGCTTGCTTCAGTTATCCAATCTGGTTGGATAATAGAAATGGCACAAAGCAATGCTTCCACCTATTCATTCTTTCTTGAGAGTGCATCTGCAATAAAATTTAGCTTCCCTTTTTTGTATATTATTTCAAATTCATAACCCAACATCTTTGTGACCCATTTTTGTTGTTCTTCTGAAAATATTCTTTGTTCCAAAAAGTGTTTAAGACTATCATGATCAATTTTTACCTTGAAGTGTCTTCCCATTAGGTAAGTTATCCATTTCTTTAGTGAATGTAGCATTGCTAACATTTCCTTCTCATAATTAGGTTTATGTAAATAATTTCCTTTGATTGGATGACTTTCGAAAGAAATGGGTCTTCCTTCTTGCATTAAAACAACACCAATTCCATTTCCTGAGGCATCACACTCCATAATAAAGGTTTTTGTGAAGTCTGGCATAGCTAAGACTGGTGCTAGGAAAATTGCCTCTTTGAGATGTTAAAAGGCCTTAGTTGCTACAGGAGTCCATGGAAATTCATCTTTCTTCAATAATGTTGTTATAGGTGCTGCTATTCTCCCATAATTCTTAACAAACTTTCAATAATACCCTGTTAACCCGAGAAATCCTCGCAACTGCTTTATGGTTGTGGGGAATTTACACTCCTTAATGGATTTAATTTTTTTAGGGTCTACCTTAACACCCTCGTGAGATACAATATGACCCAGATATTCCACCTCTTGTACTCCAAAGAAACATTTGGATGTTTTTGCATATAATTTTTTCTCCTGCAATAGTTTGAGCACCTTGTCAACATGTTGAACATGACCCTTCCAAGACCTGTTGTAGATTAGTATATCATCAAAAAATACTAGCACAAATTTTCTAAGGAAGGGTTTGAAAATGGAATTCACCAACCCTTGAAATGTAGAAGGTGCATTGGTAAGGCAAAAATGCATGACCAAAAATTCATAATGACCCTCATGAGTTCGAAATGTTGTTTTCGGAATATCTTCAGTATTCATTCTAATTTGATGATACCCTGAACGAAGATCCAATTTGGTAAAATAATTTTCTCCATGTAATTCATCCAATAATTCATCAATCACAGGAATGGGAAATTTATCTTTAATGGTGTAATATTCCTTTTTCAGGAATTTATGCAATATGGTCCTCAAGGACACTGTATAAGAGAGGAAGTGTAAAAATAAGTTGAAAGGGGGCTTGGATCCCCTTTTTAACTCACTAAAAACTTCTCTTCCAAAAGTTGAGCTCAAAGAAATAAGTGTAGAGGGGTTATTCAGATCTCCCCAAACTAGGTCCCTTAGGAAGCTACTCAAATAGAGAGCCTACAACAATACATGAACTCAACCATTAAACTCTGCAAATCTGAATGCAACATAAGATGAAATATAATACAACCATAATTTTTATTAGTAAATCAGCTAAAATATACATAAATATGTTGAGGGACAAGCCACTCAAGCAACTGGAATAAATCTCTAATGATCAAACTATGAAATACACATGAGTTGTTGCAACTGCACAAAATGTCGAAAAGCAGGGACAACGCTGCCTATATGAGAGTAGCTACTGATATAGATGCATAAACATAAAATATGGCTGAACTGTACAAACAATGCCCAAGAATAGAAGAATGGGCTCCAATACAAGATTTCTAGCCAATCTAGGAGAGATTGCTAGAAATGTCGGAGAATATACAATGTGACAATTTGACTTGTCACTGAAACTAAATAAAAATATAAAATGAGGTTGTAGTAGATCAGAAATTATGCCCTCATCTTATAGTGTATCTAAGAAAAATGCTGATCCCTTTACTTAGAAACAACTCCTCCTGATGAGCTCAAATGACCCTCCCAGCAACTTCCAGCATAAAATAACGTAGTTTCTACCCAAGACTGCGCTGTGAGAGATGGTGAGTGACTGGCTTGGTGCCAAAGATCTGAAATGAAGCCCGAAAGTCTCCTCTGGTGCTCCTCCAAAGAATATACATGATCTCCACTGAAGAACAAGCCAAAGATTGACTCTATGAGTTCCTCTGTTGCTGCTCCCAGCAACACAACGTTTTCTTCCCATCAAAATAACATTGTAGCTGAAGGGATAAGCTTGGCCAAATGCCGAAATGAGGAAATGAAGCTAAAATCCTCTCCTTCCTTAAGGATGAGGTAGGGATTCCCGACCGGAAACACCCTTGGGTTCAGGATCTCTACAACCCTTCTAAACATCCCGAGGATGCAAGTCTTTGCAGACCCTACAAAAATAATAAGCTAATGCATAATGAAAATGGGCTGCCATCTCCTCCTTCTAAAGAAAATGAACTCTCCTCACCATGGGTCCCATTCACACTTACCTCTAGCTCTTGCAAGTGGAGCCTCCACTAAAACTACGTTGTCCAAGAAGGTTCAATGCATCTAGTTTTAGTTGACTTGGTCAAAATAACTAGATCAAGCATGATCCAATCCTGTTCACACCATGTGGTGCTCAATTCAACTGCTTTATTATTCCTCCTTTCACACAAGTAGTGTTATTTCTCCATCTAAAGGGGTTAATGTGTCTCCTTACCCATTTTATTCAACAAAATGAAAATATGCAAACTATAATGTTCCTTTTAGCTTGAGGCTAAAAATTGGGAACATTACAAATGGTGAGCTTATTGAGCTCCCTATAATCCAAACATATTATTGTCCTTCTTCCATGTAAATATAGGAAATGGAGAACTTTGACTAGGTTGAATTATACCCGCCTCTAACATTTCTGCAATCATACGTTCAGTTTCGCTCTTTTGGACATAAGGATATCTATAAGGCCTGATGTTTGGAGGAACACTTCCTGGAATCAAATGAATAGCATGATCATGATCACGTATAGGTGAGAGTCCTTTTGGAGTTTCAAAAACCTTGGAATGATTGTCCAAGACTTTTTGGAGATCTATAGAAATAGATGATTTTGATGTTGGAACTTCTAGTGAGCATAATTGTGCAATTGTGTCTCGTTGTTCTTTATTTAGAAGCTTTGTCATGACATTAGAGCTTATTATCTTTCCTGGCTTCCCTGCAATACCCCGTAATTCGACTTCCTTTCCTTTTGAAAAAATTTCAAGAGAAGTTCTTGAAAATTAAAAGCTATTGTCCCCAAAGATTGTAACCATTGTACTCCTAGTACAACATCAACACCTCCCATAGGAATGGAAGGCATTGGAATATTCAATACATATTCCCCCATGGTTAGCTTGATATTATGGCATTTTCCAGAGAAATTTATAGTTCCTCCATTTGCAACCATCACTTGATATTCTGGTGCTAGGTATAGGAAACAGTTCAATTCCTTCGCTACCTTACAATGAATAAAATTATGGGTACTACCTGAATCAATCAACACTATTACCTTTTTCTCCTTGATATGTCCTTTTATCTTGAGAGTTTGAGGAGTGGTAATTCCTGCCAATGCATTACACGATATGGTCAGACTCATTTCTTCCTCTTCTTGGGTTGGTTCCTGGTGTATATCCTCTTCTTGTTCATTTTATTCTTCCTCTTCAAAATCTATGTAAAATAATTTCTTCTTAGCACACTTGTGACCTTTAGTGTATTTGCTATCACAACTGTAGCAAAGCCCTTTTGCTCTTTTTTCTTCCAATTGTTATGGTGTCAACCTTGTAGGTTGTGGAAATCTAGGAGTAGAAACACTTCCCTCTTTATAGAAGTGAGTGGTAGGCTTCCTTATTGCCATAATTTTACATTCAATTTTTCTTGCCAACCTGAATGCCTTCTCCAATGAATCAAGTTCCAAAACGTGAACTTCATGTTGGATGTTATCCTTTAAAGTACCTATGAAGAGATCAATCCTGTGTTCCACTGGAATATCAGTTACCCTTATATTCAATTTTTGGAAGTCCTCAATGCGCTCCCCCATTAAACCCTTTTTTTTGAGATTTATCAATTGGCTAAATAAGGTGTTACTCTTTGTATCCTCAAATGTGCTATCATTTCTTCCGTAAAAATTGACCAAGTGACAATTTTTTTACGGGAACAAGGCCATTGATACCATACAAATGTATTTTGTTCTAAATGTAAAGTTTCAATGCATACCTTTTGTGTGTTTTGCACATTATGGAGATCAAAATATTGCTCCATCTGTAGTATCCATGTTACAAGATCCTTTCCATCAAACTTCCTCATATCCATTTTTGGAATATGGCGGTTCTTCCTGCCAACATTAGATTTTATGAAATCACGATTAACATTTATTTTGTTCTCATCATGAGTTTCCTCTAATATCTTTTCACCATTAGGAAGCATTTCTTGTATCAAATTTGTCAAAAGTTCCTTGTCTGATTTTATATCATTCTTCATGTTTTCCATTTTCTCATTGATATTAGCTTGCATGTCATCCATCTTAGATTCCATGCCAACTTCCATGCCATCTATTTTAGATTCCATTCCATTTATCGTAGATTCCATTCCATTCTTCAAACCATCCATCTTAGATTCCATGCCTTTCTTTAAACCATCCATCTTAGTTTCCACGCCTTTCTTCAAAACTTCCATGTCATTTTTTGTTGCTCTTTGTGAGAGCGAAATTTGTTGCACTTGCTCTTGTAATTTTGATATGTCATGTTGCCATTCTTCGTCTTCATGATTCATAGTAGATCTTTCTAAAGGCTTAATGGGTGTTGAATTATTTTTAGGGGCTATTTTAGAATCTAATACTGATATCTATTCTACAATATGCCCTTGGAATCAATTCAATTTGATTCTTCAAACAAGACTTATGCAATTCGGAAAAAAAAATACACACCTTTTACTTGCTTTTAAGGAGCTCGATATTGAAATTGAATTATCTCTATAATTATGGATCCTCAATATCTAAAATTCAACCCTGTAGTAGCCCTCTGAAGCTTCTTTTAAATTTCATAGGTCTGATCTGATTTGGATTCTTCAAGGAAAATTTATGTCCAATCTCCCACAATGACCCAATTTTGGACTGGTTCAGTAGAACGAACTTGTACGACTTGCCACGTGTCACTGTTTCCTCCTTTGGCTCTAGAATTGATAGACCAAAAACTAAAGTTTATGTACTTGGAGCCTATTTTTACAACATTCCAATCCGATGCTCAGAGAGAGAGCTATGAAGATTTTCCCACGATCACCTCTTTGAGATGAAAAACTTCCACAGATCATATCTCTGAAAATATTGCAAAGAAATATCTAAAATTTTGCGAAGATGTTCCTTAGGATTGTGACTTCGCACTCCAAAAATTTCAGCTTTTTCACCTTCGCAGAAAAAACTTTAATACGAAAATACCACGATGACCTATTTTGGTTAAATTTAGGAGCCTGCAAAATGACCTAACTTGCACATATCATATCATCAAAAATATTGCGAACCAAGCTCTAAAATTTTGCGATGATATTCCTCAAGATTTTGGATTCGCACTCTAAAAAATTTCAGATTTTGAAACTTCATAGAAAAACCGTTATAGCGAAAATGCCACGATGACCTGTTTGGAGCAGCGAAACCCTAGAATATCAAACCTCTGATACCAAATGTTGTGAACCAGCTGCAAAAAGAGAAGAAAAGAGATATCAACACCTTATAAATAAGCCACTTCCAGGGGGCAACCTCCAATACATTACATGAATGAACAATTCTTGGATGATTCAAATTAAAAAACCTCCTTTCTATATATAGGATTCCATGGGGCCATAATGTAATCCTAGTGGGGCCACGATGTAATCCTAGCCAACCTAACAATAATAATTTAAGCGCACAATAATAACATTATGGCTGTTACAAGGGTACAATAATAACAATAAGGGGGTTACACTAACAACAATAAGGGACTATACTAGTAATATAAGGACCTAACATAGGAGGACAAGAAGGTATGGATACATGCAAGGGATCTCATCCCTCCAAGAAACAGAGAACTAATGAAGCGGAGATTATATGGGAAGAGCCTCCACAGGAGGAATTGGTCTGATATGGGGAGCCTGACAGAAGCAAGGCCAGTTTCATAGTTAATTATGATGGTGCTTCTTCTTTAAAACTTTCTGTGCTATCGGAGGCCATTTTAGTTAATAGGGCTGAAGTAAGGGAAGAGATCGACAATAGAAAAAAAAATGTACGGGAGAAACTTCGAGCAGAATTGGACGGATTTGTGAATAAGTATCATACTCGGCTCACTACCAAGCTTGATATGGACAAAGATTAGTTGATAATCGCCATTATAGAGGCAGTTCTGGATCCTACAGTCGACGGAACTAGCTACCGAGCTTTAGAATTCGCTTTAAATCTGGCCAATTTCCCTTTAACAGACAAGCTCGGTATACATCAATGCATTGGAGATATGTTGAGGGACAAAGTGGTAAAGTTTGCACTCTCACTGAGGAAGCTGGAAGACAAGTATAGTGCAGTGTTTAAGAACTAGAGGAAAGAAAGGGCTAGTGCCAGAGGCATAAGCAACAATCTAAAAAATATCAGGAGGGTAGTAAGGGAAAAAGGGAGCAACAAGGTTTCGGTCCGGAAAAAAATCATTATGGATCTAGAGGCTGAAAACTCCGAGCTAAGGGAAATACTAAACATCGCCTGCGGGCAACATGTACAAATAGAGGAGTTAGTCTATATGGAAAGAGAGAAATCAACCCTCATCAATTCATTGGTCAAGGAACAGAAAGGGAATGCTAAAACGACCACGGAAATGGTTACCCTCAGACATATACTATCAGATTTACAGGAACAATGGGACAAGCATGTGTTTGTGACCCCAACTTCCAATGCGCCTGGCACCACCCTGAAGCAACTGACTAAAGCTTTGTCAAAATTACAAGTTTCAAAAAATGAAGCCCGTACAACACACCAAAGGATACAGGAACTGGAAGCTAAGTTGGAAACAAACAACAAGGTGGTAACGACCCTGCAAGAAGAGGTGGAGAAAACGAAAAGAGAGAAGCTACTACATGAAAAAACCATCAAATAATTGACCAACCGGATGAAGGGAAACGTGACCCTCCTGGAAGCCAGGCACCTCATATGGAATGACATCATATCAGAGGTGAAGAATCATTGGAAACATATTACTTTTATGGATGATAAAAATATCGCGGTCCGATTATTCAAATTAAAGTTGCAGGAAGGTCAAGAGGAAGCAAAGGCAAAGGTGGCCATGGCCAAAAGGTATATCACTTACCTGAATGGATTGGAATCTGAAGAGCTACTCTCCCAGGGTATCAAATACCTTTTCAAAGGAGTGATTGAAGTCAGAAGGGTGATTTAAAGGGAGACTGCGCGTGCAAACGCACTGAGTGGTTTGGAGTAGGTTGCCAGGGGAGTGGAACTGTTTGATCGAGAGTGGGATGAGCTGGTAAAAGCAGGCCTTCCATCATACTGGGAGCCAATAATGACTGGGTTTTCAGGACTAAAAGATTATGAACAGAAGCTGACAATCGTTATGAACCAAACTGATCTACCCTTTGAGAAAACCACTCACCTAAAGGTGGAAACAATAATTTCCGCATTAAGAAAGGAAATATCCCTTCTTTGTTAGATTAAGCAGTTCCTGGCCATCCATGTGGACTACATCGAACTGACAGAAATTTAGGCTCTAGTAGAGACTTTTTTCACTATGCCATCATTAGGGGTGAACATATGGTAAAAATGCAGCGAGTATGTCAACACCTCTGCCTCCACATCATCCCACCAGTCGCTACCTCCACTCAGACACAAAGCTGGTTTGTCCACATCATCTGCACTTCCAAGTCAGCTGGCAGAAAACACCCCTCTTCGTCCCAAAAAATGATACTTGTGATCTGGCCTAGGTGGCCCATTTACTTTTATTTCTTTTGCATTGTAATATTAGGTGAAACCTTCGTTTCACCCTATGCACTTTTATTTTCTATTTAGTTGTTATGTTTTTAATTAGCGCCTTTGTTAAGGCCACTTTGTAGATGATGAGAGGTGGTTTTTCCTCATCATTAATTTTGATTTCGATAGAGACCTGAAATAGAAAGATATTTTGGAAGTGGAATATTTTTCTAAAATATCTTTTCACAGAATTCAGTTCAAGGCTATAAAAGATGAAATCTGAAGCTGAGACAAGGGTTCCAGATTTTTCAGAGCATAATTTCTAGTTGTGAATTTTCATTTTTGTAAAGTTTTGAGATAGGTTCATGGTGTATGTTGGAAGAACCCATTGGGTAGTAGAAGTGAAGTTGTTCTCTTGTGCAATGGATTCCAAATGAGACGAGTTACAGTCTGTATTTTATTATTTGTGTTTTAATATAAATGTTCATTTGTATTTCCATCACTTTTCCTGTATCGAAAGCTTTCGGAATGTGAGTGTTGATCATTTAGATATCAATTTATCATAGAGGGTAGTCATATCTAATTGTATGCTACACTTTAAATATGGCTCAAGGCACGATATTTAGTTCATGTTATATTTACATTACTATTTTTCCTCTGATGTTTGTTGGGTGGATTCTTATGTTAGTGTAAGCCTACCTCAAGCTAACATTTAATTTCATGTTCTAGCATTGTTTCCACACACATATATCTCAGTAACTGTTACTAGTCTCACGCTTGGCCCTTTTCACAGCAGTTGGCTTTATGTCTGCTTCTAACACTATTTTATAGACCCTTATGTTATATCGTTGGAACTCATTATTATCCATTTTCTGTCTCTAATATCTTGGTCCCACACCCAAAAACTTCAATTTCTTTTCATATCAAGAGGTCATATATTGTCAGCTATAATATAGCCCTCCCGAAACCTCTTGTCTTAAGATGTCCTAGGCACTGGTCGTTGACAACTCAAGGCCGTCTCTAGGAGCTACAATAGGTCCAAAAATCAAAACCTTCCTCTTTATTTCTCCACAATCTGAGTGCGTGAAGGGTTTTTCAAGGTATTGGATCCATATATGTAGTCAAAGACTCATTTTAAACAAAAAAAAATAAAATTTAGCCAAAAAACAATTGAAAATCCAAAAGATAGTATGTTTAGATAACACCTTTAACTATATTCTATAAATAAAAAAACTTATCACACAATAATAATCCATATAAAATGAAAATATAGATAATCACTTAATGAATTTATACTATATTAAATAAAATCAATTTTTAATATATAAATTTATGTAACAACTCCACTTACCACAAAATTCTTATTTCTAATTATAACATGATTGCTACATTGTCGTTAAAGACATAAATGTACTTCATCATAATTCGACGTAACTCTTTAATTGTAATTCCTATTATTAAAATTTATTTCACAGCTTCTGGTTTTATGCATAGAATACTTTTCTGTGATTTATGATCCTTTGATCCTCTTAAAGAATTCCCAGTTCATTTTTAGTAGTGATTGTCCTTGAGGACAGTTCCTCACCACCTTACTACTCTTATAATAGAATTTAAAACTTTCTATTTATTTATGTCCTTACCAATTGATATTTATTCTAACATAGTTTGATAACATAACGCTTTATTTTATATCTTAGAATATTTAATTATATTCTAAGATTTTATTTATCCTAACCCCTTTCATCACTTATTCCACTTATACTCTATATGTCACCCTTAAAATCCACAAGAGTTAACCTTACCACGATTTAATATATAGTATCAGATTGAATCCTTGAAGTATATCCCTTTTATTTATGTAAAAGTATATACCTAATGTTATTAATAAACATATTAATAGATTTAATGATACGGTTAATTATAATTTAGAGCATTCATAGAAATTCAACTTTGTATATTCCACTTATCTTACTTTTCGAATATTTTCCTAGGCATTTATGGCTTAACTAAATTCGAATTTCGAAAGGGAGGGTTTACTATACATAATTCTATGAAGTTATCTTCGTCCCATATACTCCAATTCATATACGCAAAGACTATTACCTAAGTTTTATTATGTTTTAGGTATAGTCTTGGTGATTTGTTAATTTGGAACGTATTTGAATTGTTCACGATTTCACTTATTAATAAACCAATCCCAAAGGTAATATTTTAACATTTATCCGTCATGTGTGAGATTTGAATTTCTGATTTCCAATTATGAAGGACAAAAGGTTTATTGCATTTCTCTGTTCGAGAAGTCAATATTAATGATTGTACTACTGATCATTTATTCGATTCGATCACATGGCCATGGAGATATTTTGATCTGCTTGGGATTTGTATTCTTGACATGTTTACGGTCAAGATGAAATCGTATTACTGCCTTGGGTGATTCAAAGACCTACACTCCTTACGAAAATTCATTTTCATTTTGGCATTCTTGCACCCTCGGTTCTGGTGATTCCAGAAAACCCTCGTCTCTGGTTTATCCATAGAGTCCGTCAAATTGGTTGATTTGTTCACACAATCCATCAATTTGATGGCAGTCCATGCTTAATTATCATACCATTTTTCTTCAGGTAATGTTGCATCCATTTCACTATTTTTCTATCATTTTTGGGCTTTTGCCTCTGTAAAATTTTTATTATTTGATTTTCATTTAATTTTTCTTTGCAGCTAACATGTTCTTGATTTTTTGTAGGGTTTTCATTTTTCCTTAGCTTTTAGCATTTCATCCTTCCATGCTTCCGAATGTCATGAGGTAAATTTCTTCACTACAATGGACATGTAAGGATTTTGTTTTACTGTTGCTTTCATATTCATAAGAATATCATGACTGAACTTTCCATACAACGTCTTCGTTGTTTTATATTTCGGTGAACCCTCTTGTATTTTCTTCATTCTTCAGAGCAACATCCTCATGCTTCACTTTGCTATATGTTTCTGTAGTATTGGGCCATATAATGGGATTATCACTTTATTCCCTAGATACATGTGGTCCCTTGCATAATGTGGGATAACCACTTTAATTATTAACTATGGCCCATTTATTTATCATTCTTACAATATTACATCATATTATTCCCTTGCATACCTCCCTCTGTACCCTATATTATCCCCCCAGGTATACTAAAATTTCTATGGATTCTTAGCCCAGTGAATTGGTAATACCATCTGGGTTTTTAATAATATTTCGACTCACGGCGTTTTATTATGATTACATTTCTGGGTTTTTGTTTACAATGTATTTTCAATACATAATTTCTATTTTTCCCAAATTTTTTTGAAAATCCAGCGCTGAGCTTGGCTGTCTTACCAGCATACATTATATGTATTGGTTTTGACTTTGATTATAATTATAAGCTCCCTGTATTTTCATTCCATTCTCGTTAATGTAATTACAGAGTTGGGGTGTTCATTCAGCATAATTTTCTCTGCTTTGAATTATTACGGAGCTTTCATTTAATTTAATTTCTAAGTGAGAATTAGATTTATTCTCCTCGATCATTGAGTTCGTTTTTATAATGGACGTCCTTGTAAGAAATTTCTATATTTCTTTGGTTTGAGATTTAACACGACTGTTGTCGTTTCTTTTGACTTCTGAACATATCAGTTTCCTTAAGGAAATTCTATTTTCAAATTCACCCATAAAATCTCGTGCAATTATAATGACTTTAAGTTATTCTATCTCTTTATTATCATTCATAGAACTCTCCTTTTTATGAAGTTGACCTTCCGGGTGATTTAGAACTTAGTAATAGTTAATGATATACAGAAGTATAATTACAGTATTAAGAATTTCATTCTATGTTGAATTTTTCAACTTTAATTTGATATTTCTTTTGAGAGTAATTCGTACTAAAGCTCTGATTTAATTAATTTACTCAAATTAATAAAATGATGATTTGTACAGGAACAATATGCTTAATTAATCACAACAACCCATATTTTTAATCTTTACTCTATTGATGAGAACAAATGTACTCCCTTTTCCTCTTGTCATGTTAATTTCCAGTTAATCTTATGTTTAATTAAATGCTCGAACTTAATCATTTACTCATGTTTATGTGCAGGTTTACTGTCACTTATTAACATAGAATAGTAAGGTAATTTTCTCGATTTAATTACCCTTGTCAACTAATTATATGTTATTTAATTTTATTTCAATATATATATATATATATACACTAAGTCATATGTATATACTGTTATGTTCAGATACTCCGCTACCCTCAATGCACAATCTCTTAGTTTAAATAATCATTCTGTAAATTTGAGCAAAACCACTCTGCCATTCCTTGATAGTAAAATTTTATTTCTGCTGTACAGGTTGGTCCATATAGATTGAAGAATTCATCCTCCTAAATTTTGAACTATGTTAAATTTTATAATTCTGTTGTAATTATTTAGATAGGACCATGGACTATGTCCATAATTTATGACCGATTTTTAATGTAATTTATATCGACAATAATCTCATGGTTAGATTATTATTGCAATGATACATAGTAATTATCACCAGTATTTTGAAATATATTTCTTTACTGTATTACTATAGATTATTCTTGTACTATTTTCTAGTACTTTATGTTGTATCTCATTTTTACACTTCCCTGTTAATGCAATAATTCATATCTATAATTAATCTTCTTGTTATTATACAGCAAAATAACTCCTTTAATTTTAAGTAATCATGGCTACTAAGAGAAAGATGAATTTCTCTTTGTGTACATATTTTCAGATTCAATGTTTTAATTATACCATTGATAAATACACTGATTTTCCTTCTTTCCACATGTATTTATATATGATTTCTGTGTATACAGTTTAAATGTTTACAACCTAACCTCTGATTTAAACCTTGTTACTGGAGTTTAGACATTTTGTGTGTTGGTTTATTAATTATAATTGTCTATGTAACTATACATATCGACTTTATCTAATATAGTTGTTTTCTGTTAAATACATCAGGCTGTCTAAATCAAATTTCTACAGAATTTAATAATTCATAAAAGCTGACTTTCTTACAAAATTCAATCTACTCTAATTGAATCATAATTCAATACAGAAAGATAAATTATAAATTTCTTTATCACTACAATTCATAACACAGAATTAATTTACTTGTTCATACCAATTTTGGTAAGACTATTTTCCACCCAACCTTGAGCTTTCTCTCCATAGCTCCATCCGAGCAGAGACGAATTCCTCCAAAGTGTAGAGAACCTCTTGTCTAGCCAGGAATGAATTATTTAAGCTTGCTTTCCCTTCATCATGTTTCCATAACTATGTCCAGCTAATTAGGATGTTGTTTTCCTTTTTGCCTAAGCTTTCCTTTTGCTTTTTCCACAAAAGTACTTTAAAACTAGATTTTTCCTCTTTTTAGTTTTATTTAAACTCTTATCAGTAAATTTCCACTTTACTAAGGTATATTTTATATTTTTATCTCCAATCTAATATTTTTAATTTATTTTATTTTCTCCAAGTATTTTTGGAGAATTTGGGAAAGTCTTTGGATTTAATTCCATCCTCATGGACTTAAATCCTAGTCTCCAATATACTCTAGTCTTTGCATAATAATTAAAATTCCACATTTATTAAAATTAAAATAAAATATTTCTATAATAATTGTTTTCATTTAAGTCCACTCAACCTTTAGGATTGTTCAATTGTCTAATAAAATCAGTAAAAATAGGGATATTATATACTCCCCCTCAAAAACAAAACACGTCCTTGGTGTTGCAAAATATCAGTTCACTTTGTAAATCCTGATGGATATCTTTCTTTCATTTCCTCTTCTCGCTCCCAAGTAGCTTCTTCAGGTGAAAAATTCCTCCACTGCGCTTCCACCCTAGCTATTGTCCTATTGTGGAGCTTTATTTATTCTCGTGCCAGTATACAAAGGGGCTCTAGAAGAAATTCCCCTTCTGTTCCCACCTATATCAAAGTCCAATTAATTACATGAGTAGGATCATGTATATAATTTTTCAATAAGGAAGCATGAAAAACATTGTAAACCTTAATGTGACTTGGTAGAACCAATTTAGAAGCTACTGGTCCCATTCTTTATAGAAATTCAAATGGTCCACAGTAGCGTGGTGCTAATTTAGCACAACTACCCGTATATAAAGTACTCTTTTTAGGATTAATCCTCAAGTAGACATGGTATCCCACTTTGAATTCTCTATGAATTCTATTTTTGTCTGCATAGCTCTTTTGTCTACCTTGAGATGTTTTAATGTTTTACTGAATTTTCTTCACAGTTATTTCCATTTCTTGCAATGCATCCAGTCCAAGAATTAACTTATCTTCTGGCTGACTCCAGCTAAGCGGTGTGTGGCACTTTCTACCATACAATGCTTCAAAATGACTCATATTTATTGAATTTTGATAACTATTATTATATGAAAATTCTGCTAGATGTAGAAAATATTCTCATCTTGTAGGTCTGTCCATAACATACCTGCGTAACATGTCTTCTAAAATCTGGTTTGTCCTTTCAGTTTTTCCATCTGTTTAGGGATGATAGGCAATACTAAAGTTCAATTTGGTGCCCATTCCTCTAAACATAATCTTCCAAAAATCTGAAGTAAACTTTGCATATTTGTCTGATATAATCATTTTAGGAATACCATGTAACTTCATAATTTATTTCATGAATACATTAACTACTTGAGTTGTACCAAAATTAGATTGCACTGGTAAAAATTGTGCAAATTTATTCAATGTGTCCACAACCACCATTATAGAATCAAGTTGATATTTAGTTCTAGGCAATCCAATAATAAAATCTATGGAAACCACTTCCCATTTAAATTCTGGAATAGGTAAAGGATTCAACAATCCTGCTGGATGTTGATGATCTACTTTTACCTGTTGACGTTCTAGACATCTAGCTAGGTAATAAGCCACATATTTCTTCATATCGGGCCAAAACATGTTTTTTCTCAATGCTAAAATAAATTTTTGATAACCAGGATGTCCTGCATAAGGTCGTTTTTGATACTCATCTAAAATTTTCTATTTTAACGAGATCGCATTTGGAATATACAATCTATTTTTATAATAAATCAGCCCCTTTTTATTTTGAGTATATCCTAACACTTTAGTGTTCTCCAATTTTCCTTGTAATTTTTCATAGTTTGGATCTTGACTCACCACTTCTTGTATCAATTCTTCTATGTCAAATTTCACACTACTTCCAGCACTATTCAAAATTTAATGAGCATTTCTACTCAAAGCATCTGCAATATTATTTTCCTTTCATTTAATATGTTTGATTTACATGTCAAACTCACTAAGGAAAGACAACCATCTAGCTTGTCTAGCATTTAAATCAGGTTGTGTGAAAAAATATTTCAAACTTATATGATTTGTCATCATTATAAAATTCTTTTCTAACAGATAATGTCTCCACATCTTCAAAGCATGTACTACAACAAATAACTCTAAGTCATATAAAGTGTAATTCTGTTCATGTTTCTTTAATTTTATTGATTCATATGCTATGAACAAGTTTTCTTGTAATAATGCCCCTCCTAATCCTTCTGTACATGCGTCTATACACACTACAAATTCTTTGTTTGGATCAACAATCTTCAAAATAGAAGCAGTTGTTAGTTTAAGTTTTAACTGTTCAAAACTATGTTGACACTTTGTTGTTCATTCAAAATTCACTCCCTTTTTCTGTAAAGAAGTAACCGGATATGCTAAGACTGAATACCCCTCTACAAATCTCCTATAGTATCCAGCGACACCCATGAATGATCTTATGGATGGGACATCTGTAGGTACATGTCAATCCATGATAGCTTGTATCTTCTCTCGGTCTATTGCCAATCTATCCTCTGAAATTACATGACCCAAATACTGAATTTTGTCCTTGAAAATTTCACAATTGTTGAGTTTGGCATATAGCTTATATTCTCTAAGTGTTTGTAAGAAAACTCTGAGATGTTCTTTATGTTCTGCTTCATTTTTGGAATATACCAGAATATCATCAATGAACACTAAAATAAATTTTTCTAGATACTTATGTAACACACTATTCATTAGACACATGAATGTAGCAGGTGCATTAGTCAATCCAAAAGGTAGAACTACAAATTCATAGTGTCCATATCTAGTTTTGAATGTTGTTTTGTTGATGTCCTCATCTTTGATTCTTAGTTGATGATATCCTGTTCTTAAATCAGTCTTTGAAAAGATAGTAGTTCTTATCACTTGATCAAATAAGTCATCTATTCTGGGTAGAGGATATCTATTCTTTATGGTCAATTTATTCAGTTGTCTATAGTCTATACACATCCTAAATGTGTCATCTTTATTTTTAAAAAACAGTACAGGTGCACCCCAAGGAGACGCACTTGGTATAATGTAACCTTTTTCTAATAACTCTTGTAGTTGCAATTTTAGTTCTAACAACTCAGGAGTACTCATTCAGTATGGTGCTCTAGAAACATGTGTAGCTCCTGGTATCAATTCAATTGAGAAGTCAATCTCTTTTAGGGGGTAAATGGAGGATTTCATCTAGGAACACATCTTTGAATTCTCTATTTACTGGTAAATTTTCTACATCTTCTTTTTCAGTTTGTTGTCCCAATTCCTCCACTTGTACAACATACACATGATAGCCTTTTCTTGCTATCCTTTTTAACTATAGTGCTGAAATGTGTCTTATTGATATGGGTCTTGGTTTTCCTTTCACTATTACTGGTTTTCCCTGACCATCTATACAATGAACTATTTTATCTAAGCAATTAACTATTGCTTTATGTTTCTCTAACTAGTCTATTCCCACTAATACATCATATGAGCCTAGAGGCAAAATATTTAAATTTAGTTCAGTTTCATACCCATTTAAATTTATAGCAATATTTATTAGTTTATGGGTCACTTTTCTTTTTGTTCCAGTAGCTAACTGAACTAATCGTGCTTGCTGAAATTTTTCTGATTTTAATTTTCATTATTCCACCATTTGAGGACTTATATAGCTTAAATTTTCTCCTAGATCTATCAAAACATAAATAGGATTTTCAACAATCATACCTTTGATTTCGATCATGGTTGATTGGTGTTCATCTTGGCGATCCTTAAGTGCAGCATTGATTATTGGAATGTTTCTAGCAACTTCATTTATAGTAGTTGCCTCTCTTAACACTTGAATATTTTGAACTGTTTGATGAGTACATTCACGTAACAGGTGAGGTTCTCCACAACCCCAGCACTTTAATGGTTCTTTCTTTGATTGTGCTAGTTGATTTTCTCTGGTTTTGTTAAACTTCTTCCTTTGATGTTTTTTCCCAAAGTTTGTCAAATATGATGGTTTTAATCTTTTTCCACTAGAGTCGCCTTTCCCTTTTTATTTGTTTTGCCAAATTTTCAGCTGATCATTTCCTCCTTTTAACTGTTGATAACATAGTCTTGCTTTGCGAACCGCTTCATCCATTGTTTTGGGATTATCAAATTCTATTCTCTCCTTATAGATAGTAGGTAGGTAATTTAAAATAGTTGTACGTTGGCCTTTTCCTCTTTGATATAAGGTACATAACAAAGCAAGTTAGTGAATTTGGTAACAAACTCATCTATAGTGAGTTGTCCCAATCTCAGCTCATGAAACTCTTTGGCTTTGTCATCATAATATATCTCATTTAGATATCTAGATTTGAATTTGGTTTGAAAGTCTTCTCAAGTAAAATTTTTCTCATCTAGTACATGTACCATTTTGGTTTCTTCCCACCATAAGGTAGCTTTACCCTGTAGTTTGTAGATAGCCAATCTGGCTTTCAAGTTACTTCTATATTCATAGAATTAAAATTATTTTACCATGTTCAGAAGCCAAGCTTCTGCATCTTCCTCCTTTTCACCAGTATAAGTGGGAGGTTTAATTTTTAAGAATTCTCCTTGTAATTCATTTTTCTTTCTAGACTGTTGTCCAGTTGCTTCACCATCCTCAAATCCTTCTGAGTTGTTTTCAACTTCTTTTCTCTTTATTTTAGGGTATTCAATTTTGTGACTAGACCTTGAGGTTAATTCCTTAATCAACCTCTCTTTCTCTTCGCTTGCTTGCAACAATCGTTCGTTGCTGGTTCTCAAACGAATCAATTCTTGTTGCATCTCCTTGAACATATCCAACAACTGAGCATTTTGATCTGGTGGATTTCCCTCACCATCTAAATCTACGTAAACCCTCCTTCGTCGCTCATAATAACAACTATAATTTTATGCACTAAATCACTATACACAGAAAATAAATTGGTGCAAAAATTTTTCAATTGAAATTAATTTACAGCAACAAAATTTTAGATTTTTAATTTCATGTGTGAGGACACATATATGCACAGTGTTTCAACATGGATTTTGATACCATCTTTAACAACTCCACTTACCACAAATTGCTTCTTTCTAATTATAAAATGATTGCTACATTGTCATTAATGACATACATGTACTTTGTCATAATTCGACATAACTCTTTAATTGTACTTCCTATTGTTAAAATTTCTTTCACAACTTCTAGTTTGATGCATAAAATACTTTTCTGTGATTTATGATCCTTTGATCCTCTTAAAGAATTCCTAATTCATTTTTAGTAGTGACTGTCCTTGAGGATAGTTCCTCACCACCTTACTACTCTTATAATAGAATTTATAACTTTCTATTTATTTAGTCCTTACCAATTTATACTTATTATAACATAGTTTAGTAACATAACACTTTATTTTATATCTTAGAATATTTAATTATATTTAAGATTTTATTTATCCTAACCCCTTTCATCACTTATTCCACTTACACTCTATACGCCACCCTTAAAATCCATAAATTTAACCTTACCACTATTTAATCTATAGTATCAGATTAAATATTTGAAGTATATCCCTTTTATTTATGTAAAAGTATATATCTAATGTTATTAATAAACATATTAATAGATTTAATGATATAGTTAATTATATCTTATAAAAATCATATAAATTCAACTTTGTATATTTCACTTATCTTACTTTTAAAATATTTGCCTAGGCATTTATGGCTTAACTAAATTTGAATTTTGTAAGGGAGGGTTTACTATACATAATTCTATGAAGTTGCCTTCGCCCCTTATACTCTAATTCGTATACGCAAAGGATATTACCTACGCTTTTATAAATTTTAGGTGTATTTTTGGTGATTTATTAAATTGGAGCATATTTGAATTGTTCACAATTTCACTTATTAATATACCAATCCCAAAGGTAATATTTTAAATTTATCCGTCATGTGTGAGATTCGAATTTATGATAGCCAATTATGAAGGACATAATGTTTATTGTATTTCTCTATTTGAGAAGTCAATATTAATCACTGTACTACTAATCATTTATTCGATCACATGACTATGGAGATATTTCGATATGCTTGGGATTTGTATTCTTGACATGTTTATGGTCAAGATGAAATTGTATTTATGCCTTGGGTGATTTGAAGACCTACCCTCCTTACGAAAATTCATTTTCGTTTTGGCATTCTTGCATTGTCGGCTCTAGTGATTCCAGCAAACCCTCTTCTCTGGTTTATCCACACAGTCCGCCAAATTGGTTGATTTGTTCACGAAGTCCATCAATTTGATGGCAGTCCATGCTTAATTATTGGACCATTTTTCTTCAGGTAATGTTGCGTCCATTTCACTATTTTTCTATCATTTTTGGGGTTCTGCATCTGTATAATTTTTATTATTTGATTTTCATTTCATTTTTCTCTGCAATTAACGTGTTCTTGTTTTGTTGTATGGTTTTAGTTTTTCCTTATCTTTTAGAATTTCATCCTTCCATGCTTCCGAATTCCGTGAGGTAACTTTCTTCACTACAATGGACAGGTAAGTATTTTGTTTCACTGTTTCTTTCGTATTCATACGAATATCATGACTGAACTTTCTATACAATGTCTTCGTTGTTTTATATTTTGGTGAACCCTCTTGTATTTTCTTTGTTCTTCAGAGCAGTGTCCTCATGCATCTCTTTTGTATAATTTTCTCTGGATTCTTAGCCCAGTGAATTCATAATACCATCTGGGTTTTTAATAATAGTTGGACTCACAATGTTTTATTATGATTACATTTCTGGGTTTTTGTTTACATTGTATTTTCAATACATAATTTGGATTTTCTCCAAATTTGTTTGAAAATATAGCACTGAGCTTGGTTGTCTTAACATCATATATTATATGTACTAGTTTTGACTTTTATTAGTATTATAATCTCTCTGTATTTTCATTCCATTCTCGTTAATGTAATTACAGATTTGGGGTGTTAATTCGGCATAATTTTCTCTTCTTTGAATTATTACAGAGATTTCATTTAATTTAATTTCTAAGAAAGAATTAGATTTATTCTCCTTGGTCATTCAGTTCATTTTTATAATGGACGTCTCTGTAAGAAATTTCTATATTTCTTTGGTTTGAGATTTAACATGAATGTCGTCGTTTGTTTTAACTTCTGAACATATCGATTTCCTTAAGGAAATTCAATTTTCGAATTCACCCAGAAAACCTCATTCAATTATAATGACTTTCGAGTTATTCTATATCTTTATTATCATTTATAGAACTCTCCTTTTTATGAAGTTGACCTTCCGGGTAATTTGGAATTTAGTAATAGTTAATGATATACAAAATTAGAATTACAATATTAAGAATTTCATTCTATGTTGAATTTTTAAACTTTAATTTGATATTTATTTTGAGAATAATTCGTAATAAATCTATGATTTTATCAATTTACTCAAATTAATAAATTGATGATTTGTACAAGAACAATTTGCTCTATTACTCACAACATCCCAGGCTTATAATCTGTACTCTGTTGATGATAACAAAGGTACTCCATTTTCCTCTTTTCATATTAATTTCCAGTTAATCTTCTGTTTAATTAAATGCTCAAATTTAAGCATTTTCTCATGTTTCTGTGCAGGTTTAATGTCACTTATTAACATAGAATAGTAAGGTAATGTTCTTGATTTAGTTACCCTTGTCAATTAATTATATGTTCTTTATTTATATATATATATATATATATATATATATATATATATATATATATATATATATATATACTAAGTCATATGTATATAATTTTATGTGTAGGTACTCCACTACCCTCAATGCACGATCTCTCAGTTTAAATACTCATTCTGTCAATTTGAGTGAAACCACTCGGCCATTCCTTATTAGTACCGTTTTATTTCTGCTATACAGATTGGTCCATATAGATTGAATAATTCATCTTTTTGAATTCCAAACTATGTCAAATTTTATAATTATGTTGTAATTATTTAGATAGGACCATGGACTGTCCATAATTTATGACCAATTTTTAATGTAATTTATATTGAGAATAATCTCATGGTTAGATTATCACTGTAATGATACACATTGTATCTCATTTTTACACTTCCCTGTTAATGCAAGAATTAATATCTATAATTAATCTTCTAGTTACTATACAACATAATAATTCCTTTAGTTTTAACTAATCATGGTTACTAAGAGAAAGATAAATTTCTCTTTGTGTACATATTTTCAGATTCAATGTTTTAATTATACCATTGATAAATACACTAATTTTTCCTTCTTTCCACATGTATTTATATATGATTTCTGTGTATACGGTTTAAATGTTTACAACCTAACCTCTGATTTAAACCATTTTACTGGGGTTTAGACATTCTGAGTGTTGGTTTATTAATTATACTTTTCTATGTAACTATACAGATCGACTATATCTAATATAGTTGTTTTCTGCTAAATACATCAGACTGTCTAAATCAAATTTTTACAGAATTTAATAATTCATAAAAAACTAACTTTCTTACAAAATTCAATCTCCTCTAATTGAATCATAATTCAATACAAAAAGATAAATTCTAACTTTATTTACCACTACAATTCATAACAGAGAATTAATTTCCTTGTGCATATAAATTTTGGTAAGACTATTTTCCAACCAACCTTGAGCTTTCTCTCCACAGCTCCCCCAAGCATAAACCAATTCCTCCAAAGTGTAGACAACCTCTTGTCTACCCAGGAATGAATTATTTAAGCTTGATTTTCCTTCAACATGTTTCCATAAGTGCGTCCAATTAATCAGGATGCTTTTTTCCTTTTTGCCTAGGCTTTCCTTTTGTTTTTTCCACAAAAGTACTTTAAAAATATATTTTTCCTCTTTCTTGTTTTATTTCACCTCTTCTAAGTAACTTTCCACTTTAATGAGGTATCTTTTAGATTTTTATCTCCAATTTAATATTTTGAATTTATTTTATTTTCTCCAAGGATTTTCGGAGAATTTGGGAAAGTCTTTGGATTTAATTCCATCCTCATGGACTTGAATCCCGATCTCAAATATACTCTAGTCTTTGCACAATAATTAAAATTCCACGTTTATTAAAATTGAAATATAATATGTCCACAATAATTGTTTTTCTTTAAGTCCACTCAACCTTTAAAATTGTTCAACTGTCTAATAAAAATAGTAAAAATAGAGATATTACAATTTATGATTGAATCATATATATTGTAATAATTTTAAAACTATTTCACTATATAATATTATCCTATTTTTCTAAATAAGATACGAGTAATCAAAATATATATATATATATATATATATATATATATATAGGTCGAAATATAATTCAATCATTTAATTTCAAATCTAATTTACTAGATAATGTTGTATTATATATTTAAATAAAATATTATACATATTAATTAGTGACGGCTCGAGGGTTCTAGTATAAATAACACATATAAGGTGCATATGCCCATATACTTTTCCCTTCTCTAAAAATGGAGGAGGATTGGCGCTTTAGTTTCCATTTCCTTCAACTATACTTTTTACTTTATTTTTCGAAATTTACTGTCATGATAAAGGTTTGTTATGTGCGGTACATACTTTTTAATTCTAAATGAAGTTGTTGAAATTCGAAACAAATAACTAACAACCATCAAATCCACCTAATAGATTCAAACTTCTTTATTGTATCTTGCTTTTTTATTCGAGCCAACTAATTTCTGGAAATTCATTCAAATTTTAATGTGGCCTTTTATAATTTATTATAATTTAATCACTTTAAGTTGGAATTTTTTTTTTCTTATCTTTTTTGAGAATTGCAAATTGTTTTGGTTTATATTTATAGTTTTATTAAAATTTTCATTTTAACTATTTTTTTTCAAGTGAAGTATTCAATTCATTGTTTATGTTTAAATATTTAAATTTAATATAAATAATTTGAATAATATAAATTTGATTTAAATTTGATAAATTATGGGCTAAGTGAAAAGTTTAGTGGAAAAACTTTAATTCTTAAAATTTTTAATTTGATTTATTTTTACGGGTTATGATAAGTCTTGGAATTCAAGGTGAAAGACACTAAACGAAAAATGTTCATTCATGAAGAAATTAGAGGACAACTATTTCTCTCCATAGATATAAATAATCTCAGTTGGGACAAGGAAGGCAAGAGAGTGGGAGGAGAGAAAACTCGATGCAACATTGAAGACTTGGTATCTGGTTGGAGTTGGTCCAAGGGAGGAGAATAAAGTGGTAAGCTTGTGGACCTGTGATATGACATTTTTGAAGGAAGGCATGACATTGCCAGTTGGGGTATTCTTGAGTTGGTTGGATCCTGTGGAATCCCTAAGACATACTTGTGAGTCTGTGAGTTCTTGGGCTAGACTTATATAGTCTTGATTCCTTTGAACAAACCTTGTTAGATCTTTGTCAAGCAACTGTTTTTGGAGTGAGAAACTAGCTCGTGGAAGATTGGGATGTAATGGCTAATCTCATTGGTTGGGAGGAGTGATATTCCTCCTTGATGAATTCCCTGACAGTCTAACTCTGACAGATAAGTTCTCTATACTTCTAGTATTTAATAACATAACTGTTATTCTAAATTGTAGATTTACATAAAGTCTTTAATTGTCTTCCAAAACAAAATTGTTATTCTAGATTGTAGATTTACATAAATTCTATAATTGTTAGCAGTGATCTAAGTTAATGATTCTTTTTGAAGTTCTGGTGAGACGATAAGATGAGAATATGTGCAAAATTCTTGTCATTGTCTGAGTTTGTTAAAGCTTATAAGTAAAGATATATGAGAAATATTTATTGATATCAGGGTGCAAGTCTATACAATAATAATATTATTTATAGATTCTATAAAGACCAGTTAGACCCTATTTTTAGACCAAGGGTCCAATTAAGGTCATTCTCAACTCTTGTATACAAATATACCTAAGAATTGTGTTGAGTAAAGGGTAGAGCCCGGTAGAAAGTCAAATCTTGTCTACCCTAGAAAGCACTAGTAATAATTATCAAATAATAGAATAAAATTTACAAGAAAACTCGAACTGGATTGAGTATAATCTGTATTGTGCAATGAATGGATGAGAGAACAAAAAATATATTGTGTAATAAATTAGTGTAATCTGTCCACAAAATAAATGACTATAAAAAATAGAGAACCATGCTAACTATTCTTTCTTGATTAAAACAATTCCTTGATGATAGGGATTAGGATTCTAGGTTTAAAAAACACTGATAAGTAGCAATAATTACAATGAAAAGGAACCGATTAATTCACATCCAAACAAATGGGGATTCATTCAAGGATTAGTTCGCGACCTGTAGGTGATAAAGCTTTGTACCGCATGGGTAGAGAGTAGGTCCTGAGGATCTCATGTCCAACTCTACCATTGGGCACCAAGAAAATTACAGCAAGAAATTTATATACATATAAAATATAGAAAGTATGTGTTGGAGTTTCATTGTGTTATAGGTGACATCAAAATAAATTATAACTAATAACAGCCTAAAAAATGTCGTTGCAAAAACCCAAAACATATTTATGGAAAAGAAAAGCATAATAGTAAATATGAATATTATATGGACATTCATAACATGTAATTAAGGACAACTTTTTACTAAACCCTCATACATATAAATTGTATTCAATAAATAGACAATATCAACACGTGTTAATTAAAAGGAGAGTGTAATATGAAGTAGTTATCATATGAGTTAAGAATATACACACGCAAAACTTAAATATCATATCCCAAATTCTTAAACTCCAGAAGGAATGGAAACCATCCACAAAAAAATATTATTTCTTGAGTACTAGAGGTATTGCATAATTCCTAACAAGTTTTACAGAAGTGTCGATATCAATTCATATAAAATTTAAAAATAACTAGGGTATGAAACCCTTGGCTCGAGGAAAACCAAATGTTATTTCTTATTTCCATTCAAAGTCAGAAACCCTATCATAAGAAAACACCATGACTTATGGAATCGTGGTCAGTATGGCACACATATTTCCTTGAAATCCCTTTGTTGAGGTAAGGAAAGTGATAATGTCACCTGTAAAAGAAAAATGGATTGCATAAGCTCCCGCGCAAGCCCAATATGAGAAAAAATATTGAGGAGTAGTTAGACTGTAATGGACTTTGCCAGCAATTACACCAAAACAAAAGAAAAAAAATACATCATTCAGTGATACCCTACACAACAAAAAAATGGAAACCTAGAAATGGAGGGCATAGAAAGGGTAATACTTTCTAAAGTAAAGGGAACCTTTTGCCAACGTGTTGGACTAGAAAATTACTCATTATTAGAAGTTATATAAATCTATTTGGGTAAAGAGGAGTACATAATTGAAGGGATGGGTTTTAATTTTACCTATCTTCATAGTCATCATTCCTTTCCTCCACCAACAGGAAGAGCAGAGAGCCCTGCCGTCATCTAGACAAACTCAAAAAATATATAAATAGAGACTAAGATGACAAATATAGCGAGAAACAATTGCATGTGAAAAATCCCAGGTGGAATTTATTTGTTACAATGCATATACTTGAAAATGTTGGGTACTTCAAACCCTAGCAGTAAACCATGTTGCAAAGCTTGAAACCCTCGACATTGCAACAAAATGACTGACCAAATAGCTAGAGGATAGAACGATAGTTACCTTAACTGTTTTGATTAATTATCGACTGTAGGATTAAACCCTAGAAGAACGAAGGGCAGATTAAAGGCCAAGTGTCCAGTGTAATTAAAGAAGAAATCAAGTCAAGATACTTCTACAACCTTACTGCAAACATATACATATCATTAACTATACCGAGCATATCTTGACGTAACTTACCACTTGTGACCTATATCAAACAATGTATGACATATAACAATGAATAGGATGAAGGGAGGTTGATTTGTATAATAAATTTATACCTATTATCATCTAGAAACTTATGTTTAATTAACTTGGTAACACAAAAAAAATAAAAATAACAATCTCAAGTTGTTATGAGCTAGGTTTTTTTATGTGAGTTATGGAGTATGTGATAGGTGGTGTTTTTATATTTGTTCTTATGTGAGTTATGGATCATGTGATAGGTGGTATCAAAGCTGAAGGGTTCAAAACTATGGCCTATGAGCCCAACTACCACTAAGTTAACATATTAAAGCTTCTTAACGAATGAGGAAGCAAATAAAATTTCTATAGAATCAAAGCAAAAAGAAATGAAAACTATGCTAAATTAATTAGATTATTGGGGTACCCCTACCCACTAGAACTGATATGTTGGGTGTTATAACGAAGAAATACATGTGTATAAAAGTATAAATGATAAAAATAATGAGACTATCTACTCGACAACTGGTTTCTAGTACTTGTGAGCCTTTTTTGTTAAAAAATAAATAAAATTAAATATTATATAAGAGTGATATTCATGGAGGTTTTTTATGTTAAATCTGTAGTTAGATTGTGAGGGGTGGGACAATTATGATGAAAAAAAAGGAAATAGTCACATACTGGAATAATTACTCAATTAAGTACAGGCTACTTTCAAGCATAGATATTGGATATTGATCCATAATCTTGCGGCGGGAGTGGATGAAGGAAGGAAGGAAGTACCTGATGGAAGAAATGGACTTTTTAATTGTGATACGAGAGTGATCTTACCCGTGCAAAGGATGCAAGATTAAAATTGGGAAGGCTAAAGAAACATTGTGAAACACTCAAAATAATAAGTAAATATGCATATAAAATATGAGTAAGTGTCGTTATCTTCGATAATTGATTGGAAGGGTTGGAATCCTTCTCACAAAATTAAGCATTGATAAGTAACATGGTGTAAACTAAAAATCATGACCACAAAGATATAAATACCCACATTAATAGCATAATAACTAGCTAGCACGAGTAAGTTTGAATTTTTTATTAGATAATATACGGTAAGGGAAAAATCAAGGAATCTATAGTACACACCATCGATATGAAGGATTTCAAGTAGTGCATGAAAGAGAGTTTAATGAGTCGTGAGAAAATAATAAGGTGTGGATAAAACCATGGAGAAGCATGAGGAAAAGATGTCATTTGTGACTTAAATTATAGAATTATGCTAAAGTTATTATGAAAAAAAAAATTAACACAAATGGGTTGGAGATTAAACTTATATATGTAACAATTGATGGTTTCATTCTTATGGTTCCGGAAGAACGAAAATATATTGTAATGTTGGTTACGGAAACATCAGAAGCCTTGAAATGAACATGGTATGATAATTATGAATCATAAAAATTCCTATCTGTATGTTCAGAAGTCCAGTGAAAGGTATTAGTTCATTATGAAGCAAGGGCAGATTAAAAAAAAAAAAAAAAAATCCTATGTAATTTCTGGACACCTAACTAATAATGTGCCAAATAGAAGGTGATGTAAAACCCAAGAAGAGAGTTGAGAGAAATTCACGTGTGAGATATGTCGGGAAGTAATATTATAAAAGTGATAATGTAAAAATCTTGAGATCTTCTATTGATTTCAAGAACTCTTGTATTACACCAGATTATGCTTTGAATAGTCACCGCGATTCCTTTAATATTTTAGCCTCAAACGCCTATTTGGAAAAGATTGGAAGGAAAAGAATAAGATAAAGAAACTAACTGAATTAAACCACGACCATATAATTAATATGGACAAGAACTGGGCCCACTTGAGCAAAGGACAAGAATTACCTAAGCTATGAAAATATTAAGCTATGAAAATTTCAAAAGGATTTTTTTGTGGTCTCTTAGAATATGGATCATCAAAAATTGACTTATTCACAATCTAAAACTACAATTTTGCAAATTGAATAACTTAAGGAATGATGGCACAAACATGGCCAATGACATTCTCAAAGAGAAGAAGTATGTGAAACAAGTAATTATGTGGTGTAGAAGAAATTCCATCTCATAAAACTTTATCTAAACCCATAGAGTGTTGATTAGCTGGGATAGAGTGCCATATTAACTTATTGAAAGAAAAAAAAAAATATTGAAACATCTGAAGCCTATTAAGTTAGAGGTGACTTTGATAATGATATTTTGATTGCTCCCAGAAATATGAAAGTTGAAGACCCATAGAATTGGCATTGAAAAGAATTCATAAACGATAGCTTTACGCAACACATGGGCAAGGTGATATTAGGAAACAATAATGTGATAGCCAGATTGGCTGGTTGAGTCCATGGAAATAAGGAATATAAATGGAAAAAGGGGAATTATCTTAAGCCTTGCTTAGAATTTAACATGTACGGGTATATTTTGGACATGGTAAAATACATATATATATATATATATATATATATATATATATATTTATATATGTATATATATATATATATATATGTATATATATATATATATATATATATATGTATATATATATATATATATATATATATATATATATGTATATATATATACATACATGTATATATATATATATATATATATATATATATATATATGTATATATGTATATACATGTATATATATATATACATGTATATATATATATATACATACATACATGTATATATATATATATATACATACATGTATATATATATGTGTGTGTGTGTGTGTGTGTGTGTATATATATATATATATATATATATATATATATATATACACATACATGTATATATATACATGTATATATGTATATATATATATGGAAGTACTGTTATGTTTGACATGGTTGTTAGGGGCCTCTAGAGGATTTAAAAAAATATTACTAAGCAAGACTTTTATATATTAATATTAGAGGTAGTGTGACTTGGTTCGTATGAATAGAGGCGGTGTTATGCAACCATCTCTGAAAATATAAGAAAAGACAGATCAACGAATTAGAAATTAGCCTCTTTGATGGGGGAACCTCCTTTACATTACGTAAATGAAAAATTCTTGTATGATACAAATTAAAATACCTCCTTTGTATATATGGGAGTCTAAGGGGTCACAATATATTCATAGCTTACACAACAATAATAATGTAAAGGCACAACAATAACAATAAGGGGGATAAACTAACAATAATAATAAGAGGCTACACTAGTATTATAGGGACCTAACATTCCCTTCCCCTTCAAAAAAATGTTGTCCTCAACGCTTGAATAGTTATGGATGATTTTGTATAAAATTCTCATCCTTCCATGTGGAATCTTCAACGGGTAAGTTCTTCCACTTAATGAGATACTTTGAAATTGATAGATTATGTAGTTGTCTGGTTCTTGTTTTCGTGACTCCTTCAGGATCAAATATTATTTTTCCTTCTTCTTCAATTTCTGGTAACACTGTTTGAACTAGAAGCTTGTCACCGATAACCATATTTAAGCATGAAACATGGAAAATTAGGTGTACTCGGGAAGATGCAGGTAGCTCCAATTTGTATTCCATAGTACCAATCTTTTGCAACACCTTTTAAGGTCCGTAGTACTTAGGTGATAATTTATTATCCTTCTTAGCTTGCTTGAGGGACATTTGTTTGTATGGTTGCAGTCGTAAAAATACATAGTCTCCTACATCAAAACTTATTTCACTGCAATGTTGATATGCCTGTTGTTTCATTCGATTATGCGCCAAAGTGAGGCTATCCTTTAAGAGTTGGAGAAATAATTGTTGATGCTTGATGTGATATTCCATTGGTTGAACCTTAGAATTTTCTCTTAAATATGATGTGATGGATGGTGGATGATATCCATAAAGTGCCATAAATGGGGTCAATTTTGCTGTAGTATGGAAGGAAGTGTTATACCACCATTTAGCTAGAGGTAACCACTTGACCCATTGTGTTTGTCTATCATATACAAAGCAACGAAGATATATTTTCAAACATTTTTTCACTATATCAGTTTTCCCATCAAGAGGATGATAAGATGAGCTATGAGCTAATTGAGTACCAAGACAAGAAAATAATTTTGTCCAAAAATTTCTAGTGAAAATGGGACCTTACCTTTGTCACTAAATATAATCTTTGGGTTTCCATGAAGCTTTTGAATTGTTTCCATAAATTCATTAGCAACTTTTCTGGATTTAAAGGATGAGATAATGCACAAAAGTGTGCATACTTGGTAAGTCTTTCAACTACCACCATGATGACACTCTTTCCTTAAGACTTGGGTAAACCTGTGATAAAATTGATTGAGAGCTCCTCCCAACGTTGATTTGGAATGGCTAAAGTTTGTAACAAACCCAGGGTCTTAATTGTCTCAACTTTATTTTGTTGGAAAACCAAACATTTTTCCACAAACTTTTGAATATCAGATTCAAGACCATCCAAAAAAAATTCCTTCTTGACCCTGTGGTAATTTTTTAAAACTCTTGAGTGGCCTCCTAAGGGAGAGGTTTGCAATTCCAAAATAATATTTTGTTTGAGTTTGGAATTCTTACAACGATAGAAGCGATCTTTGTACCGTAATGAATCATTTTCCAAAATAAATGTAGCAGATGTGTTGGGATCTTGCTGCAACTTTTGAATAAGTTTCCACACCTCTTCATCATTATTCCATTCATCCCTTGCTTCGGTTATCCACACAGGTTGGATAATAGAAATGGCACAAAGAAATGCTCCCAAATCTTCATCCTTTCTTGAGAGTGAATCTACAACATCATTTTGCTTCCCTTTTTTGTAGATGATTCCAAAGTCATAACCAAACATCTTTGTGACCCATTTTTGCTTCTCTTTTGAAGATAATCTTTGTTCAAAAAATATTTAAGGCTATCATGATCCATTTTTACCTTGAAGTTTATTCCTATTAGGTAAGGTTGCCATTTCTTTAGTGCATGTAGTATTGCCAACATTTCCTTCTCATAAATAGGTTTGTGTAAATACTTTCCTTTTACTGGATGACTTTCAAAATAAATGGGTCTTCTTTTTTGCATTAAAATTGCACCAATTCCATTTCTTGAGACATCACAATCCACAATAAAGGTTTTTGTGAAGTCTGGCGTAGCTAAGACTGTTGCTTGGCACATTTCCTCTTTAAGATGTTCAAAGGCCTTAGTTGCTTATGGAACCCAAGAAAATTCATATTTCTTCAGTTATGATGTTATATATGCCACTATTCTCCCATAATTCTTAACAAACTTGCGATAATACCCTATCAACCCGATAAATCCTTGAAGATGCTTTATGGTTGTGTGGATTTTCCATTCCTTAATCGATTTAATTTTGTTAGGGTCTACCTTAACACCCTCATGAGATACAATATGACCCAAATAGTCCACCTCTTATACTCCAAAGAAACATTTGGAGGTTTTTGCATATAATTGTTTCTCCTCCAATAGTGTGAGCACCCTGTCAACATGTTGAACATGATCCTTCCAAGACTTGTTGTAGATTAGTATATCATCAAAAAATACTAATAAAAATTCTCTAAGGGTTCGAAAATGGAATTCATCAAACCTTGAAATGTGGAAGGTGCATTATTAAGGCCAAAAGACATGACTAAAAATTCATAATGACCCTCATAAGTTATGAATGTTTTTTTCATAATGTCTTCAATATTCATTCGAATTTGATGATATCCTAAATGAAGATCCATCTTGGTGAAATAAATTTCTCCATGTAATTCATCCAACAATTCATCAATGACAAGAATGAGAAATTGATCTTTAATAGTGAGTTTGTTGAGATCCCTATAATCCAGACACATACACCATGATCCATCCTTCTTGTGCACCAATAATACTAGAGCAGAGAAAGAACTTTGACTAGGTTGAATTATACCAACCTCTGACGTTTCTACAACCATATGTTCAATGTCACTCTTTTGGGCATAAGGATATACGTAAGGCCTGATGTTTGGAGTAACACTTCCTGGAATGAAATGAATAGCATGATCATGATCACGAATAGGTGGGAGGCCTTTGGAAGTCTCAAATACCTTGGAATGATAGTCCAAGACTTTTTGGACACCTAGAGAAATAGATGATTTCTATGTTTAAACCTTTAGTGAGCATAATTGTGCAATTATGTGTCATTGTTATTTCTTCATAAGTTTCATAATGCCATTAGAGATGATTATATTTCCCAATTTCCCTGTGATGCCCCTTAATTCAACTTCCTTTCATTCTAAAAAAAAATTCAAGAAAAGTTCTTGAAAATTAAAATCTATCATCCCCAAAGATTGTAACCATTGGACTCCCAGTACAACATCAAAACCACCCATTGGAATGGAAAGAATTGGACTATTCAATACATATTCCCCCATTGTTAGCTTGATATTATGGAACTTTCAAGAGAAATTTATAGTTCCTCCATTTTCAACCATCACTTGACACTCAGGTGTTGGATATAGGAAGAAATTTAATTCCTTGGCTATCTTACAATGAATAAAATTATGAGTACTACCTGAATCAATCAACACTATTACCTTTTTCTTCTTGATATATCATTCTATCTTTAGTGTTTGAGGCATGGTTATTCCTTCAAATACATTGAAAGATATGGTTGGATTCATTTCTTATTTCTCACGAGTTGGCTCCTAGTCTATATATTCCTCTTTTTACATTTTTTGTTCCTTTTCTTCCTGCTCTTCACAATATATCTAGAATAATTTCTTCTCAGCGCACTTAATACCTTTATTGTATTTTATATCACAACTGCAACAAAGCCCTTTTGCTCTTTTTTCCTCGAATTTTTGTGGCATCAAACATGTAGGTTGTGGAAGGTAGGTGTAGCAACACTTCCATATTTATAGTTGTGAGTGGTAGACTTCCTTGTTGCCATAATTTTTCTTTCAACTTTTCTTGCCACCCTGAATTCTTTCTCCAATGAATCAGGTTCCCAAAGGCGAACCTCATGTTGGATGTTATCCTTAAAAATCCCAATGAAAGCATCAATCCTATGCTCCTTTGGAATATCAGTAACGCTGATATTCAATTCTTGGAAGTCCTCAATGTACCCTGCCATTGAACCCTTTTGTTTGAGATTTATCAATTGGCTAAAGAAATTTTTTCTCTTTGTATCATCATAATGTGCAATCATTTCCTCCATAAAAATTGATCAAGTTAAAAGTTATGCAACTAGCCTCTGGAAAATGTCTGTGTTAATGTGTAAAGTGTGGAGTGATATGTTTATATGCACATGTTGTACATGTGCATATGTGTATTGTGTATGTTGTTATGTGCACATGGTGCTGTGAACAGATGAATTTGATATATATGTGAACAGGTGAATTTGATATATGTATGTGTGTATGTGTGTGTGTTATTGGATCTGTATGAGGTACGATTAGTGTGACATTTAATTAACATACTAATCGGGTTGGTGTTGGAGTAAAAACAAGTAAGCATTGGTTCGGTTCCCTGGAACTACCTAGTGAAATTGCAAGATTTTATGATGTGGGACATTCTAGTGGGAATTTTTTTTTTTTGATCAGGTGGTGCATTCATAAGTAATTTTACTTGAACAAAATAGACAACCATGTAGCTGCCTTAATCATGGTAGGAAAAGGAAGTTATCATAAATCTTACTCCATGCATAACTAATGCATATATAACATTTGAACTTAAGATAAAATCATAGTGATGCTACCCAATAGATAATACACAAATTGCAACCTATCATAAAAAGATAACAATAGTAAAGGGGTTCTAAATGTTACCACCATTAAGTACATAGTGCCAATGGAATCAATACTTTCATGATCTGAAATTTATAGTGGAACCACAAGGGGGGTATCTTGTCAATTGACTTAGCCATTGGGTAAGTAAGAATTATTTATTTCTATTGTTGATGAGCCTGTAAAGATGTTGTTAACCCTAGTTGTGTTGTGATGTATATTGATGACCATTGTCGAATAATTACATAAAAAATGGATGGCGACTTTATAAAGTTGAAATGATAATATATATATATATATATATATATATATATATATATATATATATGCTTATTTAATGGTAATAAATATAAACTAATGATAACTCTTGTGAATATAGGACGAACTAGACAAAATAATTTGAGTGGAAGCACTTGAGCCAGGCGAGCTACTTGGGAAGATGAAGATAAATATTTTATGCACAAGGCATATCCGAACATGTTTATGGGTTAGAAGCAAACCCAAGAACGATGTTTCACTCAAGGGGGGAAGATGTAACACCCCTCAATGAGATGTAAATATTTAATTTACTTTTACTACACATACTTGGTAAATTATGGGCTAAGTGAAAAGCATAGTTGAAAAACATTAATGTTTAAAAGTTTTATTTTGATTTATTTTCAAGGGTTATGAAAAGTCTTGAAATTCACAGGGAAAAGACACTAAATGAAAAAAAAAAAAATCACTCGCTAGATAGTTATAAGTCAACCATTCCTCTCCCTAGAGATAAATAATCTCAGTCGTGACAATGAAGCCACGAGGGTGGGACGAGAGAACACCTGATGAAACCTTGGAGACTTGGTACCTGGTTGGAGGAGGTTCAAGGGAGGAGAACAAAGTGGTAAGCTTGTGGAAGTGCAACATGATGTTGTTGAAGGAAGGCAGAATTCTGCTAGTTGGGGTATTCTTGACGTAGTTGGAGCTAGTGGAATCCCTAAGGAAAAATTGTGTGTCGATGAGTTCTTGGGAAGGACTTATATAATCTTGATGCCTTTGAACAAAAATTTTTAGGTGGTTGTGAGGAAATTGTTTTGGGAGTGACAAACTATTTCGAAGGGAGATTTGGATGTAATGGCCAGTCTCATTGGTTGGGAGGAGTGGTCTTTCTCCTTGGAGAATTCCGTGATAATCTAAATTTGATAGATAAGTGCTCTATAATGCTAGTATTTTAGAACAAAATTGTTATTTTAGATTGTAGATTTACATAAATTCTTTAACTATTTTCCAGAACATAATTGTTATTCTAGATTGTAGATTTACATGAAGTCTTTAAATGTTAGCAATGATCTAAGGTAATGATTCTTCTTGAAGTTCTGGTGAGACGATAAAATGAGAATATGTGCAAAAGCCTTGTCAATGTTTGAGTTTGCTAAAGATTTTAAGTAAAGAAATATGAGAAATATTTCTTGATATCAAGGTTCAAGTCTATACAATACTATTATTATTTACAGATTCTGTAGAGAGAGGTTAGACCCTATTGTTAGACCAGGGTTCCAATTAAGGCCAGACATGACTCTTGTATACAAATATACCTAAGCATTGTGTCGGGTAAACGGTAGAACCCAATGGACTGTGAGATCTTGTCAGATCTTGTCCACCTTAGACAATACTGGTAATAATTATCAAATAATAGAATAAAATTTACAAGAAAACCCAAACTGGATTGAGTATAATCTGTATTGTACTCAACGAGAGAACAAAAAATCTATTAGGTAATAAATTAGTGTAACTCGTCCATAAAAGAAATAACCATAACATATAGAGAACTAGAATAAGTATTATTTCTTGATTAAAGCAATGCCCCTATTCTATGGATTAGGATTTTTTGGGTTACAAAACACTGTTAAGTAGCAATAATTACAGGGAAAAAGAACCAGTCAATTCCCAGTTGAACAAATGGGGATTCGTTCAGGACCCGTAGGTGATAAATCTCTGTAGCGCATGGGAAAAGAGTAGGTCCCAAGGATCTCAAGTCTCACTCTCCCACTTGGCACCATAAACATTAAAACAAGAAATTTATATACATAGAAAATATAGGAAGTTTTTGCTAGAGTTACATCATGTTATAGGTGACATCTCTCCCACTTGGCACCATAAACATTACAACAAGAAATTTATATACATAGAAAATATAGGAAATTTTTGCTAGAGTTGCATCATGTTATAGGTGACATCAACATACATTATAACGAATAACAACCTACACGTGAATAGTTTTGTTGCAAAACCCATAGCTTATTTATGGAAAAGAGAAGCATAATAATAAATATGAATATAACTGGACATTCATAAGGACAATTTTTACTCAAGCCAGATACATGTAAATTGTATCAAATAAATAGACAGTATCAACACGTGTAAATTGAAAAGAGACCGTAATACAAAACAACGATCATATGAGTTAAGAAGATACACATGCAACACTCAAATATCATATCCCAGATTGTTAAACGCCAGAAGGTATGGCAACCATCCAAAAAAATATATTATATCTTGAATACCAGAGATATTGTATAATTCCTAACGAGTTATACAAAAGTGCCAAGATCAAACCATATAATATATAACAATCACTAGGGTATGAAACCCTTGGCTCGAAGAAAGCCAAATGTTCTTTCTTCTTTCATAATTAAGAGTCGAAAACCCTATCATAAGAAAACACCGTGACTTATGGAATCGTGGGCGGTATGGCACACAAATTTCCTTGAAAGCCCTTTGACAAGACAAGGTAAGGAAAGTGAAAATGGCAGCTGGAAAAGACAGGGATTGCATAAGCTCCCGCGGAAGCCAAATATGAGAAAAAATCTTGAGTATTGAGTAGTAGTTACACTGTAACAATTACACCAAAACAAAAGCAAAAAAATACATCAGTCAGTGATACCCAACACAACATCAAAATGGAAGCGCGTAGAAACGGTAATACCTGCTAAAATAAAGGGAGCCTTTTTCCAACGCGCTAGAGCAGAACAACACTCGTTCTTACAAGTTATATAAATTAATTGTACGTAATTCATGAAGAGATGGGTTTTCTTTTTACCTGTCCACATAGCTGTCATTCCTTTCCTCCACCATCAGGAAGAGCAGCGAAACCAAAAAAATAAAAATAAAAATAAAAAGAGAGACTAAGACAGAAACACCTGCATGCCAAATATATGAGGTGGAATTTAGTTGTTATAATGCGAGAAACACCTGAAAACGTTGGGTACTTCAAACCCTATTGCAGAGCCCGAAACCCTCGACATTGTGACGAAATGACCAACCAAAACAACTCGATCGAGGAGAGAGGGTTAGTTACTTCAACTCTTCTAATTAATTCTCGACTGTAGATTCAAGGCCAAGTGCCCAGTGTAATTAATGAAGCCATCAAGTCGACTATATCAATGATATCTTGACGTAACGTACCACTTATGATCTATATCAAACAATGTATGACATATAACGATGAACGGGATGAAGGGAGCTCGATTTTGTATAATCAATTTATACCTATTATCATCTACAAACTTATGTTAATTAACCTGCTAACATAAACAAAAATAAAAATAAAAATAACTATTTCAACATGTTATGAGCTAGGTGTTTTTATATTTGTTTTTATGTGAGTTATGGAGCATGTGACATTGTGTATGCCTTAAAACTGTTTTTGTTTGGCTAAGAGCTTGTCTTCTTCAGAGGTAAGGAAACAGGTTAAGGACCAAAGACCCAGAGGCATTTGGTTGGATAAGACCCAAATGCATTTGGTAGGAGTGAAATCCAGACCCCTTACAAACCACCCGCAGTTAATTCCAAGTGACCTGGTTTTCCTTGAATAACAATGATGAGTTAGTCTTTATTTGGAAATAGGAGCCATGATGGTTGTCCCAACTATTAATTTGACAACTAAATTAAAATAAATTTTTCCACTATTAAAAAAAAAACATCTACTCCTTTAACATATATAATAAAAAAAATAAATTGACTCTCAATTATTATATAATAATTTAAAAAAAAAAACAAACAAAAAAAATATTATATAATCATTTAAAAAGAAAACAAACGAAACTTGATCCAACGAATTTGAAAATTATGTTCCATGATCCATCCCATTCGACATTTTCATTAAAAGTCGTTTAGTACTCAAATGAAAAAAGGTGATCTCATTCTTAAACATAAACATAAATGTATTTAATTGTCTTCTAATAAGCATGCAAGTTTCTAAATATTTAATGTAATAGTTGCCTTCCAATTACCTTTTCACTTGTGCTTCCAATTACTTATCCGTTGTTTCAAAGAACGTTTGAAACATAGCTTCATATAATCTCTCTCTTCTCATTAAATGAAAGGGACAATACTCTCTTAATGTTAATTTCCATTTCTTTAAATTTAATTTTGTAATTTATAAATTTTAAATCTAATTTTCTAAAATGATAATCGTGTATTTACAATATATTTAATATTATTTATTTAATATAGAATAATAAAATATATTTCATAATATCAAAATGATAAAATATTTTGTTATTATTATTTAATTATATTAATATTTTCAAAATAAAATACAATATATTTTAATTTTTATTATTTAACATATAACACTTTATAAAAAGCTATTTAGTGTTTTATTAAAAAATACTTAAATTATGCCATTCATTGACATATTCCACTCCATTTATTACTTATTTGATTTTCTTCTATTATACTAACATACGATAACATGGGAAGTAGGGGTTGAAGTATTCATTGTATTGGAATTAGGGGTTGAAGTATTCATTGTTTTATTATAGATTTATAATTTTGTAATTTTATAATTATTTAGAAAAGCTTATTATTATAATTTTGTAATTTTATAATTATTTTAAAAAATATTATTAAATAGAGATAATTATTTTACAATTAATAAAATAATAGAATATAATTAATAAGACATAAGTAGTGTACATATTCTATTAATATAAAATTTAGTTTAGGACCATTTAAATTTTATATCTATCAATTGTTTAGAGGGATCAAATTTTTTGAGCAGAAAATTTAATCTCTTTTAGGTGTGAAAAGAGATTTGATCCCTCTCAATACTAGCTAGATCGAGAGTTAAGATGGATTTGTGGTGGTTGGTTATATATATATATATATATATATATATATATATATATATATATATATATATATATATATTTCACAAATAGGAAGATTGATGACCACTAGGTCCATGCAATATTTGTACCAAGCAAATCCACCAGAAGGGCTCACTAGCCTCGTGGGTGTCAAGAGAATTGAACCTGTGACATCTCAATAACAAATGTGCTTTAACCATGTGGAAAAATTGAACTAACCTTCAAGGTTGATATATATATATATATATATATATATATATATATATCGTTAACGTCTTAGTGGATGTTAATCATCATCATCATATATATATATATATATATATATATATTATTTATGTCAAAAAATTTACATAACAGGAGAGGAAACGACATTACAATATCTCTTCCATATCGGATTGGATATTGTCTCTGAGTGCAATCATAATCATAATTTTCTGAAACTTATATACCATCCTAGATCCATCTTAACTCTAGATCTACCATGAGCAAAGAGGAATCAAATTTCTTTATTTTGAAACTTATATACCAGCCTAGATCCATCTTAACTCTGGATCTACCATGAGCAAAGATGGATCAAATTTATTTTTACTTTAAAAGAAGATTGTACCTCAATAGATTTCATCCATCTCGAGGCAAATCTAGGCTGGTGATATATATATATATATATATATATATTTCTTACATGGGTCGTCAAAACCTTGAGCCAAAAAACCACCAAAGGTAAAGGGACTATTTCACTTATTTTATTTTACTTTAATTCCATTTTTATTTTTATGTAATTTGACTAAGTCAAAATGTTTATAGGACATAACATTACAACATCTCTACCATATTAGGATTGAGAGTGACTCTCGGTGCAATTACTACTAACCACCAAATTTTAGCCTCGATCCATCAACATGATGAATCAAATCTCTTGAGGGGCAAACCTCTTTTACAATGAGAAGTGATATGATCCATCTCTGCACTTGGTAAAAAATATGTTAATTTATAGTCCAAATAACTATTAATACAAAACAACTATGAATATAACCTTATATAAATACTTTAAATATTTTTTTTTCACGCTATTGATGGTGAGTGTTGTTCCTTTGTAAACAGTTCTAGGCTAAGGAACTATGCCAAAGCATCTAAGTTAAGTTTTTGATTTTGATTTTAATTGGATGACCAATGCTTTGAACTTTAAATAGATGTAAATATTAAGTATTTCTGAGAAAATTGAAGGGATGATTCTTTGGCCCTAACATAATTAATCTTGAAATTGATTTGAAAAGAACTTGAGAAGATTTATAATTTACTAAACATTCATACTGAACATTTCATTTATCATATATAGAGCAGATGTGTATAGAAAACTTCTACAGCGAAACAAAACACATTCAAAAGATGACATATTACAATAGTTAAAAGATGTAAAGGAGTTATCTCAAACAGATTTTCCAATAAGCCAATCTCTTTAAATGATTATAACTTTGCAGGGGATTTCAGAGAGATTGCTACTCAATCTATTCTTACCCAGATCTCCTATGTTACTTTGAACATGTGTAGAAAAATAAAAATGAATAACTAGAAAAACTCACAAAGATACACAAGTTGCTTCAGAACAAATCAAGAATCCTTCTGTTATCTTTAGAAATAGCTTAAATGTTTACAGTCATATCAAGGTTCATCACAACGGTTCACCCCTTTATCCTTTGAATTAAAAAACACGTATAGAGTTACACTCAAAATATCTATACTTGAATCAAAATTTATTACAAAATATAATACCATCCATACTGATTTGGATTTTTACCAAAATAGAACTAAAAAATAGGAAATCTGAACTGATTGACATTTTACACAGATTTTGGGGACTCTTATTGATGATTGTAGCTAGAAATCTGCTTTTCTATTTGTTACTCATTTTAATCTGTTCTCTGCTCCTAAAATTTAGCATTATGTTCTATTTAATGAGCTCACATAATTTCTCCCATCTCATTTCGTGAGGGATAGAAAAGTTTAACAATTTTTTGTATGACTCATCAACTTTAGTATATTTCTCAAAAGTAGGCCTATTTAGAAACATATGTTTAATTTCATGTTGAATTAGCAAATCATAACTTAAACCTTCAATGAAAGCTTTTCCAGTTATAACTCCTTTGATTTTAACAAATTTAGTCTTGTCTACTTCTATCTTATGTAACTTGTGTTGATAACCTTCCAGTGGAATCAATTTGTAACCTATACCCTATAAACCTAGGATTCCTTTCTGATGTAGAGCATTGAATTTCGTGTGAAATTTTTTTATTTGAACTTCTAAATTTCGAAACTTATTTTCAAGTTGTAATATCATATTCCTCTTTTTTAGTACCTTTCTTACCTCCAAGACAACTTCAGTTCTGTCTTCAATACCAAATTCTTCAAGTTCCTCTTTTGTCTTAGATTTTAAGACTTTAATTATCCTTGTGGCATCTCCTGATTTGTGGTCCATATCTTCTTTTATTTCTGCTACTGCTTCTTTTGATCTTTGTAATAGATCTTTCTGCTCAAAAATAATTTCAATTGAAGGCCATAACTCAGTCATTGATGCATTAATATCAATCTAAATATTTACTTTGGCCCGAGAAATAGTTTGTATTATTAAAGATTCATTTTCATAAAATTATAATTGCTTAGTCAAATTTAAATTCTTTTGAATTTCAGCTAAGTATGCATTATCAATTTTGATTTTATGTTCTTGAATCTTTTAGAGTTGCATATTAAGTTTTTTCAATTTCTTGATCTCTTAAATATAAGTCTCCCATAGCCTTTGACAATTGTTCTGCTGAATTAGTACACTGTGTTTATACTGTTATTGTTATTGTTATATATGTCCCTGTTGTTGAAGTACTTGTTGTAAAAGGTGTCCCTATGGGAATGGAAGTTGAAATACTGAGTTGCTTCTCTTTTTCTTTTAAGAGTGTTTCCATGTTAGCTTCCATCTTATAAATTTGAACATTTTGTTCAACTATCAATTTGAACATATTTTCCTTTCCTTTTTCAAGTTGACCAACTTCCTTAACTTGTGGATGTTATGTAGTAGGAATTTTAAGCTGCTTCCTCAATGCTTGAATGTCATAATTTTTTTTCCTTATCATCTTTTCTGCTACCTTGATATCACTATGTTAATATCCTAATTTGATAACCAAATCTTCAAGTGCTTTGATTCTGGTATATTTAGCCAAGGATGACATTCTCTCCATTTGTAACCGTGTGTGAATATTATTCAAGGAATCTTGTAGTTTAGAGGTTACCATAGCTGAATTGGTTAACACAAAATATATCATTTCACCTACCTGCTTATGAAGGTCAATTTGATCAATTGCATGAATTAGATTTGGTATCAAAAGAAAAAATGAATGTTTTATAATCTTCTGCACTTTTAGAAACTGGAACTTTGGGTTCTAAGAAAGCTAACTGAAATTTTCTCTTTTCAATATCAAGTGCAGCCAAAAGTCTATGTTGGTTGGTTGAATGCTTTTTCCAAAATTCAAAATAAGTAGTGGCCTTTAATGCTTCATTCTTCCTTTTAATTTCTCTGTATCTAGAAAAAATATTTTATTGCGCTGTATCTTGAGAGACACATGACATAGGAGAATATGTTGTGATATCTTCAATGTGAGGGAAATAATTAGTATGAAAACCTGACAGAAACACTATAGCTGGCTCCTTTGAACTCTCTCCCTCTAATGGCTCTTCATAGAGTGTATGTCTTCTTTCTCTTCTTGAAAAGTGTGAAATCTATAGTTTTATTTTCTAAGTCTGTAGGAGATATACTTTCTCTTGGTATTTTAGTTTCTTTTTCTTGCGCAATTGGAGTCTGTGAAGTTTTTTGACTAACACTTTGTTCCTCGGCTTCTTGTAATGTATTTTCCTACCATTCTTCTTGATTTTCATATTGTTCTATTTCTCACTTGGTTATGTGTGCACAAGGTGTTATTTTTTGTTCAACTCTCAACCTTGAAATAATTCCCAAGGGATCATAGGACCAAGTAAAACTCAAATTGAACTTGATCTACTTCAAAAATTATCTGCCTCCTTTGTTGTTGCTCTGGAATTGACAACGAAAGGTCCAATATGTGCCTTCATCTTGAATTGTGCTTTGTGCTTCGTGAATACAAAATGTAAATCATCCACATTCATCATTTTCCTAATGTATTCTAAGGAAAAGATTCTTATTGGCATAAATACTGGTAACCTGTAAGGAGGAAGTTCACAACTATATAATCTAATATCTGTATAATTTTGGTGAAGATACTAGTCTCGCACTTTAGCTTTATCAGTAAGTTGTATAATTCTTCTGATTTCAGGTGAAATTCTTGGTATTACATCAATGCTGAGAAGACATAAGGACATATGCAAAAATTGGTTCACAAAGTCACTAAAGGATTACTTTTCCGTATTCTTTCTTACCAAAGAATTTTAATGAATGAGTGATTGAGGTTTTCCTTGTGCATCTAACTTTTGCAATGGAAATTTAAAATTTTTGCTTGATGAAACAAAATAAAATACACAAGAACTGACAGATTTTTGAACAATCCTTTAGCATAAAACTTTAGAAATTTTTCATGAATATGTCTGACATAAACTAACTGTAATTAAAAATCAATGAAGGATTATTATCCACAGAGAAAACTGTCAAAAAACCCAGTATTACGTCATCTTCCCACTAATTAGTAGGGTAACCTAACAAATAAGAAACCATGGAAATAATATTCCTTGACATTTCTAGAAAACTTGAAGTTGAATAGGGTGGATTAAATCTAGGCATTTAGTATTTTTCAGGTAGAAATGTGTCAAAAATATGAGATTTCTAGGGAAATGTAAGTTTCTTATAGATATCCATGAGGGAATCAGAAGAAGTTTCTGATATATTTCCATGGGGGAAATAGTAGAAAAAGTTTGCAAAGGAGCTTGGGAATTAATTTGGATTGCTTGGCATACGGTTTCAGATGTAATGGAAAATAACACTTTATTGTTTAGGGAAATTGCATCCCTATGACTATGAAAATACCTGAGATGGAACTTGGTGACAAATGGTGGGAAGGTGTGAGTTTGGGGAAAGAAAAATTGAGGTAGAAAATACTCCCCTATACTCAATTCATCACTGACATATTGGAATTTATGGTTTTCCCAATTGTGAAGTTCATACAAATTGAACTCACACTAGGTCTTTGAGATTTTATACTGGGTATCAACCAGAGGGAGCTTGTCTAGGTTGATGAGAGAGGGAAATGTAGTGATTTCTACAACTAATTTAGACTTGCCTTTGTAAACAACAATTTACCAGCCAGGATAACTGTAGGGTTTAACACCGTACATAAATTATATGCAAACAAATTCTTAAAACAGAAAATAAATAATAGTGAGAACATAAAACATAAAACATATATACAAAAATATTTTCCCCTAGATCCCAAAATCGGGACTACCAACTTTATTTTTCATTATATTCCTTGAAATGTTACAATACATATATATACATGTCAAAGCATTCATAAACCCCAATCCATTAACCCTGTATTAGAACATAATCGTAGTTCCCTTAACTCGATCTACAAAATACCTTGGACAAAAAACCATCATGCCCAAAACCATGTGCTAAAACCATGCACAAAACCATAGGTAGGGCTAGTCATGGAAAGAATATAAGACACACCCAACAATAACGAATTAACAGGTTATTGCGATCCAATTTACAAGCTAGTGTGGAAAATTACCAGGCTATGGTGATCACTGACATAGGAAAATGATTGCCTACTTGTGAAATTCGAGCCTGCACCTATGTTGCTACAATAAGAAATGGTAGAAAAGGAGTATGTAGGGCGGTGGGATTATTTAAAAGAGGAATTTTCCAAGGAATAAACAAATTATAACCATTTTAGGGTGTGTCTAATAAATAAACTAGATGTTGGTGGGAAGGATTAATGAATTAATGGTTACGTAGTTGTTTGGCAGGAGGAATTTAATTATGGAACACTTATTTGGTAGGAGGTAATAACTAGTGGCATGGTATGAGAAGGGGTGAGAGAAGAGACGAGAATGCAAAGTCATTTTGTGAAGGGGGGGGGGTTATGTGGTTAACGGTTTTAGAGCGCGGGGACTTGAACTCATTGTGGGGCTACCACGTAAGGTTCGACGGTATTTTCAAATAAACTTTTCAGATCCCCCCCCGGTTAATCTTCGAAACTGCAAGGGGGTCCCGAACTCATCCTCTGCCATTGATCCGGGTGGGGATGATCTCATCCATTTCTTTTCAATTGAATATTATCGCTATGCGACAAAACATCAAATCATATTTATTTACAATAAAATAATCCTTGGAAATTTAGAGGATTAAAATAATAATAATACAAAATAAATTTAAGAAACATTTTAATTAGTGCCCTAAATTAGAGATTGTAATTAATTTTTTAATTTTATATCCCTTTTTCTTTCTTTTATTTTGATTTTTTAATTTTATTTTTTCTCATTTTTATTTTCATTTCTTTCTTTATTTCTTTCTTTTTATTCTCTTTTCTATATTTTTTATTTTATTTTTTTTCAACATAAGGTAAAAAGTAAAAAACAAACTAGGGTAAAAACAAGTTACAACATCGGTTCCATTTGGGGACTGCTTCCCCCTGCATGATGCAGAGAACTTGCATATCCATGAGCCTTCTCCTCGGGCTATGGAGTCTTTACTGTGAGAAAAACACTTTGATGCTGAAATTTAAAAGAACACCATGAATTTAGAATGATGAAAGTCAAAGAACTTAATAATTAATATAATGCTTGAGTTTTTTCCCATTGAATGGAATGAAGAATATTTTCCTTCCAAGTTCTATAAAACAAATGTATTGTTACCCTTTACTTCAGAAATGCTGAAAGGTCCCAAAAATAAATTGTCAATCTTTCTATGCTTGCCTTTTTCCTCTCTTCTAGCATCCCATATCAACACTAAGTAGCCTTTTCTAAAAAATCTTTATCTGGACTTCCTGTCAAATAAGCTCTTCATTTTATCTTATTATTGTCGAATTTTATGTTGAACTTCATCTCTATCCTGATTCAGCTAAATGATTTGATTGATTCTCATAGAAAAATAATCAGCTTCTTCATATGACTCCTGTAAGAATTCCATAATTGGAAATTCTAACTGTGTTCGAAAAATTGCTTCAATCCCATATACAAGTTGAAAATGAGATTTACGAGTATATATTTTAGGTGAAACTATGTTTTCCCATACTGCATATTTGAGATGAATGTCCCAACTCCTTTTGTGATCTGCCAATACTTTCTTAATGACTTTATCCAGAATTTTATTTTATGATTCTGCTAACTCATTACCCTGGGGATAATAAGGTGTCGAATGATGTAATTTAATCTAATATTTCTGATAGAATTATATCATTTTAATACTACTCAAAGATTGAGCATTATCTGTAACAATTTTTCTTAGGAAACCAAATTTGGACAAAATGTTTTTTTCTATGAATTTTATTACCACTATATCAGTTGCATTCTTAATAGGAATTTCCTCTATCCACTTGGTAAAATAGTCAGTGGTTGTTAATATCCATCTTTGTTGATTTCTTAAAGCTCGAAATATTTCTCCTATGAAATCTAATCCCCATTGTGGGAAAGGAGCTTCAACGGAAACTGGAGCAAGGGGAAGTTCTGCTAGTCTTTATTTTCTAGCAAATATCTGACATGGGATACACCTCCTTACTTTTGCGCCAATCTATGAAAGTAATTTTGGCCAATAGAAACCTACTCTTAAAATTTTATATGCAGTTGCTTTCCAAGCATAATGTCCTCCACAAATTTCTTCATGAAACTGTTCAATTACTCCTTTAGTTTCATTGTCAGTCAGACGTAATAAGAGGATATTCAAGGGATATTTCCAATACAAATTTTCATTTATGACACAGTACTTCATGGCCTTGATTTTCAAATATTTTCACTGATTCTTTGTGAATTCAAGAGGATACTTAAAATCACGAATAAAATGCATTATGTCTTTATACCAATCTGAAAGTAAAAATTTATCATCAATATGCAAAGGAAGAGGAGCGTGATATTCATTGGAAGAAGGTTCTTGTGGATTCTCCTCACTTGAAATTTGAGAAGGTTCTTGTGGATTCTCCTCACTAGAAATTTGAGAAGGTTCTTGTGGATTCTTCTCACCGGAAATTTGCATAACAATATTGATACCAAGTATCTTACAATTTGTCTCAGCCAAAATTTAAGTTAAACCTTTTCCCTTCACCAACTTGGTAAGCCTGATATCTAGATCAAATTCAAGTATCTAGCAATCCATATTTCTCTTTTTCCATCTATATCAGGGTGAGTTAGAACTATTTTTACTACATTGTTGGGAACATACGCAATTATAGGAGAATGTAAGACATATATCCTAAATTATTTCAAAGCTTTCACTAAGGCATATGCTTGTTTCTCTATGATGTCATATATTAATTCAAAGTCCCTCATAACCTTACTAAAAAATAAAATTGGTTTCTCATGTTGATCGTCATTTCTTTGCAATAAAATAGTTTCGAAGGTAGTATCCAAGGAAAAGGAAAAGATATTGAATAGCTTTGTGTAGTTTGGAATAGCTAGAACTAGGGCTTTGTTATGCGGAATTATGAATTACAAATAAATAAAATTCCCTAAATGTGGTGCTATGCATTTAGAACAACAGATCAAAGACTTTGCAGACACTTTCTCTAAGAGTAAATAGTCACACATAAAGATAAAGGAACCTACTTGTGATCCAAGCGCTTCCTATTCTCCTTTTGTCGCTTTTACTGTAGCTTCCAATCCAACTTAGATCACCAGACTAGTTCCTGCAAGATAAACAGTAAACAACAAAGAGATTGCAATATACAGATGCCTATTTATCTTAATCAGTTAAATAGATTGAACATGAAACATATATATCAGTTAAGAATCCATAATATGAGAAATAGAAACATAAAAAGATACATATATGGGAAAATGAACGACAATATTTATTAAAGAGTAGAAGGGGGAGGTTACAACCAATGATAGATTTGATGTCACTCGCTCCAGCATCATCCCAGCCTCATCACAATCAACATCTCACCATCAACATATCACTTCTATCACTCTCTCAATTGAGAATGCAACAACATTTATTTACTAAAATTATTCCCTCCCTAGCACTAGGATTTGTGCTCAATTTATAGGGCAATAGAAGGTAGTTTCTCAATCAATGACTTTCTAATAATAGGTAAGACATGTTACCAAGCTCAGAGGTGTTATATGGACACATGGATTCGAATTTTGACACATATAGACTCTTCTAGAAGGCACTGGCCATGTGGAGATTCCAGAACAATGAGAATTTCACTCCCGTTTGACCAACACAGTACTCTTGAATGTCGGGAAGTGCATTGCAGTGCACCCTTGAATGGAGGGAGCTGCAAATGCAACGCAGTTAGTCCCTTGAGAGGCAACGTTGGTGAGCTCATAAGTGATATAAAATATACTTAAAACCTTGGAAACCTTGCAATAGAAGTCATGAATGGTTTGTTCTTGTCTTAGGGCATGTAGCAACTGAAATGATAGGGGATGCATTAGGGGAATTTTGAGGTCTAAAATGGGCCTCCTAAGAAAAATGTACAACCAAAATAAAATTTATAAGAACCAATAGGATTCAATATGATGATGTCAAACATGGAGGATGATTTACCATTTTTTAAGTAAAAGGGTGAAAAGATTAAAAAATAATAAAATAATAAAACTACTTTTTCAACTCGTATTTTCAACTTATCTCCCAATTTTTTTACTCAAATTTTGAGTGGGAGTACTCGTTGGATGAAACATTTAATTCCTCATCCAAGGATTACACATGTTTCATACTTTCGATGGACCTTGCTACACGAAAAATGAGAAATACATGAAAAAACGTGATTGAAATAACGTTTTTCATGTATTTCTCATTTTTCATGTAGAAGGGTCCATCAGAAGTATGCCAAATGGGTACTCTTGGGTGAGAAATTAAATTTTCATCCAACGAGTACTCCCACTCCAAATTAAAGTAAAAAATTTGGGAGATAAGTTGAAAATATGAGTTGAAAAAGTAGTTTTTTCTTTTTTCCCTCTAAAATTCGATGATGTAATCAAATCTTATTTTATTATTTTCAATATTATTTTATAATTTCCTTAGGAGGCCCGTTTTAGACCTAAAAATTCCCCTAATGATGATAGACCCTATTTCATTAGTCCTGGGGATGATGTCTAGTTTGACCAGGTCATGGGGAATGATGCCCAAATTGACCTATAACAGCTGCCCCCTAAAGCATGAAGTCATAATAATAAAAATATTTTATGAATGAGATGCTTTACGACGTGATGGGTTGGAACTGAAGTAGAGTGGTGACCTACATCAATCTTACAATACATTACATCATGATATTTTCATCTTGATCACGAATTGTTGAGGGAGGCATTCCCATGCTCAGCACATAAACTATCTAATAACATGTACATAGTGCAGAAAGTCGTCTACATTGGAATGTTTCCCAATACAGACATGCCTATACATATAGGTCCATGTTTGGATGACAATCTATACGTAAGGTCACCATATAGATGATGTGTACAACAATCCTGAAATCGCAGCCCCGATGGCTGAAACTAGATCTGGGGTCTTCTTATATCGTTCACTCAATCATTCAGGTACAAGACTAGCCATGCGAATATATGATTTGTAGTCAAACATGGTAAGACATTGTTTGATTACTGGCCAATGATGTGAATTGTTAAAAAATGTGAGAGAACCATCATTGATGTCAATGGCTCTCAAGGTATTACAGTACATTTCATAAGGCGTGAATAGATGATTTGATGTCGAACACCAAACAAAATATTTTATTCAAAGGTCCAGAAGTGAGTATATTTTTGATGTTGTAACAAGCCTCATAGTAATGGAAGATGATTATTCTAAGTAAACTTCCTGGATAATGATTTTATGTCGACAGGAAGTACTTTATCGCGAAATGAGAGTTACTGATTTTGGAGACAAAATGTGACTTGATATAGCAATGTTCATGGATGAATGTCACGAGAATGAAGGTTTATGAGTATTGCAGAAGGATGAGTATTCACTGGATGACTTCTCTTGAAAATATCGGCGACACTAAGATGAGTGGGAAACATTGACCCAAAACCAAAGTGAAGGTATGATGAATCATAGGTATGAATGAACCGTCAAGAATATTATCCAACCCAAATAGTCATGATGATGGAGTGAAGTGTCATGTTCAAGGGTGACCTGCTACGGTAAAAGTTCTGTTCACTTTCCCAAATTTTTTCGAGGTCATTTGTCGACTAGTACCTCTTTATTTTTTAACAAGCTTGAGGAGGATAACATATGCTTGAACTATAATTCAACCCTTTGGGCGAATAATGTATCGCTATTTAATAATTTAACGAGTCTAGCGATGAATGAAACTCAATTCTTTCCATGATGGACAAGCCTGTTGCTATTTTTATGTTTTAACGAGCCTAACAACAGTGACAGCCCGATCCTTTTTCATATTTAGAGAGTTTGAAAAAGAGGACAAAAGAAAACTCCATAAGTACTTTTTCGTAAACTTGTCACTCAGATCCGAAAAAGTGTAAAATGATATCTGAGAGAACCTCCTAGCCATGTTTGACTAAGGTTTTCCTTTTTCGTAAATAATATATCTTAGTCTGGAAAAAGGTTAAAATTACACTAAGTAGATATCAATTCATTTACTTTTACGAGCTCGAAAAGACAAGTGCTCGACAATATTTTCACATTATCGGAGTCTGAAAAGAGCTAAAAGAAGACTCCAGGTGTTCTTTTTTCGTTGTTATCGAAGCTCGAAAAGGAGATAAAAATGCGCTTCAAGTCCTTTTTCATTTTATCAAAGCTTGAAAAATAAGGATAAAAGTATGCTTTGTGGTCAAATCATTCTTAAAATAAATATGCACAACTAATCTACTCATCAGTTGTAAACTTGTTCAGAACAACATCAAATGGATTAAAAATACTTGTTTCATTATAAAAATTGAATAAACCCATAGTCACAACAATAAATATGATTTGAAAATAATCTAATGAATAATTAAAAGAGTTTTACTATTCATTTTTACCATTTTAAAGTTACCATTTTCATTTTGGAGCTCTGAACCTATTTTTGTCCCCGAACTTTAGCTGTTGATTGCGATCGATTCTGTGGATATTTTTCATCGTTGTTTAATATAGGTTGGTGCCATAAACCCCCTCTTTCTTTCACTAGTCATTTTATTTCATTTCATTGCAATTTTTTAGGGATTTGGGCCCCTTAGGGTAAATTATTTTTCAAAAGAGGGAAACACACCCTTGGGCATCAAAAACTATGCTGGAATGCACTCAACATGAAGCTTATGTGCATATTGAATGCAATTTTTATTAACCAAGAGTGCGTTGGGCGCAATTCTCATTTTTTATTCATGCATTGTACCCAAAATTTGCCTAATATTTTGCATGAAAAAGAGTCTAATGAGTCTTATGGTTATGTTTAAGGGCTTCATCGGACTAGAATGACAATTACTTGGAGAGAAAGAGAGCATGAAGAGAAAAACATGATTGACCTTAATGACCTGGGTACTGTAAGAGCCCTCAGGGATTGTGGGTTATTAAAGTACTTCCATTTATCAGGTATGAGGCAACAAATGGAACTTTTGGAGTTCCTTGTTCGTGCATGGGATCCGGAAATTGAGGAATTTCACATTAGGAACAAAGTGGTTCCAATTTTAGTGGAGGAAATCTATTTTCTGACAGGCTTGTCGAGGAGAGGCTTACCCATTTCTCTCTCAGGATCTGCTCTCGAAGGAGAGACGGTGAGAGACTATATTTTGTAGTATTGCTACCTGGGGGCAAAGCCTAGCAAGGATGGGAAAATAAACATCTGTGATGCTCATGATTTTCCATTGAGAACCATATTATTCACCATCGCAAAGCTTGCTGGTACCGCTACACTAGATGTAGCGAACAGATCTTATATGCAGTATGAACTAGAGTGTATGGAACTAGTAGTTTTCAATTGGGCTGAAGCTGTACTCTCTCAAATGAAAGAACAACTAAGTAAAGCAAAAGGAGGAAGGAATAAAAAATTCAACTATGGTTTGATCCTCATTTCTTTTTCCTTAGAATGGATTCCATTGATGCAACCTCAACATGTGATCTAAACTTAGCTTTACCAAAAGGTGCTCAGTGGGGTGCAATCGGTAACAATGTTTTGACCATGTTTTTTCATTTTACTAAGGTATATACATGTTTTTGTATTTTTATGTTTTCCCAAGAATAAAGTAATTTTTTAATGTAATGCAGATGTGGGTCGAGTTCAACCAGTGGAAGAGCCAGAGCATGGAGCGGATGAGCCAACAGAGAGGGCTGTGGGGAGAGCATCTCTTTAGGATTTAGACATGGCTGAGACTCTTGCTGAGATTTGGTAGCACATAGAGGGTTTGACCTTTGGGATTATAGATTTCTGGATCAAAGAGTTACCCATGCGCTTGCAGCGCCACACTATTGGCGTTCCTAACCGCTGGATGCGATTACTGTGTAGGATAGCTAGATCGATAACATGTTACCATGAGCATCACTAGTTTAATTTTGACATGTTGCATAAATTTTGAGGTCAGATGACCAATGTGTCTTGGGAAATTTTTTTTGTAAAAACCTATAACTATATATCTATTTTATTTCAGTGTTTTCTTATGTTTATTGCGCAATCCTATTCAATTATGTGAATGTATCTTTACATGTGTTGAAAATTTTTGTTTATAACATAATTCATTAGAGATTAACCAATGTGTTCAAGTTTATGGAAATGTGTTGATATTGAATAAAATCAAAGTGTCTTTCCAAAATTCGAACTCTTAGGAACATACGATGCAGTGTTGGATTTCTAACAGTATAAACACTAGTAAGTTGTAATACCACAAGTTGTGAGTCTAACCTTATGATGATGTGGTTAATACCAAATGAAATAGCATCAGAGAGAATTTCAATCAATGCGTTATACTCAGTGATATTGTTTGTAGATCGACTAATACAGATCCTTTGAAAACTCACTAACTCACCATTCAAAGTGAAAATGGCCCATGCTACAGAGGATAGATTCTGCATACTGCGACTAGCACCATCAACATACCCAACAAACGGTTCCAAATATTCATACATCTGTGATAAAATGTAAAGAGGATTACTAATGTCAAGAAATCTATAAAAAGAAAACTAAGACAGTAAATGAAAATCAACAACATATATATACAATATAAGACAAAAAATCACTATGGTCATGATTAAGCATAGTTACGTTTCAGATACAACCCATTTCAGGGTTGTGCCAACGGAATTCCATCGTAATATACCAACTCGTAGGAACCCTTAGCAATAAATATTTTGATAATATAGAGGCCATGCCATAATGGCTCAAATTTCCATGTACCAATTACATCAGCTTCCTGATCATAAAGAAGGACCAAGTTGCCCTCTGAGAAAATGTGAGGCTAGACTTGCTTGTCGTATTGCGCCTTTATACGTCTCTTATGTGCTTCGTTGGCTAATTGGGCTTCACGATGCATTTTATCAAGATGGATGAGGTCAAAAAGACGCACTTCTTCATCTGAGGTGTCGGGTAAATAGTTGATTGCGAGCTTTAACAAAGGTATTTCACATTGGATTGGCAAGATAGCTTCTAGAATATACACCAATTCAAAGGGGGTAAATCTGGCTACATTTCTCAGTGAGTTTTGGTATGCCCACAAGGCCGAGTACAGGATTAAATGTCAATTTATTTTATGAACTCTTATCATTCGTTGAAGCATTCATTTAATAATTTTGTTAATAGCATCAACTTGTCCATTTGATTGTGGATAATAAGGAGTAGAACTATCATGAGACAATCCTAACTTGGTAGTCAACTCAACCATCATATGATTACAAAAATGCTTACCATGATAAGTGACTATAGCCTGTGGGACCCCAAACCATGCAATGACATGATTAAAGAAAAAAAATGCAGATGTTTGTCTTGTGTTGTTGAATGTAGGCATCGCTTCGGCCCACTTGGTAATGTAGTCTAGTGCGAAAATAATATAACCATGCCCCCCAGACGAACGAGGGTTACATGTCATGAAGTTAATGCCCCATTTCAAAAATGGTCCTACAGAGACAACATGATGTATTGGCACTGACAGTTTGTAGATTTTATGATCAAATATCTGGCACGCATGACAACTTATGACCGCGAGGATGCAGTCATGAAATATGGTAGGCCAAAATTAACCAATGCGGAGTATCTTCTGTGCAGTAGCATATCCAGACAAGTGTCCACCACAAGCCCCAGATCAACAATCATTTAAAACATTTTCGGCCTCCTCATGAGTGAGGAACCTTCTTAAAATTGTATGGATACCACGACGATAAAGTGTATCACCGATGATTAGATAATCTTTGGCTTGGTATCGAATAATCTTTGACTTTGGCTTTGGCTTGGTCTGGAGATAAATGATAAAATCCCCATACCAAGGATCAGATGATCCAATCAGAAATAGAGACTCGTCAGGAATAGATGGTTCCGATGTAGTAGTAGTACTATCAGAGGGAAGGTCACAGAGAATCTCAGCCAAAAATAAAGACTTCTTTGACTTGGATTTAATGAATTCCAAATAAAATTCCAACAAAATGGCAATCCATTTTGAATAATTTCCACCCAGTAATTGACGTGATAAGATATAAATCATGGGGTTGCAATCCAAAATGACAATGGTCTTCCGGAACAAGATATAGTGGCGAAATATTTGGACGGCTTGAATAACCACCAAGGCAAGATTTTCTACGTACAAATACTTCACTTCCATATCATTGAGATTACGACTCAAATAATAGATCAGATGTTCTATCCCATTTTATACTTGGAACAATACCATAGCAATGGTCGTATTAGCCACGGTAATATATAAGAAATAATCACTCTTTTAATTGGGTGGATACATTACTGATGCCTAGACAAGAGTATCCTTGACAACATCAAAAGAAGCTTGCACAACTTGGTCCCAGTGGAAGGGAAACCCCTTTTTCAAGAGCTGAGTAAATCCTTTAGCCATTTTGGTGTAGTTAGGTATGAACCTCCTTAGATAGTTAGCCTTTCCCTGAAGTTTATGTAACTGAAGTAAATTTGATGGTGCATGCAAATCAAGAATAGCCTGGATCTTCAGTGGGTCTATTCGAATTCCTTATTTTGAGACGATGAATCCTAGAAAACGACCAGAACCAACAAAAAACACACATTTATGTGGATTGAGGCATATATTGTAGTGTCGACAGGGTAAAAAGATAGTTCTCATATGCATCGAGTGATCAGTCCGATTTCATGAATGCGTGGGTAAATCGTCTAGATAGGGTTGAATGATGTGCTTGATGTCATTGAAAGCATAATCCATTTCTCTTTGAAAATTTTCCCCAACGTTCTTTAAACCAAACGAGATTTTTTGATAAGAAAATGTGCCCCAGGGACAGATGAATGTTGTCTTATATTGGTCCTCCGCGCAGATATTGATTTGATTGTAGCTAGAAAATCCATCCATGAACGAAAATATTTTGCATCTAGCATAATTGCCAATAATATGGTCGATAAAGGGAGTAGGATAGTTGTCTTTTGGAAAAGAGAGATTGACATCACGATAATTGACACACATTCTGATGGTTCCTTGTTTTTTCATAATAGGAATGATGTTGGAAACCCACTCAGTTAGTGGAACAGGGTAAATGAAACCAACACGCAAAAGTTTTTCAACTTCTGCTTTAATGGTAGCGACCTTCTTCGGATGAATAGGACGAAGGCATTGACGTACCGACTCAAAATAAGGGTACATGTTAATAGTGTGTTATCTATGCCTAGAATTTCCTCATAAGACCAAGAAAATACATCATGAAATTCACAAAAGAGAGAGTGATATGTTTCAAGTTCTGATGGAGAACAAGACACACCGACATGAATGTTTTCTACAATGCCGAGTTTGGTCGAAATATCGATAGAAATGGTTTCTTCATTATTTGACAAATTTCGCTTGGGATCGATTGCATTAATAGGAAAATAATTCAAAAATAAATTTTTGATTGATGGGTGATATAGTTCACTAAGATTATCTTCTTCATAATCGAATATGGGAACGATGATGATATTCTTCCCATGGTCCTCCTTCTGACATCATGGTTTCCATAATATTCTCATTTTTCAAGAAAGTTGAGAAAAAAGGATCAAATGGAGTACCATAATCTAATGAACGATCTACCCAAATGACTGGCGACGATGATTTCAGATTCGCCGCCCAAGCCAGATAGATTGATTGTTATGCCAATTCAATGGGGCTGGGAGGTAGAAACTCATCCAACGTAACAAATTCATAATCACTCGTACTCTTACTTAAGCCAAATGGAGTGGAAGAGATCATGTAGCAGGTCTCTATACTTGCAATTTATGCCAATGTCATAGGCGGTGGTAATGCAAAGGTTCCCATGAGAGTGGAATCCATTAAGAGTCCTACAGTAATGTTCTGAAGTGCGAGTTGGGGTGCATGAACTAACGTAACACTTCCAGTTACCTGGGAACTAGAGCAAAGAAGGATAGTTGACTGATGATTGTGATAACACCTTTATGTGGAAAGATGATCATTCTAAAATATGTAGAAATGTTCGAAGTCATAACATATACCCATGGTCTTCCAAGTAAAATATTGTAGTCAAGGGGTCCATCAACGACCTCAACTTCAACATTCATTGTTTTTTCCCCATAGTTCAACATGTAGGTTATTGATAATACCGCAAGGTTTATATGTACATCCTTCGAAAGCTTTCAACATCATTGGTGATTGAGATAGGCGTGGCGAGCCAAGTGACTTCCAACAATTTAGAGGCATAATGCATGTAGATGCTCCCTCATCAATAATAGTACGATGAACAAGGTGATTGAGAACATTTAATTGGATGGAGAATGCCATTTTTTCTAGCAATTGTGGCACATATCCCTTATGATTAAAGACTACGAGATTAGATTCAGTCAGATTAATTCCACCGATTGCCCACAACAAAGCCTGTTTTTGGGAGGGATAATTTTGTAGCACCTCAAGCACTGACATAGATGAAGGGGATTGAGCCAATTATTCAACTATATTATAATTTTGAGAAGCTCTAGCTCGAGGATTAAATTTCAATTTATGAATGACTCCCTTCGGTGGCTTGTTGTCAATTTAGGAATAGCAGGTGGCGGTATTGATTCTATAGAAGGATTCGTGGTTGAGGTAGTAGGTTGATCTGTAGTTTGAATACCATAATCTTTATTATGCGCTGAAACCAAAACACCAGTCGATGACTTCGTGACAGACAACATAAGAAATTGTGAACTAGAAGTTGGATTCGTAGCAACCAAATTTTTGTCCGGATTTGAAAACGGATTTGTTAACACAGCTGACGCATACAAGGTCTTAACCATTTTTGAGACTTTAGTGTGATGAGGACAGTCTCGAACAAAGTGTTCCTCATTACAGATTATGCAAGGGTAATGAGGTTTCCAATTTTCAGACGATTGATCAGATGATCTTTCCTGCGGGGTAGAAGCTTGCTTTTTCTTTGATTTCCCTTTTTTCTTACTTTTGGGTTGCTTGTCACTTTTTTCATTGTTAGATGACACGACATTTATTTAGGAATAAGGCACAGGATCAGATGTAGTAGAGTGATGTGTGCTTGTAGTGCCAATCATACCATCTCTGGCATGAGAGTCCTTTGATGGAGGAGGAACAATAAAATTAGATCGCGACGCGTTAGGAATTTTCTCGTACAACATGCCAGATTGAGTATAAATCAAGTCTAAATATTTTTCACGAGCAATTACCTACTATTCATTGACAATGCCACCCTTAGCCACATCCTTAGTTATAGATGGTAATAGGGACTTAATGAACCATTCAGCAAGGAGCTAATCAGGAACAAATGTCTTAACCACTCTACGACGACAACGCCACTCATGAATATGATCAGAAATGTGAGTAGCATTAGTATGTTTAAAATTAGTCAAGGATTTTGTTCCAGTTTGATATTATATGGGTAACTAGAAGTGGGTCAAAGAGGAAGTAGTTAGGGCAGTGAAATTATCAAAAGATGCTCTTGGTAACTCAATGTACCATTTTGTGGCCGGACCAGTGAGAGTACGCTGGAAAAGATGTAGTCAAACAGAGTCATCATTCAGGGAGTTATATGAACACCACAAATTATAAGTAATAACATGAGTCGACAGGTCTTCCCAGGGTTTCCATTGAACTTAGGAATATTTGAGGGTAATTTATGAGGTATCACCGGTCACCAAGTAGCATAGTTGATTGGATCATTGGTGAGACGATTTAAATCTAGTAACTCTAAAATTGCAACAAAGGGAAACTGTTGATTGAGGTTGGGTTGAGCATAGCCAGGGTATGATGGAATTTCTTAGGAAACAGGCATTTGAGCACCAACATAAGGAATTTGTTGCTGGTAACCTAGATATGGGTTGTTTTGATAAGAAAATGCTTGAGGATTATGTTGACCAAAACTTGGGTGTGATACTTGTTGAAATGAAGGTTGTGGAATTTGTGCTTGCGTCTGCCAAGGGGTCTGTCCACCAATGTTATAACCCAAATTATGATAACTTGGATTCGATTGAGGATAAACATAAACTGGTTGTGGCTGCAACATTTTATAATATGGTAATATAGCTTGTGAATAAATGACTCCAGATACAGGTGGTTGTTGTAAAAAAGCCGAAGGAGTTGGAGTCTGAGGGCCCAATAATTGAGGGTATTGAGTTGAAGGACCCGCCTGAGACAATTGAGGTACAACAATTTGAGTCTGTAACAAGGTTAAAGATGTATTAACAAGTGGAGTTGATGTGGGTGCAATAGGTTGAACCGATTGATACGAGTGTACAACCATTTGTGGTTGGATAGGAAAAGTGAGCTGCCATTGACAAAAATTTATTCCGACATTAGGATGACCAAATAACGATGGAGTAGTGTCAAAGTGGGTGACCATAGGTTTCCCCCCAACATTAGGAGTATAATAAGATGGAAAATATTGTTCTCCAAATGTAGGGAGTCCATTTGAAATTGTACTGGATGGAATATACCTGGATGGACCAACTTGATATTACACTGATGATGGATATAAATGATCAAGCCGTTTATTACTCATTGTATATTTACCAGTTAGAATACCAGACGATGACATTGGTGAAGCCCATGGGTTTGAGGATGCACCAGAGAAGGTTCCAGATAAAGACTGGTAACTAGGTGGGATGGAAGGGACACCATATAAATGTAACTTTGGTGAAGTCATGAACATCAATGGGGTAGCAAGAGCATGTGTTGTCGCAATTGGAACAAATGGTCTAGTCGAAGATGTTGGCTCAGGCATGGTTTTTCGACCAAATGTATACCCTATTGGATCTACGAGAACTCTAATAGACAAAAGATCAAAAAAAGCAGAGGAAATTGATTGAGGAAAAAACTCATACAGGTAAAGGTCTGCCTCAAAATGAGCTGGAGTTAAAGGTCTTTCATCTTGTGGTATTTCTTCAATAGAAATTAAACTAGGTGGAAGGATTTTTCTGCCAAGCACAAATATATTTCAGGAGGTTGATTGCACGATATGAGAGACTCAATGGCTACAATAGACTGTGGGGCGACCGATACAGGAACAAATTTTGGTCATTCAACTTCGGGATTCAGATGTTCTGTAAAAAGAGAGACAGGATCTGGATCAAATTCTAGTTGAACAACATTGGGTTCAGGAGGTACGGTCTCACTGATTGGATGGATCGTGACCACGGATAGCTATGAGGACTTCGTCTCAACAACAGTAGATGAACTAGGATTTGTAGAAAAAAATTGTGCCGACTCTGGTATATGTGAGGATGATGTCACACCAGAGGTACTGATAGTACTAGTTTCGGTAGAGCGATGTCGCCTTCGCCGACTAGAAGTGGCTTCCAATGGTAAAGGTGGTTTCAATGCTATTCTACATGAACGAAGAGGAAAGGGATTTATTCTTCCATGATGACTGATTTATTTTATGACCAAAAAAAAATAAACAAAATAAAAGGCTAATTCTAGGCAAAAGGTTTACCAAGAAACTATGAACTGCAGAATACCTCTTGGCGAACCAAGAAGTACGGGTAGGCAATCTCCCCGAATGTTGTGTTCGATGTATCACAATTTACAAGGTAGATGACTCAGTTCACTATGGATGGATAGAAACCTAAAGTTTTCCTCCCAAATATGCTTGAAGGTACGTGGAGGCCCAAGTCCGTATTAGTGCTATCTAATGCAGAACCGCATAGTGAGAGCACCCCTTTATACTTATAGTACTAGAACACCACCCTATATACCCGAAGGTATGTGGACGAGCTCTGATATACTTATGTACATGGAGTGAGGTATCAAACGCGTAATGTATCACAGAAAATTAATGACAGCTGCTATGTTTAACGACGCCGGAACATGTCTCTAGCCTAGACCTTGTAAATGTTATCGTTATGGTTCCAATGATTTTTTAGGTAAATTGATGTGAATTTTAAGTTGATCTTGTTTATCGATTTTCCTTTCAAGGTTCACCGTGATGATGTAATGGAAATTCCTAAAATGAAAACTAAAATGATAAGAAAACTTTTCAATTTTAGCTTTTTCAATGAAAATCCTAGCTACTAAAGGGAAAGCGCTATCAGTTTTGAGAGAAAACAACAAAGAGCACAAACTAATATGCAGCTTTCCTAACTTGTTCCTATGCAAAACACACAATTCACTATATGAAAATGCAGGTTTTTATTTTTAGTCCCCTTAATGTGAATGCAAAAAGGAAACTATATGCATCAAATCAACAAAAAACAATTCTTTCTTCTTTGAGAAACGAGGAATTTAACAACAATTTCTCTTTTAGGAAAAACGAAGAATGGAACTAAAATTTTTCCTATAGGAAACGAAGTATTTAACGACAATTTCTTTTATGAAAACAAATGGATCTAATTCAGAAATAAAATATTTTGAATTTGATGTGTCAATGATAAAGAAAAACAATTAAAGAGACATTGAACAAACTTACTTTTCAAAGGAGGAAGAATCAGGCAAATTCACTGGTCTCTATGAGGTATTAGACAATTGAAAAAACATCAAAAAAATGGTTGAGTATGATGGAAATGAAAAATTAAAAGGAAATTTGGTTGGCTAAGGGGGACAAGTAGTCTCTTAGGGGAGACAGTGCATTGCAATGCACCCCTGAGTGGGAGACAATGCACTGCAGTGCAATGTGTCTTGACCAACAGTGCATTAGGCACAACATGGATTCAAAATTCAAGCTACAGAACACACTTCTGATGCAATTATTTGATTCAAAAGTATAATAAGTAACAATAGATGCTACTGGGTGGATAAGCAGAGGAAAAAACACCAAGAATGAAGGGAAACTCCCCAGCAGAGTCGCCAATTTGTTATGTGGAATTATGAATTACGGATAAATCAAATTCCCTACATGTGGTGCTGTGCATTTAGAACCACTGATCAAAGAATTTGCAAACACTCTCTACGAGTAAATAGACACACAGAAATATAAAGGAACCTACTTGTGATCCAAGCGCTTCCTATTCTCCTTCTGTCACTTTTGTTGTAGCTTCCAATCCAACTTAGATCGCCATACTAGTTCTGTAAGTATAAACACTAAATAGTAGAGAGATTGAAATGTACAGATGCATCTTTATCTTAATCAGTTAAATCGATTGAACATGAAACATATATATCAGTTAAGAATCCATCATATGAGAAATAGAAACATAAACAGATCAGGGAAAATTTTAGGGGTGAATTTTAGCCCAAGGGTGAAATTTAAGGGGTTTTAGATTTTAGAGGGGTGAATTTTTTATATAGAACCTATTTTGTATAGTTTTTTATAAATAGCCCCAAATTTTTTTAAAAAATAAATAATTATTATGGTTTAGCCAAAAAAAATACGTGCGGATAAAACATGAAATGTTGGATTCGCCTTCGATTCATTGGTCTGTGATTTTATCGGGTTGTATTCGCCGCCGATTTACTAATTTGGAGGGTTTTGGATCTACATTCACCCTTAATTTATGTTGATGATGTTGGTTTTGGGTTGCGTACACCTGCGGCCTCAGATTTACAATTTACGTTGATGATGCTGGATGATGCTGGTTTTGGGTTGCATATGCCCTAGATTTACAGGGCAATGGAGATTTACTATGATGATGCTGGTTTTGGGTTGCATACACCCAGATTTACAGGGCAATGGAGGGTTTTGGGTGGATTTTTTTTGGAACCAGAACTGAAGCCATACAATATCCGGTAATATTATGAAGTCTTTTCTTGTGTAGGGGTCCAGGTATACTGGTACATATTCTTTCTGATTTGCTGATATCTAAGTTATGCTGCCCATTTTTCCCATGTAGCATTGAACATGAGCATGCACATGGATTCCAGCTTGCCAGCAGATAGAAGATCATTTTTTCCCAATCAGAAGCACATCTGCTTTGTGGGACATATCTCTGCTAAAACTTCTGTGATTTTCATAACTATGGCCATGGACATAGTTTTGATCCCCAACACGCCTTTGTGGCCTTTTGGCATGGTGATAATAGGGTTTCAGGCTCAGTGGCTAGCCACCTGTGAGTTGTGAATATCTGCAGTTGATTGCTTGGCCTTAGCTTCCACATTTAGCAGCCAGGGTCATGCTGTCTCCTTGCATGACACCCGGTGATTTTGCAGGGGGGAGATTCATTTGGTCTGTTAGTAATGGTTTTTGAGTCGAAGTTTCTCCTTCGCATGTTTTGTAAAAATAAATTTAGAGATAATCTGGCTTATTAGTTTCAGGTTTTTTATTTGCATTGGGCCCATGAGCTACACAATGGTGTGCCTATTTTTCTGCTCATATTTTTTGTAATGTGCTCCTTAATTTGTACATGTACCTTAATTTCCTCTTGATAGATATAAATAGTCCAAGGGGTTAGCTCAAGCATTGTTGCCAATGTTACTTGGCATTTGGCTAGTTCCATGCAGACAGGTGCCTAGTTCATATTACCGTAGATCAAAGACACTAGGGATAACATACACAAAATATGGGTAAGCATCTCTTGGATTTACTTGTGCATTTTTCCTTGGAAAAAAAGAAGAAGCATAAATCCATGGGTAAGCATCCTTTGCATTTCCCTATGAGGTTTTGATTGGAGAAAAAAAGAAGTAGCATATTTTCCGGAAATTTTAAAAATAAAACATCATATGACAAAGAAATCTCACATTGGCATAGATCTAGACAAAAACTGTAGAATGTTTTGGCACAGCTTCAATAAGTTTGATAGATAGGCATAAATAAAAAAGTTCAGCTGCTCATAGATCATGGCCTATTTGTAAACAAAACAGTTCTTAGGAAAGCCTGAACTGCCAATTGCTTCATAGTTGAAACTCCCATAACATTAGTTATTTGACTATTGGTTAATCATAAGATGCTTCTAATCTATGTAGATACTAGGGATAATTTGTAATTATGTACTAGGTGTTTAAATTAAATCCCTGAGAAGGAAAGGAAACTGGAAAACGTAATTCTGACTTAAATTGAATCTATTTATGTGCCTTGAAGAGTAGAGCAGAGTAATTATTAATATGGAATGAATCCCACCATATTTATTTTTTGATACCTTTAAACTAATTGGAATTTGAGAGATTTATCATTTGACACTACTAATGAAATTTCCAAATAAAATATGGTAATATCATGATGGAAGGATACTTATAATGTTGGGCACGAATTGTCATACACCTGTTTTTTGCTAATTGTGATGTATAATTCACAGTGAGTCTTTATGTACAGGCTTACCTAGGACCGCTAACAGGCGGAGTAGAAGCTGATGTGATGGCTGCAAATGAGCTGGCAACCCATGCATTCCTCCAGGCAAGCCATTATATTTCTTTTTCTTTCTGAATTGATCTCAACCTGTAGCAAAATATCTATGTTCCCTTAATTTTATTTAGTAGGAAAAATTAAGATTAAGGACTGTTATACACAGTTTTGCCTTTAATTGGGTAAATCTGGAATACATATTAGATGTTTACCAACTCTTATGTATGGATGTCAAATCTTTTCTGCCTTGATTTAGCAACTATAAAAGTGCCTTCCTGCTCCTATAGTGACCTCTTATTTTGTTTCAATTGTTTTTCTAGTTGGATTTTCAGAGGGAAGCATTCTTCAAAGCTAGAAATCATCTCTAGATCTATAAACAGTGGGTTCAGTTTAATTAGTTATCATATATGTTTTCTAAGATTAGATATTTGTGGGCTTTAAAGTGAATCTAAATATAATATTTGTCATGGTGATGAGACTTACTGTTATAACTTATAATTTGAATTTTCAACAAGGAGATAACAGTTACAGTTTGAAATGTTTCAAAATTTTCAATGGAGAGATATCTCTGCTCTTGGAGAGATATCCTTGCCAATGATAAATTTATGCACAAAAGGTGTCATATTAAGAGTTATGCAAGGGTTCATCTTACAAGGAAACAATTAGTGGGTTTTTCAAATATTTTTAAACCCGGTTTTGGGTCAATATCATAGAGATGATGAATAATTGTTACTACCACCATAATGGGATGCTGCAGAATACATTTCAAAAAGTGCATCCTGATTTGATGTAGCTACTAGCCATATACTTGGCTTCTCTTTCTCTTCTCTTTTTTTCTTTTATTTTCTATTGCTTTATAATTATAATAGATTAGATATATTGTTATCTAGGAGATGCAACTAATTCTCTTAATTTGCACGTAGCTTACAAGCAGAGTGCTTCCCTTACAATTTTTGGGGTGTGCCAAACGATTTTTGTCATTACCTTGTGAAGTTGTTTCTTATATCTATGATAGAGTGGTCATTCATCTCTCTGTCTCTCTCTCTCATGGAAAGATAATCCAATTGTGATGGTTCTTACCCTTCATATTGGCATGAGTGATAAATTGTGATTCTCATCGCATGACAAGTTTTGCAGGGGTAATTCACAAGTATGCTAATGGCACAAACCTTGATTTTTTCTTGGAGATTGTGTATGATGGTTGTAGACCCTCTTACTTCTTGTTGGTGGTGCAAGGGATGCTACATAATTGATTCAGTGGATTTCATTGTATGTATAGTTTTCACTTAATTTCTACATTCAAATCGATGCGTTGTATTTTCATAATCTTTGACCCTTTGGAATTATTAACTAGTTTTTTCCAAGCATTTAATGGTCTGCTAATGGTAGTTGTGTGCATTAGCTGTAGCATAGTTAATTGACAGAAGACAAGGGTAAAGGTTTGTTGTGTGTCTTGCATGCAGCACAAGGTATGCTGACCAATGTTCCTTTCATGGGACTGGTTGATTGGGATACTTGTGAAGCCCAGATTAAATATCCAAGCTTGTTTCTTGAAATTGTTTGGTATTGGTGTGTAACTCAAATTCCAAGTCTCCTGCCTTCATCTTTAGAGTTTCTTGCTATTGGGATTCCCTATGAAGTGGTGATTGCCTGCTTAACATGAAGGTATATTGGTCATGCGATCATTTGAATTGGGTTTTGATCCTTGGCTCTAACTGGTACATATGATCTACCTGTCAATAAATATTTCAGCAGAGACTATAATTTATCCTATTTGAAGAAAAATATCATCAATTTGTCAAGGTTGGAACTGGGTTTTGTCTTTTCCAGTAGAGAACCCCAACAATCATGTTCTTGTCATTGTCCACTTGGTCACATTGGTGGTTGTTGTTACCCATAATGTTGACATGATTGGTAAATGCATATTTCATGGGTAACTTGTAGGATGCTCAAGGGCTACAGACACACACTTATTTTTGGTTGAGAGTAGTCCTTCATGTGATGATATTCATGGATGTTCAGCATAATGATTCTCCTTGATAATAATGTGGTTGCCTTGGTTGGAATGATGATTCTAGCCTTCACAAGGTTAGATTATCAGTGGAGGTTGCTTCAATGGTGCATACTGTTCTTCATGAACCGACATCAAGGTGGTTAAATAATCACATATTGGTCACTTTCACCTTGTGTTGCATGGTTAGATCATAAGTATCCTCTGATGTGGTAATACACTTACCTAGTTTCATTCATGTTCATGCCATTTTTCCATAGTTTTACCTAGGCAGGGAAGACTTGGGAAAAATTGAAAGAAATTTTGAAGGGCCTAGCTCTGTGATAGCATTTTATTCTCTTTATATATACTCAATTCCAATTTTAGAAAATTTTTGGGCCAACTTGATACCTGGAAGCTGCTGAAATACATATCATTCTGGAATAAATTCACCATAATTCTTTCTGCAACAATTAGACAAATCATTAAGATGAATGGGGAATTACTTTTTGGGTCTAGGTGAAGAACAAGAGTTGCACATACTTGAGTTGAATTCCCTAAATTATATGTTGAGGTTGTTTGTGTAAGGACTAAATTTACATTCACAAATATTTACCAGATTGAAGACTGAAAATTGATGCTTTTGTTTGCACTGGTATATTGTTTCCTTGGTGGGTAAGATTAGGTCGTTGCTTGGTACTCATTGACAATCTCCTTGGCATTTAGATGTTTGCTTGGCACTTGTATAAACGTAGAAAAAAAGATGATGTTTTTGTTTGCACTGGTATATTGTTTCCTTGGCACATGTATAAACCTTGAAAAAGTTTCTTGCTTCTGTTTGCACTGGCATATTGTTTGTATTTCTAATTTTTGAAATCTATTGTGTGACAGATTCAAGAATTCAGACCAAAGGTTACCTTAGTAGCCCGCATGGCAACATATGTTGGAAACTATGCTTATATTGTGGATTGGGAATTTCAGACTGATGGCTTTATCCGAATTAAGGTAGGAAACTCTGGAATCTTTCCTTGAGAAAGAAACTTGTCAAGTTATTTTTACTCAAGCACAGATTAGAAGGGTTAAGATTTTGACCATTTTATTTGGCACACAGGTTGGACTAAGTGGGATCTTGATGATCAAAGGTACAAAATATGAGAATGTCAACCAGATCAAATCCGAGGATGAGATTCATGGGACTTTGCTTGCTCAGAATACAATTGGTGTCATCCATGAACATTATGTTACTTTCTACCTGGACATGGATGTTGATGGTACAGATAATTTCTTTGTTCAGGTCAAGATGGCCAAGAAAACGGTGAAGAATGGACAAACTCCAAGAATTTTTTTTTGGAAAGCAGAGAGACACATAGCAAAAGCAGAGAAGGATGCCCAAATTAAGCTGAGCATCTAGGGTTTAAGTATCTACTAAGCATTACCAATAAAATGAAGTGAATGGAATGATCTCCAATGTTGCAGTTACAGGATCAGAAACATTTTAGTTGGGATTATATATGGTAGGAGCAGCAAATTCCTAGCTCTCAAAATTTGCACATGTTTCAATCCTGTCTATCTAAAAAGCCTAACAATGTTGTTGTGACATTTTCTTGCAATCTTAGTGCACTTGTTGACATTCTCAGACGTATTGTTACACTATTCTATAAAGCAATCAACACATGAAGGTACGAAACTAGGGCTGCGAGTTGACACTGTTGTCTATTGTCATTCTCAAGACGATTTAGTGCTAACTGCATTTGGGCTAAGATTATCCCTGTAGCAGTGCTTTAGCCTTGAACTTATAACATTAATACCAGTTAACTAGTGCAGGGTACGAAACTAAGGCTGCGAGTTGACACTGCTGTCTATTGTCGTTCTCAGGACGGTTTAGTGCTAACTGCATTTGGGCTAAGATTATCCCTGTAGCAGTGCTTGATCCTTGAACGTATATAACATTAATACCAGTTATAACTGAATATGGGCTGGGACTGTACTTATCTATGGATATTTCTTTGAAATTTGATTTCAGATGTTTAATACTGTGCTTTTTTCAATCTCTTTATTTTTGAATTTTGTTCCTTCATTTCATTACACTTCAGCTATACCCAAGTTAGAGATGCCTAAGGCATTCCTTTTGATGTAGGGTTATTTGTTGGTGTTTTGACTGTTTCTTTGACCACTTCTCTTCTTGTACACATGTTTATACACTTTATTTCTTATTTACTTTCAATCTCTTATAACCATAGTCAAGGTCCAAAAATAAATTTGCATGTTCAGTAATACCTTTTGTTAAATACATCGGGCCAGAATCTGGTTTCTGCAAGAAAAAATCTCCTGCTAGAACAAAAGAACTCAATAGTTTCCATGTCAAAAGTTTCAGTTTGATGTGATTCTTCCTCTCAAGCAGTTGAAACTTGTTTCTACAGTTATCTCAATGGATACATGTGGCATGCTATGATGTTTCTTTGACATGTATTGGATCTAATATGAGAGAGACCTTAACAAAATCAATATAGAGTAATGCAGTTGCAATGAATTTTCTCCAGGGTTAAAAAGTCTTGTATATTTGCAGTTTCTTCTACAAACTTGGTACTAGGCAACATATTCTTTCCCATCTTTTATTACAATGATGTTTAGTATGTGAAGTTAGCCCTCAACTACATTGTTGCATAATAAATTTGCAAGGAATACATTTTTTTATGAATCAGTTGTAAGAGTTGAACCTTGTTGGGGAATGCCCCATCCTTAACCCGATTGTAGAGATGGGTCCTCGGAGGGCTAGCCACAAAGTGAATTTGTGACTGGGCTTTGTGATGACGTGAATCTACCATCGGGTTGAGGATGGCCATTGGGGAAGTAATGTGGCCATCCCAGGGTAGTTGTAAAGGACAATGAGTTTAGCTACAATCATTGCTTTTGTGAACATTATGTGGAGAATAATAGGTCACGAAGGAAACCAACCATGATATTGTTACTATACACAGATATCGATCTCTGTAACTCATCGGTTTCCTAAAATAAGCAACAGCCCCAAAAGGTTTCTCCATTTTTAACGTTATTTTGTTCTGTTTTCTTCTATAGTGAACTTTCAAGGCTTCCAAGATGGGTTTTGCTGTGATTGTGGATTTATGGCTGATTTGGATATCAATCAATGCTTAACAATCAATTGATATCTTTTTATGTACGCAAGAAAGAGTTAGGTTCTTCTTTTTGATACAGGGAAAATTGTCATAGAACTGAAAAGTGATAATAAGGGGTAAAGCTTTGTCCAGGGAAAATTGTCCTAGAGCTGTAAAGTGATAATAAGGGGTAAAGATTTTTCCAGTAACTACTTCCTTGCTTGTTTAACCAGTAATGATGGCTCAACGTGGCTGGATCCCATTCATATAGATGAATGGAGGTGTGAGATAAATGGGTAAGAGGAGTAAGCAATGAGGTTCTTTAATGGGGATGGTAAATGTATTTTTGTCAATTAGGTTTTGAGGTGAGCAGTCATTGTAAGCATGGATCATAATCATACTAGTGTATAACAGATCATGGATAACCAGAATTCAGTTTGGATTTCTACACCCATTGTTAATTTACAGGATATCCTATATATTTGTATTACCATATTGCCTTCCAAACTTTGCATATATCCCTCCTAGATGATAAATATGCTGACATGAAGGAATGCATGACAAATTTAGCTTTCAAGTTCAATATCCAGTGCCTTACATTAGAAGTACTCCAATGTAGCAATAGAGAAATATATCACTGTTATGCTTTTGAGATTTTGGTCTTGTCATAAAATTCATCACCTATGCTTAATATTCAACGGTTACATTTTTACCTTACAAATACAGAAAAATTCATATTAAGCCTACAATTAATACCAAGAAAGTAGAGCATTTTTAGGAGAAATGTTTCTGAATGTGACCAATCTTGAAAAAGAAAGCCATCCTTCCTTATTGATGAGCTTTCCTTATATGGTTCTTCAAAGGAATTGTTCTTCAAAACCCTTATATGGTTCTTCAAGATGATGAAAAAATGAATAACTCTATCAGTTCAAGTCAAAACAACCCAATTTTTGATGTGAAAGAACCAATGGTGAATGTAAAGGATGCAGATTATTTGGTACTGGGATGCAATACCAATCCAAAGGTTGTTCAAAACATCCTTTGGATGATGTTAATACAAGGGCGTTTTCAGCAGAACCTGAAGATGGTGTCACTGACCCAGAACTGGTGGATGATCATGATCCGAGAGGCTTCTCAGAAGAATCAAATCTTAATACCATAGTTTATCCAGAAGAGCTTACTTATGACATTAATTTAATGCATGTCTCAAAAGCACCTGTGGATCTTGTTGATGCAGTAGTCTTGTCAGAAGAGCAGGCTAACATTGTAGGTCCATTGCAAGTTAACAATATCCCTTCCCTTATAAAACGAAATATTTCAATATTGAATACGAAAGAGCACAAGAAAATGTCAAATAGACACATAGGAAACACTGATTTCAGAGTGACTGAAAACTCTTCCAGGGACTTTCCTGTACCAATAGACAGCTGTACAGATATTGCTGTCACAAATAAAGCTGCAACATTTCTGGAAATTTCCAGTTCCCTATCCTTGAAGTTAGTGAGGGAATGTGAAGGAGAATCACATTCTATTTCTATGATGCCCAATTCAGAAAGTGTGAGTCAAGTCTCTGAATTTCATGAGAGGCGTGATAATGTAGATTTGGATACTATAAATGTCGGGTGCTTAGATCCAAATCAAAAATATGAGGATTTGTGTGGTGAGGCTGGAATTCAGCAGGATGAATCACCTGGAAATACAGAGACAGCTTTGGAAAATGTAGTTGAGTCATTTGATTCTAAAATAGGCATACAGATTTTTAGTCCATATAATCTTCCTGGAAGTACACATTGAGACAATCTAAGTATTTTTTTCCCCTCTTGTTGATACCTTTCTTGCTCATGTTATATTTCTTGCATGCATTCCTTGTATATGTGGCCAAATTATGGAAATATGTCTCTTTCATAAAGTGCTTTTCGTTGTACATATCTTGTTTCCTGTTTTTTTGCATGGTTTTGTTTGGACTGAGAAATTCAATCCACTTGTAGTATCTGTTATTTGAGGTAAGTATACTTTCTCTATTATTAAGTAACATTTATGTAGTATCAGCAATGCTTTAGATTTAGTGATCAAGAAAACACTTGTATTAGAATTGCTAGTCGTCCTATGTTAAATAACATCATCTTCTGCTAGCTGTGGTCAAGTTTCTCAACTTTAATAATGTTACGATTTAATACAGGAGCTAAAAGTTTAATCTCTGTAAGTATGCTTAAAACACTTCTGTATCTTCATTACCATGTTTCCTAGTATGGCCTTGTAGTCACTAACCTACATTTTAGTTAACCCATTTTGAGTATTCATATGAGGTTCCTTCGAAAAATGCAAGTATGATAGTTTTGCTTGAAGTATTGAGAGTTTGATACCCGCTAAAATCTATAGATGGTATTTAGAATGTGATGAAAAGACCATGGAACCATGAAATTCAACTATTAAAGATTTTTCTTGAGCATTTGTGTTGCTGGTTATGGCTTAAAACTATTTTTTAGTTAGGGTCTGATAATTCTTTCAAAATGACTAGTAAGCTATCCTCTTAATCCACAAGAATTACATTCTTGTTTTCTTTGCTGTGACACACATCCATCCATTGCTTATGTGTGCTTGCATATTGAATCTTGACACTGAAGAAATTAATTTTAGGGTGAACCTTTTTAGTTTTTTCCTGGTTATTGGTGGTTTTGAATCACTTGACAATCGATGACATGCTGAGTGAGCTTCTTCATGCATAAATTGAATAACTTCTAGATGAATTTGATCATGTAGCAACATTAAGTCAATGACCTCATACAAGGCATTGAAATTTCACCATTTATTCATTCCACTATTGTTAGTCTAATTTCCAAATTTTGAAGAAAATTAAGTTTATTTTTCCATGACTCCAGACATTCAGCTTTTTTATACCTTTATTCAACAGTACATTCTATTTTCTAAATGATATTGTGCAAGCTAGTGGATGGAGTGGATCTGCAACTGCATAATGTTATGAGATACTAATTTTTTTACTCAACATCATATCGGAGTCATTTATGAAAAAGTCATTGGTTAATAAATTTGTGTTCCAATTTTTGGAAAGTTCTAGTAAGTTTACATTATCGCACATTTCCTTCTTTATTGTGATTCCTTAGTTGTTTTGAGGGAGCTTTGAATTTGTATATGTAATTTGCTGCTACCCTACTTATACTAGTGATTATCACCTTATATTTTTAATATTTTGGGATGTATTTATTGCCTAGAGCTGAATTGGTATGTAAACTTGCATTGAACACATTTACTGCTACTTGTATATGCCTTGTTATTGGTAATGATTTTTACATTTCTTGATTATATCTTGTTTTCGTAATTATTTACATTTTGAACTGTAAAATTGGCTTAAGATCTAATCTTTCATCTACACTGTGATTCCCTGTTGTTACAACAAAACCTAGCACCCACAAAAAGTATAAAGTCTCAATCACGATGGTGTTAGTTTTTTACAATGCAAGAATATTACCTACTCACTTTGAGTAGCTTTTCCTTTCTCTTTTGGTTGGCTCTTCTTCAACTCAAGGGGGAATCCCTAAAAGGTATGATTGCTAGGCTATAGAATGGGGGCACAATGTGATTTAATAAGATGAGTGGTGGTTGTAGTGTATGAAATAGGATGAAGAAACAAAAATGGACAAAAGCAAGGAATGAATGAGAAGGAAGGAAATTGGTGCCTATCAGTTATGGGATAATGGAGCCATAAGGCATTTGGATAAATGAGAGAACTTGTATGTCACAAACAACTACTTTGAAGCAGGTCATACGATAGAATATTTCTGTTTATCATTTTCTACCAATTAGCAGATGAAGAAACAATTTGATACATTCATCTTTAAGGTGTGTACGTGAGATGAAAAGTGCCTAATGTATGCATTTGATCCTTATGTGTTCACTGGAAATGTGTTGTAGAAAAGCAGTCTTCAAGGGCTAAATTGCTACTCATCAATCCGTTCATAAGGTGTTGTTTTATGGCTGTAGTATGCTTCAAAATCTGCAACATAGTTGATAGAAGAAAGGGAAACAAGTGCAGAAATAGATAGCCAATGTTAGGGTATCTGTGGTATTCCTGTTCTAATTATGAAATATTTCCTGTTCACAGTTATGGTACATATTAGCCAAGACACTGTCAGAAAGGGCTGCATGGGTGCTGGCCATGGACAAAGGGTTGAATATGGCGACAATCAATGCATCTCTGATTGTGGGACCTGGTATCACATACAAAATCTCAGGATCTACCATTGCATATCTTAAAGGTGAGGGTGAGAGATCTGCATACCAAATAGACTCTGTTCTAGCCATTCTTTACTCGACAATTAATTCCTCGTGATCACTAGCCAACTTAAGTTCGTCGAAGCATTCAGGTATGTATAGCCTTTCTTGCATTGAATCTTTAGTGGTCTCAAGCAGTATGCCTATTCTGTTCATGTCAATGCATCGACTTTAAGCTCAAAGAAATCTGAAATTCAGAATAAAGTAATTCACAATGTCTTCAGGTGGAGGTGGCCATGATACACAGAAAAAATCAACACGATCTAGAATTCAAAATAATGTGGTAGTAAAGAAGATCTCAACCGATTTTTATCTACTGATTTAAAGCAAAAATTTGCACAATTTCTTTTGTAAATGACAAGTCTTTACTTTCCCCCCCTTTAGCCACTATTATCAAACCTATTATCTAAGCAGAAGCGTCTATATCAAATCAAATCAAGCGTCAGTGTTGGCTAATGATGGGGTTCAAGGTGTTCCTGGAAGATGGTAAAAAAATTGGTTAGTAGCAGAATATCTGAACTTACAAGGAGTTTTTTTTGTTGAATATACTCCCTGCAGCTCATTACTATGTCACAATTTTATTTCTTTACAGATTTCAGGGGATGAAATAGTATGCTCTTGGAATAAGGCCACAAGTATCCTTACATAAAAGTTAGGTTATGAGGCTTTATCCTACATGGATTTTCTGCAAGAAAGACATTGATGGTAGGTAAGCATCTGGAATATTTCTTAAATTAGAACCTTCTCCTTATTATCTCTATCAAACAGAATTCTGACCTACGATAATGGACAAAAGTGCTATTGGCAGGGACCAAATCGCTGTATTTTCTGCAAATGTTAAGGTAAATTTGTGGATCACCTCTTTATTACGTGTTCATATGTTATTTCTGTATGGAAATATGTTCTCCAATCTTTAAATTTCCGAGGAAAATTTAATTCTGGGTCCCTAATTCAGGGTCTTGAGACATGGTTTGCACACACTCAATTTTGAGCTCTTCTTAGATATATTATGTGGGGGTTATGGATGGTTGGAACAAGTGGAGTTTTGAGGATCTGGCAGAATAAGTGGATGGTTGGAATAAGATAGAGAATCTAGCAACGCATATAATTAGAATTTCCTATAAAGAAAGTTGCAAAGATAAAAAGCCAAAGGATTTTAAGATAAATCATAATGAAGAAAGGGTTTTTGATGGAGCAAGGTATTCCAGAAGATGCGGATATGGTGTTGTTTTGTTTTTATCTCACCCGTTACTCTACCTTAAAGTTTGGCACTGATCAAGGGTTCAAATAAGAGGATAGAACTATTTGCCTTGTAGATTTTTTTGAAGTCTTAGTTTGCTTTAGAAAATGATATCAAATATTTGTAGGTACCAGGAGTTTCAAAGTTGAAAATGGCATTGGTTTATTGAGAAGTGTCAAATCAGATCTTTTCAACTACCAGGAGTTTCAAAGTTGAAAATTGCATTGGTTTAATGAGAAGTGACAAATCACTAATTTAGTGTTGTCTCCTTTGCTTCACAGAATTAGGGAGACAGGGTTCACTCTTTGGTCCATTGCAACATCTGTATAGAGAATTTAACAAATCAACCAATGGACTCTCAAAAAAAGTTATGGCACAACAAAAAGGTTTGCTCTTGTTCAAGGAGTTCAAGTGGGAAGCAAGCTTCGCAGTGAGATATAAAATCCTCTATTGACTTAGAAGAACAATGGGAGGTGCTCTAGTTGACTTGTAACTCTTGTTGTCATGTATATTGTATACCAATTGCAGAAGATGGATGTGGTATGTATTTGGGGTAAATCCAATGGTTAAGTTCCAATGTATTTAGACTAGTAGTTTTGTATGAAAGCGCAGACTTTTTCATGCATATTTTACTTTCACACTTGAAATAGAAAACATAGTTTTTTCTTGGAAAAAAAATGTGTGTAAAAGACTAAAGATGTAAACAAATGAAAGATTTAGAATCCATAAAGGGGGTGTATGAAAGAAATAATTCATACTTTTGATATTTGATATTTGATAGTGAAATTATAATATGTTTTTTTCTTTTTTCTTTTGTAAGTAAGCGAGAGTTGTATTATATTATAAAATTTTGAAGATTACATTTGACTTCAAATGTGCTCGGTTTTCCAAACCTCATACCATTCCGTAACAGGTACAGAGCAATTAATTATTGTTCAGTTATTGAAATCACTGAAGATTATGTATCTTCAAGATTTAAATTGGGTTGCTTACCTAATGATATTTTTTCTTTAGCTATTATGTCAAAATGAAATTAATCATACATAGATACTCTCCAAAGATAATCATGAATTCATTATTTATTTGATTTTTTTCATAATTTTCTAACAGATGTGAAAAACCAACGGTCTACCAACAACGTCTGAATAATAAGAAGCTGACTGGATTGATGGTTGGATATGGAAACTATGCAACCCTAAGCAATGAACTGTAAGGGAAGGGGGGGTTTCCCATGTTACAGCTTAACAACAGCCATGAATGAGGGGCACAAGAAAACTTGGGGAGTTTACATGTTCAAACTATATCCATTTTTGTACATACTGTAATGTAATTTTCACTTCAAGGTTTGGATAGTTGGAAATAAGTCAATTTCCATAACGACCAACATTAAAATTTTAGCCGATGACTAAGGCTCCCTACCATATGCAGTTTTTTTCATTAATTTCTGATGTAAAATCAATTTCCTGATTTCTAGCAAGGACAAGTGAAAGTAAGTTGTTGATGGGTTGTTTGGTGTGTGAATAAAAAGTGGGATACCCCACACTTCGGAATTGGTTTATCATTATTAAAGTTCCTCCTTTTGTTTTACCATTATGGGAAGTTGCACTTTCTCTTATCATGAGTTGTGTTATGAATGGAATGAGAAGTTACACTTTCTCTTATCATGAACTGTTTTATGAGTGGAGTGAATAATTTTCGTTTCATGGTATTTTTATATATTGGGATGTTGAATTATTTAATTACAATATAAAAAATTGAATACTAATTTTCCTGGTCAAACTTTTATTTTTAAAGTTTTTAGTCAAGCACCGTCGCTGGTAAAACTTGTGAGAGGCCACTGTTGTGCAGAGGCCTGGATTGTGTAATAGTTGTGTAACTGCTGGTGCCTGTTGGTGATTATATGCATGGAGGAGAGACGACCTCCATTGTTGCATTGGACTGTGGAGGGATGAGTTGAGCTTCATTAATTTATGATACCGCCCCCTTGAATTCCCCGATCCATTCCCACGAGCAAATTCTTCCATGAGCTGAGTCGATTTGGATGTGCATAGCATACAGTGAGGCACAACTGTCGGTTTGGAGGTGTGTTGGGATTGTCGTATTGACTCTGTTCATTAGTTATTGGCGTTTTAATTTTTGTTTGACTTGTTCTGCTCATTGAAGAAATCGGCAGAGGCATGGGCCTTTGTGTTGGAGGATTGTTGAAACAAAATGATCTGCAAAGATCCCAATTTGTTGAAACTCCTCTCCAACCTCAATATTAGTGCTAGTAGTAGCATGAGCAACAACACTATGCTTAGCAGAACTAGAAGAACGCGTTTTCCAAATTGCACGAGAACTACTTCCCTCATGAGTCACGATGTGCCATGCTTGGTCTCGGTGGTTCTCTTCCTTCTACTCCTGGTTCAACTACCATATCTTCAGTGGAACCAACAACCCGAACTCCACTAGACAACGATTCACCATTTTGTAGTAGTGATTTTCCATTTGTACTGGTGATTCACCAAGTTTTTACAAGATAATATAATCTTGTGAGAGATTCGCCAAAAAATTATATATACATATTATATTATTAATAAAATCGCCTTCCATTTTTCCTATGTATCATGGGGATTCGCCTATTTATTATATATATAAATTTAGGGGGGTTCTTAAAATTTTCCCTGAAACAGATACATATGTGGGAAAATGAACAACAATCTTTGTTAAAGAGTAGAAGGGGGAGGTTACAACCAATGATTGATTTGATGCCACCAACTCCAGCATCATCCCCACCTCATCACAATCAACATTTCACTAGCAACATATCACTTCTATCACTTTCTCAATTGAGAATCCAACAAAATTTATTTACTAAAATTATTCCCTCCCTAGCACTAGGATCTGTGCTAAATTTATAGGGAAACTGAAGGTATTTTCTCAATCAATGACTTTCTAATAATAGGTAAGACATGTTCCCAAGCTCAGAGGTGTTATATGGACACATGGATTTGAAGTTGGACACATATGGACTCTTCAATAAGGCACTAGCGATGTAGAGATTCCAGAACAATGAGAATATCACTCCCATTTGACCAACACACTCTTGAATGTCGGGAAGTGCATTAGAGTGGACCCTTGAATGGAGGGAGTTGCATATGCAATGTAGTTAGTCCCTTGAGAGGCAGTGTTCGTGAGCTCATAAGTGATATAAAATATACTTCAAACCTTGGAAACCTTGCAATAGAAGTCATTAATGATTTGTTCTTGTCTTAGGGAATGTAGAAACAGAAATGATAGGGGATGATATACCCTATTTCATTGGTCATGGAGATGATGTCCAGTTTGACTAGGTCATGGGGAATGATGCCCAAATTGACCTATAATAGGCTTGTAAAATATTCTTTTTGATTTGTGAAAAATAAAATCTTTCTTCCACTATCCATATAACTTCCTTATCCTTCTTGAGCATGTCAGTAATATTTTCACAATCTCAACATAATTAGGAATACACCTTCTTAAAAAAATTATCTTTCCTAAAACTGCCTAAGTTTCCTTTTTGTTTCTAGAAAAAATAGTTCCCTGTATTTCTCAAACTCCTTTTGGATCAATAAAAACTCCTTCGTTTTAAATTATGTTTCCTAATAGCTTTCCTTCTTTCATTGCAAAAATTGATTTTTTAGGATTAAGAGAAATCTCATGTTTCCCACATCTTTCAAAAACTTTCCTCAAGTGTTTCAGATGTTTTTCATCGAAATTAGAAAATATAGTTAAATCATAAAGATATATGAAAATAAATTTATTTATATTACCAACAAATGTCAGATCCATTGCTCTTTGAAATATTGCTCCAACATTGATGTAATATTCCAAATTTTGTGGAATATTAAATTTTGCCATTTTCACCTAGGAGATGAATAAAATGGGTAGGAGACCCATGCATTTCATGAGTAGGGAATAAAAATCCTCTTAGTATGAAAGAGGATCACTCATAGAGCTATATTTCACACCTCCATGTGTGAAAAGAGACTTTTGTAGGAGGACTAGGTCAAGTTTGACCAAGTCAAACTGCGCAATGTTAGGAGGTGGAAGGCATCTTGTGGGACAACGCAGTGAAAGAGGAGGGAAGCTTCTAGAGGAAGGAAACCATAATGAGTGGGGTCCATGGGGAGGGAACTCAAATTGTTTAAAAGGAGGACAAGGTAGCCATTGTTTCTGATGTTGAATATTATTCATCTTTGGTCCTTTGGACTTGCTGTACTCTCTTGCTGTTTAGCAAGAATTGCCGAGGGAATTCCTGTTTGGGATTTCCACTCCTTCTTGAGTAGCTCTTGGAGGATTTCACTCCATTCCCCATATTCATACATTGAGGTCAAGCCTCATCCTTCTTCATCAACGCAATTTCAGCTGGAGATTCTGCAGTGTTGCTAGGTGTTGCGGGGGAGGTTTTCTACAACACCATCCTTGGCTTGTTTTTCAGAGGAGGGAGCTTCCATCCCTTTGGGAGATCCGAAAATGAGGTTCATGATCTTATTCCATCATATTTGGCACCAGGCCAACCACTTTCCATCATATGTAGCGCAGTCCCTCTCTTAGACAGCGTTATTCTTGGAGAGCATTTGCTGTGAGGGATTAGAAAATACCTTGGAGGGTGAGATCTTTGGTGAAGGGATCAGCCTTTCACTTTAGATTTCCATTGGAGGAGGGTTATTCATATAATGTATCCATTTCAGCCTTCTCCATCTAATTACAGTTCTTGAGTTGCTACTGCTACCCAACAACTCCGACATTTTTGCAGGAATGCCATTTTGCTTGTATTTCAGCCAATCCCTCTGAGGATTGTGTATTTTATGCTTCCAGGGGTTGATATATTTCTCCCTCTTCTTATTTGAGATATCCATTGTCATATCTATATATTATTGAAAATTTTCAGAAGTTCTCCTTCATGGATTGCACAGTCATATCTTAGGGCTTTATTTCATATAGCAGTGTTCTTCATATTTATCATGCATGTAATGAGAGGCTTGTATTGTATTGATTGAATGACCGATTCCTCAAGTCATCGCATTCATTTTACTGCTATAATCATATATGTTGGCTATTTACATCTTCTCATAAGAAAGCTCAGACAAATAACACAGAGAATCCATTGTATGTTCATACATTGTTACAACCCCATTCTTTGGGAAATTTCTGAAGGGAACTAGGTGTGGGAGGCTTGTCTCATCACCCTAGAAGGATTTCCTTGGTCCCAATACTTGGATTTTGGTCTTAGACAAATTTGTCTAAGTGATCCAGGTCTTGGTATCAAATCCTGCTGCCTCCATTTCTGGAAAATGCGTTTTCTAGCCATGGATTGCTAGCTATTCCAAAAAGGGATACTATAGTGGTATCAGAGCACCTTTCTTGGCTCAGCCTGTGGCCTTCAAGCCCAAGAAAGAAGAAGAAGAATATGATGAAGAAGATGAGCTTGATCTCATCTATTTTCAGAACAGAGAAGAGCCTCCCCAAGGAGGAGAAGTAAAGAGAAGAAGAGGAAGGTCCATGCACTTCCTATTCTAAAAAAGAAAGCAAGCATGAGAGATGCTTGGATCATCAGGTTCGATCAATACCCGAGTGAGTATAAATCCCATTCTGCAGCATTCAGGGGAGCTACAACGTTCCCATATTTTATTCAGCAGAAGGAGGAGGGAAGGCCCTATGGAAAAAGAGAAACCAAAGGCAATAGGTTTTTATTGTCTACATTTGATGGGAACACTTCAGCTAGAGCTTGGGTGAAAAAGCTAGAGGCATTTTTCTTGCTACATCCAATGGCAGAGAAAGAAGCAGTGGAGATTGTAGCACTGCACATGGAGGATGAAGCCCCTATTTGGTGGTTCAAACCATTGGCCCATTCAAGGGTGAGTTCTTTTGCAGAATTTACTCACGGGTTAATCAAGAACTTTGATGGAGAATGAACAAAGGAGGAAGGGCTCACACCACCATGGGAGGAGGATTGTCCAATGCTGCTACAACTTTGGAGGAGTAACCTTCTACATCTATGGATGAGGTAGCCATTGCATTGGAGGAGGAAACTACTGTAGCCACACAAGAAGATCCCAAGATCCACCAAGGTATGAGTGAAGTTCCACTTTTTGTTTCAACAAACAATTTAAGAGAATGTGGAAAATCACTTGTAGAGGTCCAAGAATATACATACTTTGCTATTATAGAGCACCATGATTGCACTGCGCTATGTAAAGGGTTCAGGGAGGAGATTAAACCTCATCCTCATACATATTGGTTGAGTTGCATTCATCCATTGAGGTTGGAGTGTGAACTTTTGGAGGATGGAGTGAACCATGACACCCCCATGAAAAGAAATGAAACAAATTTTGAACCGGAAGATGAAATAGCTGCTACACCATTGGAAGAATTAGCAGTGTTGTTAAATATGGGTGGAGAGGAGATGTTACCTCCATCACAATTGAGTCCTCATGGATCCAAAATAATAATGGGTGAGAGATCTTCTCTAGGAGGTCTCCAAAGAGTTTCATTTCAACTTTCCATGAAATGCAAAGAGGAAGATATGGCTTGGGAGAATGGTAGCCCTCATGGGAGGAGCACCGAAGGAGGAAGAAGGAGAAGACATCCACAAGGAGTTGAGTGGGTGTGGATGAGGAGCAAGAGGCTGATTTTCCACTTGCAAATATATGATACCGGGCAACAAGAGGCTTGTCTTTGTTGGCTCCTCTTGAAGGAGTTTGGCCATCACTTGGCGTACCCTTTTTCCAGGAGGATGGGGGTAGAGAAGAGGTGGCAGGATGTTTACATCATTGAGTAGTAGAGAGTAGGGATACATGGTGCTGATATGGTATATATATCAGTCATGATACCTTCATCACATGAGTTACATGATGTGAGCATGAAGAGGAAATAAGCACTTGGGTTGCTTGGGCTGTATTGGAGAGAGCACAAGCAGATTTGCTCTCATACGATGTATGGTGTTGCAGGAGTAGAGGAGGGCATTCTCATAGTGAAAAGGGGCTACTCCTTGGCTTGGTCTGATCAGGAGGCATTTCCATCTTGGGAGAAGCCTCATATTTGTAGCAGCATCTCCAAAGGTGTTCTTGACAAGGAGCATGCCAAGAAACAAAGATTGGTATGGCCAAGAGCCTTTTTGCATGAGTTCACAGCGCTGTCAATTGGGAGAAGGGTCACATACATGGAACCATATATCATCTTACTTCCAGCCTATGGTAAGAGATTTGTGTTTACATTTTCTGATTTACATACTCTTATCATTATGTTGCAGTGCATGGCTCCTCAAAGGGGCATATTTTTCATGTTGCTCCATGAGCAAAGTTGGGCCAAACCATTTGATGGAGACAACCATATTTTATGTGGCCTTGGGAAAAGGTTTTATCACTACATGTATGTTCATCCAATTCATATACTTGACCATGTATTAAGAAACATTTTTCCATGTAAAATTCTGAAGCAGTAGTTTGAAAAACTACGTTGTATCTATTTGGGAGACTGTTGGTGCCATCAAGCATCATGTAAGGCCATAAATACTTCCTATATTTTGATGATGAGCATGTTTCCATTTGCTCATATTTTCCATATTATTATTAGGAGCATGATTGGTGAATTGACACATGAGTTAAATGTGTCTTTGAGGGGAAATTATCCCCATAGTTTACGCATTGCATGTTCTAGTAGGAACATGAGGGGAGACATGGCCACCACAGCCACCTATTTGCCTTCTTTTGAGGTGGGCCATGAGTTTGATGATGATATCCATCCATTGTATGTATATGGGCATGTATTGTATTTTGTATTGCTGATTCACTCATCTATTTACTATTCAGTAGTAGAGGTGATATTTTATATACAATGCTTGCTATGCTATTTTATGCAGCTACAGTGGATGAGGTTGTGTTTTAACCCTATAAGACATTGTTTGTACCTTGCTTCACATGGTATAACATACAAAAAACATGCCATTAGGGTATTCTATGATGATCATGTCCTACTCATCATGGATGAAATGTCTTGGGCCAGCTGAATTATCATTGATGGAGGAGAAATCCTTGGAGGATTTCTCTTCAATTTTCCAATTGAGGGCAATAATTTTTCAGCCCATGATTAGCACACACTCTAAAATTATCATAATTGGAGAGGAGGATAGCATGGGGAAAGCTATGAGGCGTGCAATATTCAAATTTTCAGCCCACCTTCATTTCCGGAGCTCATGGTGGAGAGAGATTTCTATGAGTTGCCATGTTGGGAGGTAGCTTATGTTGTATGGATGATTGCTTGGGGATGGGAGATTCATATGGGGATGATGAGTCCCATTTTATATCAGATCTCATGACTCAACAAGGCCCTTAGATAGCCCATTTTTTCCTTCATGGATATTTGTTTCTACATGATACCTATTTGGGAATGTTCACCAAAGGCTAGATTGCATATGTTGGAGGGACAACTTGGACACTTGACTGATGATATGGCATCTTCTTCTTGGAGAAGCTTATCATGCATGGATGCTACATGGAAATTAAGGGGAAATAAATCAGTCTATCCTTGTACTTGCTTGAGGACAAGCAATATTTGAGAGGGGAGGACTGTAATATTCAAAATTTTGTGGCATATTAAATTTTTCTATTTTCACCTAGGAGATGAATAAAATGGGTAGGTGTTGTTCGGATTAATCAATCTTGCAGACAAGATCGATCTCCCTAGTACCAAAAATGTAATCTATCAATAAACAACCAAATGAACTAATCTTTCTCTAAACATATATGATTTACAAAAAGCACTATAGAGGTGTAAAAGACTTACTGTAGGTCCAACGCTTGTTCGAAGTCGTTGTTGTCCCTTATGCACTTGAAGGAGTTATCTTTGTAAACTTGTAGTCACAAGAAAGAAAACATTAAATAGCACCTGTATAGTCAACATCATAAATCATGATTATCATAGTGATCAAGGAATCTATGAAATAAAAATTAACTAACAGCTTATTGAGAAAAATGAATTCATTTGTATTAATTTCAAAAGAAGGAAAACCTTACAACCTTAACCTTGATGTTGAATAGGCCTTCCTGGGGTCCGGAGTAGGAATCTCCTCTACTCTGATAAGCTCTGCACTCCTCCAACCAAGACAGATAGAGGTATGTGATCTCTCCTCACAAAAATCTCAGTTAAATGAGTCTGAATCCCAACAGCACTTAACCTCAAATAATTCTAAAGCTTGAACTCCCTTTGAGGCTACCTAATGCCTCTTTTTATAGTGGAAAAGAGGAGGTTTCAGTTCCAACTATGAAGGGATAGAATCATCCTTCAAAGGGATAAGCTCCTCACATCAAGGGGTTAACTCCATAAGGTAAGGGATACATGAACCTCAAAAGAGCAGTTCTGCCACCGCAAGATTCTTTCTAGAGGCTTTTAGAATTTAGTGAAAGTGAGATTTTTTGAGTTTACTTGCGCCTTTTTGATCTTTACAGGGGTCCGCACCCATAACACAGAGAAATTGTGTTCATGTATGCAGGAGACATGAACATTAGGTGCGGGACTGTAGGAAAGATATAGAGAAAGTGCGACACCAAAGTTAAGGAGATTTTTAGGAACTTTTCTTTGATTTTCAAGGCTTGATATGAGGAAATGATATGTTAGACTTGCAAAGGAGGAAGTATGAGCAATAATGATCTCATACACATAACAGAATGTCAGGATGACAATTTTCAGTGTAACAGATTGCCCCCTAAAGTGCAAAGTCTGGAATAGATGAAGCTGAAGTCTATCATATATGAAGAGCGCAGTTCTTTATCATTTCAAGGATTATCCTGTGGACACCCCAGTCGGAACCTGTAAAAACATTCAATGCAAAATATATATGTGTACATATCATCGCTGAGGTAGGAATTCCCATACTCAGATCAAAACTAACTAGAAACTGATTCAAACTGTTCTGATACAAGAATGATTTTGAATGCATCACAGTATAGAAATGTGTAGACACAATATGGATGCAACCATTTGTTTATGAATAGTTCACTGTATAAATGATAAGAAAATTCCTCGCAACCTGGATGCTAGAAACTAGATCCGGGGTCTTGATTTCCACATCTCGAACTAGTATGATTCTATCCATGTGAATGAATGTGTTGAAGTCGAACATGGTAGAAACCACTTTATTACCAGTTAATGATGTAAACTGTTAACAAGTGTGAGAGTAACCACCAGTAATGTCAATGGCTCTCAAAGTACCCAGTACAATCCATGAAATGTGAATGAATGAGCTGAAGTTGAACATGTCACGGAATCATTTGATCGAAGGTCAATGATGTAACCTGTCATCGAAAGTGAGAAACCTGCCATTGAAGCATGCAGATTTCAAGGTACTGACGATTTCTAGATCAACTTCCTAGATAATGAGTTGTCGTTGATAGAAAGTGATCCGTCGTAGGGAGGCCCACAACACGAAATCATAGATCAAGTTTTGAAGAAATATATTGGCAAGGACTAACTCAGGGATGGTAAAAATGGATGAGAGATATTTTGCAGATGAATGGTTTATTTGAACTGTCCTCTTGAACACATAACGACACTACAGATGGCTTGGTGACAATTGATCCAAAGCTAATACCCAGAAACCAGATGAAGACTTTCAATGTGGTTTGATTAACTGTTAGGAAAATGATTTCCCAACCCAGCTGAACAAAAAATGTCGTGTTCAAGAGTGGTTAACTGGATTTTCGAAAAATCAAAATACAACAAACAAGTCCATTTTTCTCTCTTTTCCCCCACCATTTCTGGCAAGTACCTCTTTATTTTTGACAAGCTTGAGGAGGATAACATTTGCTTGTTTATAAGCTCATCCTTTGGATGAGTCCAACTTAGTTTAAGATTCAAACCCTAAGAAGGAGTGGTTCGTTCCTGTTTAAAATTGAATAGGTCCTTTACTGTTAAATTTTAACGAGTCCAGTATAGGAGAAACTCGGTGTTTTTCAATTTTAAGGAGTCAGAAGAAAAAACTTAAGAAAAATCCATGGGTGTATTTTTTCATAAATTTATTCTCTCGATCCCGAAAAAGGATAAAATAATGTGGGAGAGAACTCTATTGACCGTAATTAGTTAACGTATACCTTTTTCGTAAATAATCCATTTCAGTCCGTAAAAGGGGTAAACTTATACTGAAGGGACGATCATTCATTTTTTTTTAAGGAGTTCGAATAATCAAGTGCTCAACAATATTTTCATGTTTAGAGAGTCTGAAAAGGGCTTAAAAGAGGACTCCAATGTTTCGCTTTTTCGTAAATTTTTGAAAGAGTCCGAAAAAGTGATAAAAGTATGCTCTTTGTTGAAAAATGATTAATTCTCCTGAAAAATCCAATTTCTGCACAAAAAATTGAAACATTACACATACCTGTTTAAGATAAATAAAAATTCTTTCAAAAATAACCTTTTTAAAGTGAAAAATAAACAAATTAAAAATTTATTTATTTGAAAAAACTTATAAAAAGGACTTTTCTAACTTCATTTTTACCGTTTGATTTCAGAGTGAAAAGTAAAAGGTTTTGGGTAAAAAAGTTCCTATGAAGATTCTATAAAATCTATCCAACAAAATCGAGAACCGTCAGCTCCAGGTAATCCATGACCTCCTAATCTTGCATTTCATCCATTTACATTTCATTTTTAGGCTTTAGATTTCATTTTTAAGAGAAAAATATGTTTTAAAAAATCGCCCGCGGGGGTCCGAAGGTGCAACACACAGGCCCTGCAGACCCCGAATTTTTCCTATGTAGAAAAAAGTCGTGGGTCCGCACTTGTCTCACAACACTCATGCATTCCTATGCACTGTGTATGAAGACAAAGTGCGGTCCCCGCACATTTGAATTTCAAAATAAAATTTCTCATTTGCCACCCAAAAGTTTTCAAATTAGATTGTTCTAACATATCTTTTTATGCATTGTAGGATAAACAAGATGCTAATTTGGAGAGAACGTGAGCATGAAGATGTAGATGACGCTGAAATTATCCATTTGCCCACAATGAAAGCATTAAGAGCATGCAGTTTATATAAATTCTGGGCCATTCAGGGCATGAGGGCACAGGTAGACCTCCTAACATGGCTGGTGAACAGGTGGAACGTAAAGGAACAATGTTTCTTTATTAGCAGCCACGGGCTCGAAATTGAGCTGGAGAATATTTATTTTTTGACTGTTTTTTCCAAGAGGGGCGAACAAATTTCCCTGTTTGGGACTAGGCCAGGTGGCTAGACTGTCGCTAGTCTTCGACAAGAGTTCTGTAATGATCAGGCAGACCCCAGGGAAAAACAGATTGACATAAAAACTATCATCAGTCCCGAGCTAAAATTTATTGTTTTTACTGTTACTAGACTGTGTGGGAATGCAGCATTGCATGTGGCTACTAGTTCCCAAATGCACATTGCTGAAGACTGTTTTCGAGGCACCATTTTCAACTGGTGCGAAGCTGTGTTGGCCAATGTAAAAGGCCAACTAACCAGAGCAAAGAAGAGAAAACTTAATAAATTTGGATATGGATCCATTGTAGTCACCTTTTCTCTAGAGAGGATCCCCATGTTAGCTCCGCAAAACATTCTTGTTGATGCCAGACGACCTCAAGAACCTAGGATGGTTTGTTGGGTTGCATTGATGGCTCGTCATGCTGCTGAGGGCGTCGAGATTGTTCGATTTCCTCCTTCATATTTTTGTTGGCTAGAACACCAAATTTTTGTTATAGAGGACTTTCCATATGCCAGGATAGATTTCTGCAGCAACCGAGAGATGACTCTCCCAGCAGGGGAACAATGGGATGAATCAGGTAAAATCATTTTCAACAATTTCTAAGTTCTAATTTTTTTTTTTGTATTTTGATCGTCTTGCAACTAATAACCAAAAGTTTTAAATGCAGATGTGGGTCCACGTCGACCATCCCATCTCCAGCCTTATGAAAGAAGACAACCAGCTACAACCACACCAGCCCCAACAGGCCAATCAGCAGAGATCCTGTCTGATTTAGATCATCACCTAGAGCGCCTGACTCTAGACATTCCAGAGACAGACATAGATGATATTCCACTCAGATTACAGAGATATGTGATTGGTGTCCCAGGACCTTTTAGGGGGTTCCTATGTTGGGTGGCCCAAGAAATGGTCTCTTATCATGATCACCATCAGTGATAGGATGATCACGTCGTAGATTTATGTTTTTGACCTTTTGTATTACCATTTTGCCGATCATAAGGTGTTTCCAACCTATGATCGAAGACGACGTATATTTTTTGAAAGCACTTCTATACTATGATATATCACTATTTACCGGCTATCTGTGTACATGTTATGAATGTTGTTTGATTTACTGTTTTGATTATTGCAAATGTCGATTTATCATACTAGAAGCAGCTGCATCTTCTAATGTATTTAAATGTCTTGGAATATGCTGATATTCAATGTAATAAAATTCACGTTCCAAGAGACGAACTCTTAAAAATAACTGTAATAACACTGGATTTCTAATGGCATAAACCCTGTTAAGCTGTAATACAACAAGTTCAGAATCCAACCTAACAATCAAACTCCGAATTCAAAATTATATGGATTCAGATAATAACTCAATCACTGCACTATACTTGGCAATGTTATTCATTTTTTGACCAAGGCTTACCCCATGCATGGATAGTAATTCATCAGAGGGTGAATAGATAACCCAAGCTGCGGAAGAAAAGTTCCGTGTACTACGACAAGCACCATAATAAAAGCCAACGTAGGTTTGAAGAGACGTCAACATCTGCAATATCAAGAGTAAAACTTAGATAAGCAGGAATAGTGACAAAACATACTTCTAAACTAGGCATGCTTTTCTAATCTAAGACACACCAGCAGTAAAGAAATCTAATCTAATAAAAAATCTCCACACCAAGTTTAAGCATAATATCTCTTCAAATAAAGCCCATTTCCAGGTTTATCTAAAGAGACACCGTCAAAATCTATCAGCTCATAGGCCCCTTTTGCCAGCTTTCACTTAACAATGAAAGGACCATGCCACAGAGGCACGAATTTTCTAGCTCCTAGCTTATCGTTGGCTTGATAATAAACTAAGACTAGGTCTCCTAAAAATTTTCGAGGAGTAACACTTCTATCATACTGAGCTTTTATTCGTTTGACATGAGCTTCGTTTGCTATTGCAGAATTTTGTCGATTCTCATCTAGCTAACCCAAGTATAAAAAACGTTTCTCCTCTTCAGACGTATCTGGTAGTAATTCTATGGCTAATTTCAATGACGGAATTTTGCATTCAATTGGAAACATAGCTTCCAAACCGTAAACCAGTTGAAAGGGAGTGAAACGAGTTGATGTTTTTACTGAGGTTCGATATGCCCAAAGTGCAGAAAATAACATGGAATTCCAATTCTTCTTATGAATACAAATAATTCGTCTGATGATAGTGACTAAAACTTTATTTATAGCTTCAACTAGACCATTAGCTTGCAGATAATACAGAGTGGAACTATTGTGGCGCAGGCCAAGTTGATCTGTCAGTTCAGTCATATTGATATTCTGAAAATGACTTCCATGATCTGTAATAATGGCTTGAGGAACACCAAACCTAGCAATTATGTGATTGAATACGAAAGTTGCAGTAGTATTGCCGTCAGCCGAAAATGTAGGCATTGCCTCGGCCCACTTAGTAAAATAATCTACCACTAAGATAATATACGCATGCCCCTCGACCGAGTGAGGGTTACATGTAATAAAGTCAATACCCCATTTTGCGAAAGGACCTACAACAATTATAGGGTGAAGAGGAGCAGGTGGTGCACACATTTTATGATCAAAAAGTTGACAATTGTGGCATTTCCGGATTGCATAGATACAATCTTTGAATAACGACGACCAGAAATAACCAGCGCGCAATATATTTTGGGTTGTGGCATACCCAGACATATGACCGCAACATGGTCCAGAATGGCAGTCATTTAAAACCTTCTCAGCTTCTTCATGAGTAAGACATCGTCGGAAAAAAGAATCTGCTCCACAATGATAGAGTGTATCACCAATAATATTATATTTTTGGGATTGGAAACGTATTTTCCGTCGCTAAGATCGTGAGATTTCAGGCCGAAAAGATTGGGTTTGGAGATAAACGATAATATCCCCATACCATGGATCAAGAGTACTAATAAGAAACAAATATTCGTCCTCAATGGGCTCCTCTGCCACAGTTTCAGTATCAGTAGAGGGGAAATCACACATCAGTTCTGCAAAAACCAAAGATTTCTTTGCCTTTAATTTTTCAAATTCCAAGTCAAATTCCTGTAGGATAACTACCCATTTGGAATATTTCCCCCCTAGCAATTTTTTGGTCAAAATGTACATCATAGGGTTACAGTCAGAAATTACTGTGGTTTTGCGTAATAAGATGTAGTGTCTAAATCTTTGGATAACTTGAGTAGATGCCAAGGCCAATTTCTTCACATGCGTGTATTTGATCTCAGTCGGATGCAGATTTTGACTAAGATAGTAAATCACATGTTCAGTGTTAGATTCGTCTTCCTGAACTAAAACCATCCCAATTGTGGAATGAGAAGCGACGAGGTACAAAATGTAGTCCTGGTTGTAGTTGGGAGGATGCAATAACGGTGCATGGGTCAACGCATTTTTAAGTGCATCAAAAGATGGATCAACGATCTCATCCCAAAAGAATGGAATGTTCTGTTTAGCAACCGGGTAAAACCCTTTGTAAGCTCGGCATAGTTAGGAATGAACCAACGTAAAAAGTTTTCTTTCCCCTGCAAAATTTGGAGTTGGCGTAAAGTTGAAGGAGGAGGTAAATTGACAATAGCTTCGACCTTCAACGGATCAACGTGAATGCCTGCTTTCGAAACAAAAAATTCCAGTAAGCGACCCGATTCTACACAGAAAACACATTTGTGTGGATTTAGCCTAATTTGATAATGCCTACATCTCATAAAGATAGCTCATAAATGAGTGAGATGGTCGTCCCTACGTGATGAATGAGCAAGTAAATCATCGAGATAAGGCTGCATAATGTGCTTAATGTCATGAAATGCGTAAGACATAGCCCTTTGAAAAGTTGCTCCAGAGTTCTTCAATCCAAAGGGTAGTTTGCAATAAGAAAATGTCCCCCACGGACAAATGAAAGCTATTTTTGGCTGATCAGTAGGGAGTATTCTTATTTGATTGTAACCGGAAAAACCATCCATAAAGGAAAACATTTCATTCCCAGCACAATCACCAATTATTTGATCGATATAGGGGGTTGGATAGTTGTCTTTAGGACAAGCTCAATTAATATCCCTATAGTCAATACATACTCGTATCGTTCCTTGTTTTTTAGTAACAGGAACAATATTCGATACCCAATCCATTAAAGGAATTGGATAAATGAAACCTGCACGAAGTAATTTCTCAACTTCGGCTTTGATAGCAGTAGCTTTTCTAGTATGTATTTGACGTAAACGTTGACGGGCAGGTTTGGTATCCGGGGAAGTCTTGATTTCATGTATGACAATTGACGGATCGATTCTTGGCATTTCTTCATAGGACCAGGCAAACACATCATGGAATTCTTGAAATAAGGCTTTATAAGTTTGAATTTCATCCTCCATACAACAAGCACGTATATGAATGTTTTCAATTATTCCCGGCTTTACCGAAATGTCAATTGGAATCGTTCGAGAGATATTTTCCAAATTTAACTCAGAATCAGGATTTTGGAATGGATTCTGCGGTTCTTTGACATATTCAGTAGTAAAAATAGAAGCAAAATCATCTTCAAAATGATCCAGCTTAGGTAAAAACGAAGATCAGTGATGTAGATCTTCCCATGGTAAATTGTCAACAGACAAAAGTTCGTGAATCTATTCATCGGTATGAACAATTTCGGGAAATGTTGCTGTGGCTGAACTAGATATAGAAAGTGATTCCTCATGGATCCCATTAATTAGATCAGTTTCGGTTGAAGAGGGGTCGGAAAGTGACTGTACAGCCTGATATGCAATTTCAAATGGACTCAAAGGCATCATGCCATCAAATGAATCTAACTCGGAGTCGGAAGGTACGATCCAAGGATCATCAAACATAATAGTATCTGGAAAAATCATATGAATAGTTGCTATAGAAGGCGATACGTGAGGAGGAGGAAAGGAAAAAGTTCCTAGTAAACCAAAATCTTTAATCAAACCTACTCCAACATCCTTGTAAGGGATAGCCGCTTTACCAACGTGCTAGATTGTTTCTGTAGAGGCTGGATCGGAAGAAAAATAAGTTAACTGATCTATTGTAACGATCTTCCTTGATGTGGAAATTTGATGAGTCGGAAGACCGAAGAAACAATAGCAGTCATAACATAAGACCAACTACGACCTAGGAGAAGGTTGTAATCTAGAGGGGCATCAACTAGTTCCACATCGAGATTTATGATTTTACCTTTGACCCCTATGGGTAAATCATACAAAATACCAAAAGGGTGGAAACCTCGGCCATCAAAAGCCTTTAGAATCGTCGGAGAATGATTAAGTGTAGGAGAACCAAGCAATTTCCAACACTGTATCGATATAATACACGTTGAAGCTCCCTCATCAATCACAGTTCGAAAAATCGGTCTGTTTTTTACTAACACTGGAATTTGGAAAGCCATTTGGTGAGGTAGTCGAGGTGTACTATTTTCTAAATCGAAGATTATAAGGTTCAAATCTTCAATATCGACAACTCCTATGGCAGAAAAAAGTAATTTATGCTATGCTGGGTATGACTGCAGCACTTCCAAAGCCGACATCGCTGAAGGGTAAATAGCTAAATCTTCAACAATGTTGTAATTCTGAGTAGCTCTTGCATGTGGATTGAAAGCTGATTTACGAAGAACACCTTTAGCAGGCAGTTTGATTATTAAGTCTGGATTTGGTTTCTCGATATGTAGCTGACCAGAAATAGGAGGAGGTGTAGTTGATGTGTTTCCGCTAGAATATTCTGCTTCTTTACCATCAACAAGATTCTTAGTACCATAATTTTGAGATCATGTCGCAATCCTGACATGAGACATCATCAAAATAGGTTCTTCTGAGGCATTCAAGGTAGAACCAATCATCTTACTATCTTGAGTCGGAAAAGGATCCTTCAAGACAGTAGGTTTTTGTGAACCTTTAACTAATTTTTCAACCTCTGCTCGATGTAGGCATTCCTTAGTAAAGTGATCATCGTCACAAATGTAACAAGGATAGCGAGGTTTGCGTTTTTCGTCATGGGATTCGTTTTTATCAGTTTTTTCTTTTGAATTCTTTTTGTTTTTATTCTTCCCTTTCTTTTTACCACCGGATTTAGATTTGGTCGTAGATGTCTCTACGACATGAATGTCGGCAGAAATTTCGGGGGAAGACTCTCCTTTCGTGGAATCAGGTAAAGTTATAATAGGAGAAGAATTATTTGAAGATTTCTTCTTGCTTTTAGTATTGACTGTACCAATCATACCATCAACGGCATGAGACCCTGAAGGAGCTGCAGCTATTTGACCTTGTTTTTGAAGATCGGGGATTTTTTCATGTAAAGTACCTGACTACGTATAAACGAGGTCAAGGTATTGAGCTTGAGAAATCACTTGCTCTTCAGTAACAACTGCGGCTTTAGCTACGTCTTCAGTGATTTTGGGTAACAATGATTTAACAGACCATTCTGCCAAAATTTGATCCGGAATGTAAACTTTCACCAAACGCCTTCTACGTCGCCATTCATGAATATGATCAGAAATATATGTGGACGTGGATTGCTTTAGTGAAGTTAATAGTTCCGTGCCATTGTCGTATCTGACAGGCAACTGAAAATGAGTTAAGAAGGCAGTTGCTAACTGACTGAAATTATTAAAAGAGCCTCGTGGTAACTCAATGTACCATTTGGCGGCAAGACCAATAAGAGTTCTTTGGAAAAGACGTAAGCGAATTGAATCATCAATTATTGAATTAGACGCACACCAGAGGTGATAAGTCATAACGTGATTTGATGGATCCTCTCCTAACTTACCTTCGAATTTTGGTATATCACTGGGCAACTTATGCGGCATTGGCGGCCAGTATGGATAATAGAAAATTGGATCATTCGTAAGGCGCGTCAAATCAGGTAAATCCAAAGTTGCAATAAATGGTAACTGATGGTTAGGGTCGCGAAAACCTTGAGTAGCCAAAGCAGTTCCAGGAGGAGGATACCCAGGATAACTGGGAATTGGATTTGCATTAGGAATTGTGTAACCTCCCGGGTAACCAGGATTAACCTGTTGGGTATGTGTTATATTCTTTCCGGTGGGTAGTCCGCGTCCATGGTTTTGTGCATGGTTTTGCACATGGTTTTGGGGTACGATGGTTTTTGGCCCCTAGTATTTTTGTAGATCCGGTCAAGGGAACTACGGTTATGTTCTAATCCAGGGTTAATGGATTGGGGTTTATGTATGCTTCGGCATGTATATATATGTGTTGTAACACTAAAAGGAATATAATGAAAAATCAAGCTGGTCGTCCCGATTTGGGATCCAGGGGAAAATCTCTGTGTTTATCTGTTTTATGTTTTATGCTCTCGCTATTGTTTATTTTTTTTTATAAGATTCGTGTGTAGATAATTTCTATTCAGGGTTAAAACCTACATAACCCGACCAAACTGGGGTTGTTGAGGCTGTTGATAAGTATAGCGAGGGTACGGTTGATACTGATAATTTGGATTTTTTGAAACGGGACCGAATTGAGGCTGTCTTTGGTACGGTTGATACGTGAATTACGGTTGAATTGTGACCACCATACTTGTACAAGCTTGTCCCACAGGCATCTGAACCGAAGTCTGAACTGAAGGTCCTAACTAGGGTACAGAGACTTGAGGAATTTGCACGGATGCAGGGATAGAAGAACTCAGAGCTATAGATACTCTAGAAATAGGTGTTATAGGTTGAACAGGTGTTGCAGCAGTTTTAGGCAGAGTCTGAGGTGTACTAGGCCCAGACTGCTGAACAGAACTAGGTGCAGGAGTTTGAATAGTTGGCTGGACAAGTTGTTGGGTTGGACGAGAAGCCAAAGGCTATCTAGGTCTAAAAGGAAACTGCACATTACGCTACATAGGTTGTTGATATTGGGATGGATCCCACACCATGTTCATTCCAGGGTATTGTCCCGTAGAAGGTTGAACGTAAGGACCATAGCCTGGTTGAACGTAGGGTTGATAAGTAAGTGGTAAATTTCTGGCTCCTTGAATATATGATTGACCAGAAGGCTGTTGGAAACCTTGAATTGGGTACTGACCCTGAGGTTGATAACCCTGAGGTGCATAATGAAGCTGGGATTGATAAGGACCCTGAGGAGCATATTGAGTTTGGGATTGACCTTGGGGTATGTACTGTCCTGAAGGTTGATAACTTTGAGGTATGTACTGACCTTGAGGTTTTCCTCCAAAATAATATGATTCCACAGTTTGTCCTGGGAAAACGCTACCTTGAGGTTGCCCCCCTGGCGATAAATGCCTAAAGATTCCCCCCAGGCGGTAAATGACTACCCTGAGGTTGCCCCCCAGGCGGTAGTTGATTTCCATGAAATTTTCCTCTAGGCGGTAACTGACTGCCTTGAGGTCGAGGATTCAGAATATTACCAGACATCATAAATATTTTCTCTGCGTTCGACGTTTCAGTTTTAACTCCATTAAGACCAGATGATAATACATGTTCAATTGGTTGAGGAGCTGCTCCAGAGAAAGTACCAGACAAAGCCTGATATCCCAAAGGAACAGAAGGACCACCATGTAAAAATTCTTCCAGTGTCTGGGAAAACATGGATGACTCTCCTGCCATAATAGATGAAGGATAGTAACCTCTAGGTGTAGGATGAAATGGAATTCGAGGTGGAGAAAAAGAAAGACCCGGATTCTCTAAATTTTTTTTCAAAGATAGATACCAAGTGTCAGTTCGAATAGGGTTGTAGAAAATAGATTCATGCTCCCTAAGATTTAAAGACTGAGGGGATTCAGGAAGATATAACTCTTCGTCTGGACTACTAAGTTCTTCAATAGAAATAAGGCCAGATGGAAGATCTTCAGTGACAATATTTCTTACCCTAGGTGAACCAGGATCGCTAGAAGTTGGTGTAATAAATCCTAAGGATGTTTCCAAAACAGAAGGTTCAGTTTCAGGTTCGTCAGCTAATTCACTAGAAGGAGAAATACTACCAGGAACTTCAGAAACTGAAATCGGTTCTTGAATGTGTTCTGTCATGGGTTTTTGATGATCAGGATGAACAACTATAGATGAAGTTCCAATTTCTATTGATATGATCCTATCACTACTAGATGATACTAGAGCACACAACCCTTCAAGCTGACCTGGTGTATATTCAGGGGGTTTCCCTTGAAGTCTCCGGGATTGTCTCAGCAATTCCGCCATGATTAACTATTAACTAATCACATGAAAAAAAAGAAAAATTTCAATAAAAACACCTAAAGTCTCTAAAGAACAAACAGCTGAATCGCACGCTTAAAAATATAAGAGTTCAAACCACACACAAACAGAAAAATTCCCGTACTAAAAACACTAGTTGGTGATTAAATCCAACTTAGTAGAAATTTAATACATAAAGGGCGGTTGGAACAGTTACCCCGACAACTTTCTTAATGAAACAGACTGGCACAAGTTTCTTCAAAAAACCATCTCGTGTGAAGAGAACCCCCTAGAGAGTCCAAGTGAGTCTAGTCGACGTTTGCTCCAGGTACAGTGAGATCTTTCCTTCACCGTCACCTTAGGAAATAATCTTAAGCTTATGGACACTAAGGTTACCAACAATAACAAATACAACTTGGGGAAAAGTCTACGATCCGATCCCACGCGCAAGGGCAGAGTAACAAAGCTAAATCCCCTTGAAGGTTCCTCGACATGGTCAATATGAGGTTTACCAACAAGTGACCCTAGGCTCCTCGACAATGGTTAATCCGAGATTTACCATTTGTAATGCGCGCAAAATCTTCTATCTTCCCCAATGAAACAGAATTGATTGTCTCAAAGGCTCAGACATGATCTCGTGATTGAATTCTTTAAGAGAAGCTTCCCAGATTTTAGCAATTACAATTGGATTTATTTCCTACCACAAGATTTATTTACTTGTTTGTTTTTACTATCTTGGAGAGTTAATTACTCCCTACAAGATACTAGCCTAAGCTATGTTGGTGATAAGAGCCCTAGAAATAAAAAGATTACCAGATGAATTTTAATTAAGCATTAATTTTATGAGATGTTTCTTAAGTCAATAGGTGCGGAAATGAAACTTTGATGATGTGAAGACTCGACTTCCAAAAACACTAAAAATGCACCTAAAAATGATAATCAAATCCTTTTCTTTCAATGAAATTCTAGCTAAAGAAAGAGTTCGAGAATGCAATTCTTTTAAGAAAAAATTCTTTCTTTGAACATAAAGAATAATTGGAAGAAAATATTTTTGTCTTTTCAACAATAACTCAAAATGAGACAAATTATCAAAAATCACATCAAAATCCTTTCACTTTCGAAAACTAAAACTACAAAAAACAATTTTCCTTCAAAAGAAATCTACAAATTTTAAAAGCACTCAAAACTACAAAACTAATTTTGAGATCTACAAACTTTAAAAATCTAATTGAATAAAAGCTTTAATATTTTTTGAAGAATGTTTTACTTAGTTATTCAGTAAACTAAGGATCTATTTTTCCAGAATAACAAACAAATCAAAAAACACTCAGATATGTTTTCTTTATAAAAATGAAATTCAAAACCTATACCAAAGTTTTTCGAAGATTTGGAAAGAAACAAGTAGATCTATTTCTCAATAAAGGATAGATTTCACAATCAGGTCAGACTCAGCAAGAAGGAAAAAAGACCAATGCAATCTGAGGTATTTCATACTGCCAATTCTTCGAATCACTATAAAGACCAAGTGAAAAACAATCCAAAACGCAAAACTTCTAGAAAATCATCAAAACACAGATACTGTTGGAATTCATTCACATAAAGCTTTTGACAGAAACAACGTTAATCTGGGCAGATACTGAAAAATATAAATAAAAATAAGGATAAACTGAAGAGATAAATCTAGAGTTTTTAAAATTTTAATAGGGTCCGCAGGCTTCCAGAAGTAACAGGTGCGGTCCCGCACTGTTTACTTAAGGAAAGTGCGAAACTGCCTGCACTGTGCAAAAGAACAAAGTGCGGTCCCTAGAAAAACTAAATAAAAACACATAATATTTCAAAAATTTCAAAAACAGAGAAAACTAAAGCTACCTAGGCAGATATCTATCAATCAAAAACCAGGAAAAACTTTTCCTCAAATAAAAATAAAAGAGAACCAAAAACAACAAGTTCTTTCCGCAGTGGAGTCGCCAATTTGTTGTTCTGATTAATTAATCTTGCGGACAAGACCGATCTCCCTAGTACCAAAAAGGTAATCTAGCAACAAACAGCCAAATGAACTAATCTTTCTCTAAACATATATGATTTACAAATAGCACTATAGAGGTGTAAACGACTTACCGTAGGTCCAACGCTTGTTCGAAGTCGTTGTTTTCCCTCGTGCACTTGAAGGAGTTATCTTCGTAAACCTATAGTCACAAACAAGAAAACATTAAATAGCTCCTGTATAGTAAACATCATAAATCATTCTTATCATAGTGATAAAGGAATCTATGAAATAAAAAGTTAACTAACAGCTTATTGAGAAAAATGAATTCATTTGTATTAATTTCAAAAGAAGGAAAACCTTACAACCTTAGCCTTGATGTTGAACAGGCCTTCCCGAGGTTCGAAGCAGGAATCTCCTCTACTCTGATAAGCTCTGCACTCGTCCAACTGAGACAGATAGAGGTATGTGATCTCTCCTCACAAAAATCTCAGTTACATGAGTCTGAATCCCAATAGCGCTTAACCTCAAATAATTCTAAATCTTGAACTCCCTTTGAAGCTACCCAATGCCTCTTTTTATAGTGGAAAAGAGGAGGTTTCAGTTCCAAATATGAAGGGATAGAATCCTCCTTCAAAGGGATAAGCTCCTCACATCAAGGGGTTAGCTCCATAAGTTAAGGGATACATGAACCTCAAAAGAGCGGTTTTGCCACCGCAAGATTCTTTCTAGAGGCTTCTAGAATTTACTGAAAGTGAGATTTTTTTAGTTTACTTGCGCTTTTTTGATCTTTACATGGGTCCGAACCCATAACACAGAGAAAGTGCGTTCATGTACGTAGGAGACATGAACATTAGGTGCGGGACCGCAGGAAAGATATAGAGAAAGTGTGACACCAAAGTTAAGGAGATTTTTAGGAACTTTTCTTTGATTTTCAAGGCTTGAGATGAGGAACTGATATGTTAGACTTGCAAAGGAGGAAGTATGAATAATAATGAGCTCATACACATAGTAGAATGTCAGGATGACAATTTTCAGTGTAACAGTAGGAGACCCATTCATTTCATGAGTAGGGAATAAAAATCCTCTTAGTATGAAAGAGGATCACTCATAGATCTAGATTTCACACCTCCATGTGTGAAAAGAGACTTTTGTAGGAGGACTAGGTCAAGTTTGACCAAGTAAAACTACGCAAGGGTAGGAGGTGGAAGGAATCTTGTGGGACAACGCAATGAAAGAGGAGGGAAGCTTCTAGAGGAAGGAAACCCTAATGAGTGGGGTCCATGGGGAGGGAGCTCACATTGTTTAAAAGGAGGACAAGGCATCCATTGTTTCTGATGTTGAGTATTATTCATCTTTGGTCCTTTGGACTTGCTGCACTCTCTTGCTATTTAGCAAGAATTATCGAGGGAATTCCTGTTTAGGATTTCCTCTCCTTCTTGAGTAGCTCTTAGAGGAATGCACTCCATTCCCCATATTCAGACATTGAGGTCAAGCATCATCCTTCTTCATTAGCATAGTTTCAGCTAGAGATTGTGCAGTGTTTCTAGGTGTTGCTGAGGAGGTTTTCTACAACACCATCCTTAGCTTGTTTTTCAGAGGAGGGAGCTTCCATACCTTTGGGAGATCAGAAAATTAGGTTCATGAGCTCATTCCATCATCTTTGGCACCGGGCCAACCACTTTCCATCATATGTAGTGCATTCCCTCTCTTAGACAACATTATTCTTAGAGAGAATTTGATGTGAGCCTGGATTAGCAGATACCTTGGAGGGTAAGATATTTGGTGAAGGGATTAGCCTTTCACTTTAGATTTCCATTGGAGGAGGGTTATTCATTTGATGTAGCCATTTCAGCCTTCTCCATCTATTTCCAGTTCTCGAGTTGCTGCTGCTACCCAGCAACTCTGACATTTCTGCAGGAATGCCATTTTGCTTGTATTTCAGCCAATCCCTCTGAGGATTGTGTATTGTATGTTTCCACGGGTTGAGATCTTGATCCCCATTCTTATTTGAGCTATCCATTGTCATATCTATATATTATTGACATTTTTCAGTAGTTCTCCTTCAAGGATTGCGCAGTCATAGCCTAGGGCTTTATTTCATATAGTAGTGTTCTTCATATTTATCATGCATGTAATGAGAGGCTTGTATTGTATTGATTGAATGACTAATTCCTCAAGTAATTGCATTCCTTTTACTACTATAATAATATATGTTGGATATTTACATATTCTCATAAGCAAGCTCAGACAAATAACACAGAGAATCCATTGTATGTTCATATATTGTTGCAGCCCCATTCTTTGGGCAATTTCTAAAGGGAACTAGGTGTGGGAGGCTTGTCTCATCACCCTAGAAGGATTTCCTTGGTCCCAATACTTGGATTTTGGTCTTACACACATTTGTCTAAGTGATCCAGGTCTTGGTATCAAATCCTGCTGCCTCCATTTCTAGAAAATGCGTTTTCCAGCCATGGATTGCTAGCTATTCCAAAAAGGGATACTACAATTGATTAGACCAAATGGAATTTTGGCATACATGAATGTGTCCCATGGAGTAGTAAATGTTGTCTTTTCTCTGGCTTCTAAACTAAACATGATCGATTTGTATCTAGAAAATCTATCTAACACTGAAATCCTATTTGAACCTGAAACCCTCTCAAGTAATTGGTCCATTTTTTGTAATGGATAATTATATTTTAACGACAATTTGTTCAGATTCCGAAAGTCAACATACAATATTATCTCACCGTTTTTCTTCCTAACAGGAACTAGTTTGGCTATCCATTCAGAATATCTTAATGAAACAAGGATATTTGCATCCAATAACTTATTTAATTCTTTCTCTATGACTGGAAGCAAAATTGGATTTATTCTTCTTAATTCCTGCTGAACTGGTTTAGCTTCTCATTTAAGAGGAATTTTATGCTCAATAATGGTTGTGTCATAGGTTTTCAATTCTTCATATGACCATGCAAATACATCTTTATAATATTTGAAAATATTGATGTATTTATCTTCGATTTCTTGAGGCAATAATGCTGAAATTTTAACATTTCTGATTTCTTCAGAAGTACCAATATTGTCGTCTTGAACATCTTCTTGTTGTGAATTTAACATTGAAGCTTTTGAGACATCATTATGATCAATTTTTTTTTCAAGGTGTACTAATCATTTTGGAATATAATTGTTTGATAATTGAATGATATCATGATTAAAAATTTTCTATTTTAAAGGTGAATATTGATCATTCTCATTTGATTTAATTCCGTTAATTTGTTCTCCTTCAACCTATAAAGAAGAAAATTCATCTAACACTTGTAAAAATAAATTTAACTATTCATCGTTTTCAAATACTTTCTAGTGTTTTCCATATTCAGCAATGGAGGGTCTATATTTCACTTCAATTTGGTATTGTAATTGCAGTAGACATGAAATTTCTAAAGTGCTAGTAGAGATTTCCAAAGCATTAACATGGATATTTTCTTCTTTTGGGATTGATGTGATATTAAAGGCTTGAAAATAATTTTCTATACAATCCCATACTTCATTCATATAAGCTCTAATATTAGGATTCCTAGTTGGACAAATATTTATGATTTGTTTTACAATCAACTCTGAATCACCATATGCTACCTATAGAAAATATACGAATGGGATTAATTCCGATCTTGTGATGTACTAAAACAAGATACTGAATCCTTCTACAATATTTGGGGAATATAAAACATGATCTCTCAATCACATTCAAGTAAGAAAGATGTAAATCATTCGCACAACAATATGTTCTTAGGGAAAGAAACTGCTCAAAACCCCTCTATATATATTGTGTATTAAGTCAAGGATCGTGAAACAATACAATGCTTAATCTCTCATGAGATTCTCCAGCA